>OZ038502.1:41007997-41135497 GCA_964036315.1 Acanthosepion esculentum | reverse complement strand
CTTTTGTCTTATTTTTCATATGCATAAAGAGGATTACCATATTTGACAGCATATAAAACGCACTTTTTTTACTAAAATATCTTTAAAATTCTCCTGCATCTTGTATGCCATATGTAGGTTACTAATTACTAATTTTTTTCTTGATTTGCCCTGCTGAAATTGGGGTGCATCTTATACACCTATGTGTCTAAATGCTATCAAATATGGTAATTCACATCATCTTAATGGCATCTGTTTGATTTTACAGTTCATTAAACTCATTTGGAAACCTCTAAAATCTTTATTAAAAACAAGTAATATTATATATGAGTTTATTTAAATATTTTATATGTGTTCCCTGTTATGCCTAACAAACCTCCATAAATAATGTCATAATACAAAGACTCAAGTATGGTATAATAATTCTATTTATGTAATAATAAAAAGAAATGTTAATCTTTAAAAGAATCTCCATATTTTACAAAGAAGTATCATTACATGATTCAGTCCTTGTCTGATTCATCTTGAAAACATTGGAAATTAAAATATTTTTACATGAGATCTTAGATTTAATATTTTTTCATAAAAAAGATTTACTTCAGGGATTGTATATTATTCTCTTTAAGATATCCATTTTTTGTTAACAAAAAAAGATTCCAGTCTACAATAGGTTATTGAAAGTGTTTTCAAAATACATATTTAGAGATAATGTATCACAGACATGTATTTATTATTTTCATTTTCATCTGTATATTTTTTTATTCTGATACAATTTTTTTTTAATTACTTTAAAAATAAAAGCAACTACTACCTTTATAAAAATTTGATTATTTATCTTAAAATTTTATTTTTCATTTAAATTTGAGCTCCTAATGTGTATGAACATTTTTATTGCTTCAAATATAAAACAAATTATTGAATAGAAAACCTTTTCTGCTTAATTAAGTTCTGACTGATACTTTTTGTGTATGGGAAATCAACAGTTAATTTGCTTAATTTCATGCAATAACCATTTTTGTTTGTGAACATAGATGAGTCATTAAATCTGAATTTTTTGCAGCTAATTTTCTAGGTATTATCTTTAATGAAAAGAGAACTCTGCAATTTCACGTCTTGTAAGGAAAGCAATGCTCGACTTGAGAAAACCTTTTTTTTTTCAATCATTTCAGTTTAGAAGCATGCAACTTTTTTTTAGTCCTGTTAATAATAGAGTAAAAGGAAAAAAAGTTTTATAAGAATCTTAATTGATTTCAAAGGAATAATTTTCATTACTTCAAAGTTTTCTCTTTTTTATACAGTTTTTTTCTGTTCTTTCATATCACTATTTTTAAAACTGTTTTCACTGAGTTCCAAAATCTATCCCTTTTTAAATATGTCTTCCTTGTATGCTTTTAATACCAAAAGTTTATGTTTGTTTGTTTATTTTAATTTTTTCTAAAAGAATTCTGCTGTGTAAAACAAAATGACCAGCTAGGAAAAAGATCACTAAAAGAAAGAAAAAAAATCTTAATTGTTATCATCACAAAGAAGAATCTCTACATTTATTCATATCTGGCAATGAAAAAAATGAACTCATCAGAGTCTTTGTAAGAGCTTTTTAAAAATTAAAATAGAAAGGAGTGTTGATCCTTAGTATTTTCTGTGCTGTGTTATTCTTCTTAGCAGAAAACAAAAAAAACGACAAATTAACCTGTTTATTTCTTTCCTTCTTTTAATTCCCTTCCCTTCAGCTGTCGGTCTCCTTTTTGGCTGATTTCTTATGTAACACTTCAGTTCTTCTGAATTTACCCTTCAAGCACAATTATAACTTCCCTGACAAAGGTAAGGAAAGGAAATGAGCAAGTGGTTGCCATCCGTTAACAGCTGTGGATCTTGCTTTTAGCACTGTCACAATGCTTTTTCTTCCTTACAACAAAGGAAAAACTTTTTTTTTAATCTTGACTCACTAACATTTGTAAAGTAGGGAGAAACGTTTTAATACAGGGTTGCAAGTATGCATAAATTTTCTTTTGTTGTGGCTAACTGAGGATATAAACAGTTTTTCACTAAAAATAATAACACAGAGTTTTGGCAAAAGATTTTACCTGATAATTTAGTACAAAATTTATTTTCTACATATTGTGAAATCATAAAAATAATTCAGGTTAAGTTACTTGAAAAACTGTCAACTAATTTTTTAATACTTATAAATTTTTTTGTTCTATTTTTTTGATCATGTAATACTTATATGAACTGAATGGTGTCATCTCTTTGTAAAGAGATTTCTCCACCCAAACTTTACAACTACCTCTACAAATAGTAGTTAATTTTTGAGGGTCATCCTATTACTAAAGAATTGCTTGGAAGATGACAGGTTAATTATTATCTGATTGGTGTTGAATGTTAGCAAGAACTGATATAAAAAAAATGTTTTATAAATATTTCATTCCATGCATCAAATGCTTTACATTGCAGATTTTTTAAAATTCTTTGTTTTCAATTTTGATTAAAATATTTGTAAATATCATACATTCATTTCTATAATTCTGATCTGAACATAAATTCTACACTTGCCTTTGGTGTTTCTTGGATACTTAATATAGAATAAAATAATATACTTTTGGGGAACTTTTATTAGAAGACATTATCTACTCATATGAAAGATTGAAAAGATTTTTTTCAACTCGGATTTCTTTTACTGAAAATTCTGAAATGTATTTTATAATTGTATTAATAAATTATGTTTGATTTATTTATGAAATTTAATTTGATCAAAATTTTAAAAATACTAATATTCAAACTTGTATTTATTTAATGGTAATTTTAGAGAGTAAACATGATTATTATTTTGGATTGAATACAATTATATCATATTACAGGTATCCACCTCTGTTTCCACCATTTGTGTCCCAGGGTGTGTAAATTTGTAAGAGATACTGATTTAAGTTTTGCTTCTATCCAGAGATCATTTATTACATCAAAATCTCTTATAATAAAACCAACATTTTTTTCCAGCACCACCAAATCAGCTTACCAATTCTTTTTAATTGATTTAAGACTAAAAGCCTCTGCAGTATTCAATGTTGTTTTAAACAAGCAAAAGAATTCTTTGAATATTTTAATTCCTCCAGAATTTTGTCAGTCACCTAAATTAAAGGCTGCCAAGAATGCTACTGTTCTTGAGAACGCATAAAAGAAGATTTTCAACAAACTCTTTCATGATAGCTTCAATATTCAATTTTAGTAATTATAAAACTTGAAAATGTTATTTTCTGTACAGATGTCTATTTTTAGACAATCTGTTTTACTTTTATTAATGTAACAGTGAAAAACAATGCTTAAATCAAAACAACCAAGATTCTCACCTCCATATGCTTTCATTGCATATGTATTTGTGTTTATCTAAAATATGAAGATACTTATTCTAATCTTATAAAGTATGATTAAAATTTGTAGTCCAATTCATCTTTTATGTTAATGATAACTATTTTACAAAATTCCAACTCACCAGTATACAATTATGTAGAATATGCCCTTTGATAGTTTATAAATTGACTGCTGCCTGGCACTTGTCCTGACTTCTTCCCATGAGTCCCTCCCCATGAGTCCCTCCCCAAGTTTTGTGTGATGCCATCATCTAAGAATCCTTTCATAAACCCTATAGGAGCCCCCACCCCATCTGCACCTTATCAAAATCATCTTGTCTCTTTTCAACTATCTACAGGAGCAATTAGTGTTTGTGAATACATTTTTTTTTTTTTACTGGCAACTTTTTGAAGACAGAACCTGTGTCCCCCCCCTGGAATGTCTACTTTAGCATTTTTAGTCCTTGTTTATCTTTATTGCTAAAGAAAATTGGCACTTGTTGAGAAGCCATTCTATATTTAGGTTTGAAAAACCATATGCAAATGTCTATAAATAAAATGTAATGCTTTTGGTACTTAAACTTCAGAACAGTAAATTTGAGCCTTTCAATAAATACTTTTGGTGATAGGCATAAGGATTGTCTTTTAAATACAATAATTGTGGAAATTTCAAAAATACAAACTATGTCTGGTAATTTCGACTGATAAATCTTTAGTTAATCTACAATATCAATAAAATATTTTGTTTAAACATTAATCTCAATCAAAATGTTGGTATTTTATTTCAGCTACAATTATCAGTACAATAGATTAAGAAAAGTAAATGCTAAAAATGAATCTTTCTATGGTTAAATCTTAATTTGGGTGCATTAATTTTCATCAGGATTTGGTCATAACATAGCTTCAAAAAAGAGTTTCTATGATTCTTTGCAAAAGAAAAATCCTCTTCCTTACATTAAAATGTTATGGACAAACAAATAAACTTTTTATTACATATAAAAGAATGTAGTAAAGTTTGGTTTGATATAATAATAACAGTTCACTTTGCTAATCTATTTTACAAGAAGCCAACATTCTTTTCTGAAAATTTATTTTTTTGAATGGAGAGCATGAATGGTAACTCATCAAATTGTGTATTTTTTTTATTAATGAGAAAATTAATTAATTTTCAATAAACCTTTTCTTGAAGATATACATTCATAATTATGAGGGCATGCTGAAAAGTTATTGGCTTGTCCAAGAAGCACTTCCAAAAAGATTTTTGATATTTGGTCATTTCATCAGATTTTAGGAAGTGAGTCAAGCTGAGAACCTTTCATCATTCCACCTTATATTTCAAAATGTCAATATTCCTAGTTGGTGCTGGTAGATATTATTATCCTGTATCAGTAAAAGTATTAATTTATCCAACAAAATGCAATAATCTCATTGATATTTGTATTTTGGGGCTTCATTAATTACTCTGGATTTTCCCTGCAAACTGAATAATAAAACCTCCAAAACCATTTATTGTTACTTGTTATTTAAGAGCATTTGTGTTCTGATTTTTTGTAAATAAAAACTTTCACGAGAATGACTTATAAAAATGTTACTTATCAATTTCTTTTCTTTTAATGAAGAAAGTAGCAAAACAATTCAAAGATCCAGATATCGTATGTTAATTTCACAAAATACCAAGATGTTGCTTTCAGTTTAGAGATAATGATGCTGTTTGTTTTAGTGTTGCTTAAATTTCAAGAAACCAATTTGAGATTGTTCTTTTCTTTTACTTTTCCCCAGTCAAATCTTTCTGAGGTTTCTTAAGAATTTTAGAGAATATCTAATTTAGTTCAGGTTATTAAATGTCTTTCCATTCAGGTTATTATCCTCATTGTAATTGTTATATGCAACGTCTTGGCTGTGGTACACTCCAGCCATTCTGCCATACTCTGTAACCTTCTTGAAATTTACAACCAAATCCTTTATTTAATCTACTGGGATAAATTGTTTTTATTTCTGCTTGCCATGCATAATTGATGCAAAATATGAAAACAATCTTAAATTAGGTTAAAAATTCTGAGGTGGTTACAAGGTTGGAGAATACAATGGTTGAAATATAACAAATAAAAGTGGTATGCTAACCCAAATAGAAAGGTATATAATTGTTACACTCTGTCACAATTCAATCTCATTCTGATTCATTCTGCATGCTGGCCGGATGTGAACACCTCGAAGGCAGAAAACAAAATAACAAAAGTTGTTTCCTGCACACTAGGCTCCATGCACCACATCCAGTCTACTAAGTGAACTCTAGTAGTGGCCAATCATGAACGTTCCTGCTGGTAAAAGAGATGCCCCTTGAGACTACCAGACCTGCTTAAAAGCAGGCTCTGAGGATGACTAGACACAGTTGCGGCCAGGCACTGCTGCTACTGGTACTGCTGGCATGACCTTGTCACCAAGACAACAGAGTTGTGGACCAGCCACCACACTAAGCACTACTACCACCACCATCACTGCCTTCACTGCCACCATTCAACATGACCACACATTTCAACGACTGTTTCCACTACCTGGCTTGACCTACCACCTCGGCTCCCCAGTTTTGACTCAACCTTGATTCCTCCCAGCTACAAGCCTTCATCAGTACCAATCCATGCCGTCACCTCGGCTTATCGCAACTCGTTTACAAGGCATTCTCTTCACAGTCAATGCAGTGGGTTTGGGAGGTTCCACAGAACTGACCTCCCAAACCCGCTGTCACCTTGGCCTACCTCAACTCGTTTATAAGGCATGCCATTCGCAGTCAACCCCAGCAACATCTGCTCCACAGAACAGAGTTACCAAGACCACGCCAATCCAACATCACCCTGTTTCAATACAACAGGTTGTCCAACTGACAAGACGACCTACCTTCATCAACCAAACGTGCACCAACTGTATCCTCTGACCTTGGCCACTGTCACGAGAAATGATTCACTCCCGACACTACACTTACACCAGATCACTATTCCTGTACTCTTTACCAACAATAAATGTTGTTTCACCCTAATCCTCATTAATCCTTTTTCTCACTACCATACGCTTAATATAACATAATCATAATTCCTCATCTCAAAAAATTCTAATTGTTAAATTAGTTCAGATTAGCTTAGATTTCTCAATGCAAAACATTTTAGACATATATACAATGGGGAAAAATGAAGAAATACATTATTTTAAAAGCTTTAAAATTTAAGTAAAACTTATGTGACATTTTAAAAATATAAACAATATTTTAAGTGTTTAAGAGTATTTTAACATAAAAAATATTACATATAATAAAATCCATGCAGTCAATTGTTGAAATTTAAATACACCATTTTTGTTTGTTTTTAAATGAGTAAACAAATTTTAATTTCACTAAATTTAGTTTGTATGAAAAAAAAAAAAAATCCATAAAAATGAACTTATTTCTTGTTCACTATAACAAAAAAACAGATGCTACACTTTGATCTTGGTATTTACTCAGATTAGTCAAATTCCAAATCACAATATTTAAGTTTCAAACTTTCACAGGAGAACAAACAAGAACCAAGAATGAAAAATTATAGCTCTACTAAGAAAAATGAATTAAACAGGTTCTTTATAATGTATTGAATTTAATGCTATTTTAATGTCAAACATGGATAATTTTTAGTAAAAGGTAATTATTTTGTTAGCAAATAATAAATTAAACAATAGTATTGTTAATATCCAAATTTTTAGTTTAGTAAATAAAAAAAATCTTGCTTAAAATAAATCCAATTTAGAAATCCCAAATGTTCAGGATTCACTAAAGTACATTGGTATAAAGAAGTACCATTCAAATTATGCTGCAAATTACTTAAATCTTTTAATTTATTTTATTCTAGTTGATCTTGAGAGGATTATCTTGGAACTTGAGGTGGATTGAAAAGTGTGAGGTAAAGTAGAAAGCCTGTAGAATTATGGGAACCAGAATTCTATCTATTTCAGTGATAGGATCAATCCTCAGGAGTACACTGGTTGATGTCTTCATCTTGAAGTCAACTAAGCTGATAAAAATATTGTAAAACCCTTGTGGGCTTATGGAAGCCAGGTATTTATTTTTTTTGCCATTTATTAAAGGATCCCCCTTCAAGGAAACTGTTTTTTCGTTTTTGTTTTTTGGCCTGTCTTTACTCACTTCTCTTTCTATCAGTTTCTTATTTTAAGATATTCATGGACCAATGTTGAAAATCTTCTCATGGGTAAAGATTGGCAGAGACTTCTGATGTTTGTGTTGATAAAAATAATAAAAAATCTTCTTTGCATCTCTCCTGATAACCTATAAATTGTGTAACCATGTTGGTATCTGCTTAGTGCTTTGTTAAGAAGCAAGCAATGTCTAGTGTATGAAGAATATCTGGGGCTGTTTTCATAACAATGTTCATAGTTTTGTAAGAAATTACCAAAGGAAAAAAAAGGGATGTTTGCATGACATGGTCAAATAAGTATTGATAAACTAAAGAAATCATATTAAGCAGTATTGCTTATAACAATGAATTATTAATTTAATATTTTTATATAATTATAGTGCTATAAATTTTGTAATTTCTGTCTGAATTTCTGAGATTATTTATATTTGGTCTAATGTTTTCATCTTTGTTATTATCATATTTTGGCTGTTATACCATCTGACCTTTTCAGGTGTCTGTTGATCCAGATAACCTTTCAATAATTTTGAACTAAACTTTTTATAAATAAAGAGAAATGACAACAAGGCTTCAGCAGCAGCAGTAAGAAAAAGAGAATCAGTGGTGAATGTAGTAATTGACAGGAAAGGAGAATATTAGGTATAAAACTCCAAGTTCTAGATTCAGGATTGTCTCACTAAGTTATTGGTTTGTGAATTTGGTGACATAGTAATTATGAGTTCAATTCCTTAGACTCAGTGGAAACAGAGCAAGCAATAATCGATTAGTACTAAATAAGAACAAGACAAGATATCCCTTCACATGGAAAACAGAATGAAAACACCTGTAGATTAAATAAAAAGTTTACTTTGATATTCCCTAAAAGTTACCTGGATTGACATATCTGAAGAAAGCCATATATATACAATGGCTGAAATGATATGATAACAACAAAGATGAGGATAATCGTCTGATGTAATTAATGTAAATATAAATCTTGTAATTAGAGAACTGACTAAATTTAAAAAAAATTCTTTTGTATTGATTTATTAATCTCTTTTTGAAAATTTTGACTTTTGTTATTGGTCATCACTTTTAATCATTTCCTTAAAGCTGGATTTTCAGCACGGTAAGCAAAGTATTAAGAATGTCATTAGAAACAAACAAAAGACTACTGAACTGTAATCTATAATATCAGTCCTCCTATATGTCACTGAATGCTGGACAATATCTGCACAGAAGAAACTTGAAGTAACATAAATGTGGTTCTACAGAAGGATGCTGAGAATACCATGGATGGAATATGTGAGTAATGACAAAGTTTTGGAGAGAATGGAAACAAAAAGGACGTTTGATGGTTTGGGAAATTTGATACTCACAGGACAGACTGATGGCAAGAGGGACAGAGGAAAACAGCAAGCAACCGACCTAATAAACTTGTGTAAATGGATGGTGGAACAAGATTTAGGAGAGATAACAAAAAATTTATTAAGAGCAACAAAAGACAGGAAGTTGTGGAGAGTCATGATCGTTAATGTTGTGAAGGAAAATATTGACAAGGTGTTTATGAGGTGATCAAGTAAAAGCAATTATTTTCATTGTGACTGTCACAATTTTGTATTTTTATTAAGGAGAATATTAAAAATATAAAATGGATTATTTAAAGAGTTCTGCTCTAGTTAATATTTTATTTGACTCATATGGATTTTACAGAAGAAAACTGGCTATTAATATTTGACTTTATTTAAAAATAGTTGTTATATTAGTGTAGGAGATGGAAGCATTCATTTCTGCTGGAGCTGCCAAATAGCCCTAAAATAGGAAAATTCTAGCTGATAAGTGCAACAAGTAGAAAATGATATTTTTTCTATTCCCTTTTATGTGTGACATGAATAAATGTATTAAGTGAAACTTGACGTATGTGTAGCTGTCATTTTCATCATTTTCTCTTCAGATAAGTTACACCTGTTGTGTGGCATGAAAATGTGGAAGAGAGCATAGCTGTTACCAAGCTGACTTTTCTCTTCAGCCCATGGTAATATTTTATATAGAAAAGTTGAGGTGATGATGTCAGCCTTGGGTTTTGTTTTATTTCCAACCTTTTCGTGCTTCATCTATTTCATGAATAATATGTTTTTTGTGAATGTTGAAAAATTCACAAGAGCTAAGAGTATTTTTTCTTTTTCTTTATCTGGATAGATAACAAAGCGAGATAAAGAAAAGCCTTCAGTTATAGTCTGTGATTTTCTCTAAGTTAATATTTGATAGCAGAGCTAAAAATCTAAGATCTCATGGCCTGCTGTCGTATATTCAATTTTGGAAAATCATTACTGTTACTAGACAGGTTTAACTTTACAAGTGCTAGAAGAGTATGTTAGAAATTTAAGTTTTCATTTTAAATTTATGGCTACAAGTTTCATGTGACATTAATCGAAACACCTTCAACAGGGATTGACCACTGAGCCAAGTTCACAAGTGCAACTTGGCAAGTGTATTAATAAGATGAGATACTCACTTATATTGCTTTGTCTTTTTCAGAAGTGAATGCTTAGTGGGTGTAATAAGAGCTTACATTACATTTCTGTTGAAATCTTCTGTTTGAATCTTTCTCTTCAACTGATTATTCCATTTGAAGAACAGTCTTAGATTTTTGAGCTATTGTCACCTGATGAAAAGTAGAGAGATTGTCTCTTCTTGCACTTTGCTGAAAACACTTATCAAATTTTTGGGTGAGAATAATAAGTAAAACTTTAAAAATATGCCTATACTATTTTTTCACTTTATCTTCCATTCCTGATTTAATCTGATACTTTAGAAAAGGAAAATTGTCCATTACAATTCTTCTTCTTTTTAATGTTTTGTAGTAAATAAAACAATTGATTTGTAATACATTTTCTTTTTATGTAAGAAATAGACATCTTCCTTGATATTCCCCAAGGAATAAGTTGAAGAGTGAGAAGTAGGTTTAAATTTCTCTTCACATCTGATAAGAGGAAGAGAAATCAGCTTATACACTCACATCACTACTTTCTCCTCCTGTACAACTGAATTCACATCCTTTTTCCCCTCCCGACTTCCACCGGTTTTTCAACAAGTCCCTCATTGTATCTTTGTATATTTTTTTCTTTTTTTTTCTTATGAAAGAGAGGACAAATTTACAATTATGCAAAATGAATCTACTGTTGTTGTTTTTTCTCCTACCATTTCCGTCCACTGATTAATGCATCTATAGCATACATAGGCAGGGGGAGAGGTAAACACTAAATGCCTGCACTAGGAACTTTAATGTGCATTAGACAGGCTCACATAAAAAGTGCTTTAATATCTGGCCATCCTTATCACCCTTTTCATTCAGATTGATGTTTGATATTTTGTAATTCAGTGCAAAGAGAAATAAGTTGTCAGGAACTGTGATATCATTTTTAATATAAATTATTAAAAGGATTCAAACTTGCCACCTACAATACTTTCTTATTTTGGGTCTGTTTGATTGATTAATCACAAGAGTTATCCATTTTTGTTTTTAATTTAAAAGTTTAACATGTTCAGTAACCTATTTAAATATTGCTTGCTATAACTGAAATTAAAATTACATTAAAATTATTTTAACTTGCATGATATTAAGTTTATCTCATTATTTTAAGAATAAAATTACATTAGATTGGATTTCTTCCAATTCATAAGTACAGGAAAAGTAGTTAGTCTTATTTGCTGTGTCGAGTCCAACTAACAACAAAATAATCCCAAACAGTTGCCGCTTTTACTCAAATTACTAATATCAATGGCAAATCGACATCTTTTGGTGCAATTAAGGAATTAATGTTTATCTTGCATAGATATTATTCTTCTCTATTTAAGTAAATCTGTCTGCTGCCAGAACTTTGATATTTTTCCTCAGGTGGAAGTGTAGTACTAAATCTTCTTAAATGGAATGGTGGAACTCTTGGCCATCAAGAACCCTTTTGATATGTTTCTGAAACTTGCCAAAGGGTATTAACCAGTTTTCCTCATCAAACTTGATATCTTAACTGACATTTTCATCCTGCTCAGCAAAATAACAATTTCTTTTCTTGCACTTCTCACTTGTGAAACTAACTTCTGTCTCCCTACATTCCAGCCAACTTTAATCTGCAAAAATTTAAATGCAATGTCAATCATTATCTTCTGTCATCTTAATTCCTGTTCTTTTATTGTTCTTTCTCCTTAATAATGTTTTCTTTTTCTCATATTCTTTCAAACTCAGTAACCCTTTGTGTCTTAGTGGCTTTATATATATATATATATATTATTGTCAAAATTTAGTGCAATTCATGAATATATCATTAAACATATGACAAATAAGGAAAATAATATTAACATAAGGCAAATTTTAATAGATAGCACCAAAATTTTAAATAGGACACAGTGCAAAGAAAATTTTAATAAAAGAGAAGCAGCCAACATTAAATAAGGTATCCTTCTCCATGGGATCATATATTGAAGTCTGTTTAAGAGAAAAAACACACCTAAAGATTTCAGTTTGACTGTTTATATGACATCACCTTGAGTGACTTGAAATTGGTTCTATCAAATGGGAGAACGTGGGAATAAAAATCAAAGTTGTGTAAATATACACAGAACAATACTTGAAACATTAATTAATCAAACATGTTTGAGAGATTTTATATATATATATATATATATATATATTGTTTTCCCATATATATATATATATATATATATTGTTTTTGATATATATATATATATATATATAATTTGTTTGTTGCCATTTTGTACATATATTGTTTTATATTATGCAGACATAAATATAAGAATTGCTACAAAAATAGGTAATTCCTGTGGCCTCAAATAAGCCTCTTGAATTTCTTCATTCAATAACATAAAATATGCATTTCAATTGATTTACATACCAGTGTATACTGGAATACAGACTGAACTCAACTTGTTTGTGGTGTTCACTTTCACATTTTTTATTAGTGGTAGAAGCGTGTGGCAGAAATCTCCTTTCTTTCCAGATGAATCTGTGAATAAAAGGTCTGAATGTTATTGACACCCATTTACTTACTCTGCTTTTCTATCTTCTTCCTACTTGCCACCCAAGCTATTTTCTTTTATTCTGCATAGTTTACTTATTCTTTTGGTACAAGACAGAAAGATGTATGATGCATTTAGAGCAATCCGCGATAAGAACTGGCAGGCATGGTTAATGTATGTTGCATAAACACAGCTGGTCCAATGGTGGATACTATCAGCTTTTCCTTGCAAATTCTCAGGCCCTGGTAATTATGACACAATGTATTTGTTGTAATGATAAGGTCTGCCTTACTACTGACGCCTTCTAAAAACCAAGTGTTTTACATGAGACTGCTTTTCAGTAAATGAATGAGGTATTATGAACTGAAGCTTGAATCTGAATCTCTCTAAATCTACTTAATTTCAAGCAATTTCATATATTTTTGATAAAACTGTGATATATTTCCTAAAATCTTCAGAAAAAATATTCAGGTAATCTGTTATTGAATAATTCTGAATGTTTATCAGAAAATAAAAGATTTAGAATGTTCTGCTGCAATTTTGTTGTTAGCTTAAATAGCATACTTTCATTTGGGATTTCTTTATTTAGAAATAAATGAATTAACAATTATTAAACATTTTCATCAAATGAGATGAAAATCAATGTTTACTTTGCATTTTAGTGTAAATAGTATCTAAAATATAAGTACATACATGATAGCTTTTTAGTTATATAATTAAATTTGATAAACTGATTAATTAATCTATCTATTTTCTCTTTTAGAATATGTCCTATCAAAATATTTTCCAATTATAACAAAAAAAAAAGTGGTTTAAATTATATCTTGGGGTTTAACAAAATGTTATTTATTTCATGTGATAATTTTGATCAATAAAACTGCCTTTATAATAAACCTATCAAAATCCTTTAAGACATTTTAGTATTTTTGGAGATTACTATTTTATGAGATTAATATAGCTTAATAACATGATAAAAGATTATTAGTCCTGGAATAAGGTATAAATTAATTTTGTATAATTCTTGAATACACAAACAAATTATGTGGAAAAATGTAGAAATATTTTTAGAGTTTTATATTTTACAAATCGTTTTTGTATTTAAAGAATACCTCACTGTAAATAGAATTTTTCATTTTCATAGTTTATATACAAATCCTATTTGTTCTGTATAGAGCAATTAAATCTTATAAAGTGTAAACCAGTCATTTATGTGTGTATATTGTTGCTTTTTTAGTAAGGAAATCACATTTGATTTACATTCAAGATTATAGTTTTGTTGCCCATAATATTCAGATTTATTTTTGATCCACAATTGATTATGTTGTTCTCTTTCAAAATGGCCTGATTTTAATCTAATTTTAATTGCTCTTCAAGAAGTAGAATTAAATTCTATTTTGTTTGCATTTAAAGTTGGCCCATTATAATATGATTCAGTATTCTTTGTGATTTTTTAATAAGTTCACTTTTTGATTAATGCTGCTCATTCTATGTGGCTTCAACACTCTGTAACTGACTTCACTGGCATCCAAGCTCTTAACTTTCCAATCACTTAGTTCCTTGTGCAAGTGGTTAACTTTCCTACATGTTTTCCCAGTAACCCTGATGATAATGCTTCACTTCTCAATCTCTGTTTTACCTCCATCTCTGAGTCTTGTTGCACTATGCAACTCTTCCCTCTTGGCAACTCTGATCACACAATAGTTTCTGTTAATATCTCTTTCCACTACCCCTCCAGCCATGAACTTCCTACTGACAGAATATCTTTCTGTTATCAACATGCAGACTGGAACTTGTTTTAGGATTTCATTTGTGACATCTTTTGGAATGTGGTTTTTAATTATCCTATACAAAAATGTGCATCTGACGTCTCCTCATGGGTAAAAGCCAGCATAAGCTTTCATCCCAGCAAGAAAATACCAAGTTAAATCACACTCATCTCCTTGGTTCTCACCTGGTTGCTCAGTCACTATAGTCCATAGGAATCACTTCTTCCATCTGTACTGGAGCAACATGCCTGATTGCAACAGATGTCTCTTTGTCTCTGCTCATAATGAGTGCAAGTGTGTCCTCAATGAAGCATAGTTACTGTTTGCTGATAGAATGAAACAATGTAGAGCATCTCACAAGTTTGGTTGTAAAGGTTATTGGTAGCTCTGCAAGAGTTTGCTGAACTATAGCAAATCTATAATTCTTCTCTATTGAATCAATTCAAAGTACTAACATCTACAGTTAATAAGGCTGAATGCAGAAATTCTCATTCAACTGAACACTTGACTCATTCAGAGCACCCATACCTGATTTCCTCACTAGAACTGAGGCTCTACTGAGTGAGATGCCCTATTGATAGTATTGGACATAATCTCTAAATTAGACTTTCATAAAGCAAGTGGTGGTGACTGCATACCAATCATAGTCCTAAATATATGTGCTCCTGAGCTGGCTCCAGTTCTCTCTAAATGATACAACTATTGCCTGGCTGCTCCTTGCTTTCTAGCCTGTTGGAAGTCCTCCTCTGTTGTCCCTGTTTTTAAGAACTCTGGAGACCCTTCTGACCAATCTAGTTACTGTCCTATCAGTCTCCTATCATTCTTTGGTAAATTCTTCAAGGCTTTAATCAATGCTGAAGTGGTTAAGCATCTTACCTCCCATGATAAACAATAAGGCTTCCACTTTGCCCGGTCTACCACTGATGTGCTCACAGCCATAGCTGAATATTTATTCCAAGATCTTGATAATAATGGTGAAGCTTGAGCTGTGACTCTAGACATCTCGAATGTATTTGACAGGGTTTGGCATGTTGGCCTTCTATGTAAGCTACAAGAATACAGTATTACAGGACGATTATTTGGTTTAATCCAATCATTCCTATCAAAAGGGAAATGGAGGTTGTCCCAAATGGGTTCTCTTCCAGTTCCTTTCATACGAATGCTAGTGTTCCCCATGGCTCTATCCTGGGTCCTACACTATCTTCATCAATGCTCTTGCTCATATCATCAGTTCTCAAGTAGGCATCTATGCAGATGACACTACCATTTACTCCTGTCTCAATAGTAAATCCAGCATTACTGACAAAGTTAACCTGGCCATTGGTCTTGAAAAGGACTTCCAATCTGTGGTTGACTGGGGCAGGAAATGGCTTGTAAATTTTAATGCCTCCAAAATGAAACTGCTCTCATTTAACCACCATAGAGTAACCTCCTTGCCTCCTATCAACATGGTTGATTTTCAACTTCACGAGAGCATCTCATTGCACCTTCTTCATCTCACGCTTTCCTCTGACCTGAGGTGGAACAACTACATTGAATCAATAGCTGTGTCTACCACAAGGAAAGTTGGTTCTCTGTGTCACACCAGAAGGTTTTTCTTGTCCTTCACATCTACAAATCTACCATTTGTCCATGTAGTGAATAATGTTGCCATATATGGTCTGGTGGCCCTGCAGTTCATCTCAAGGTTCTCGACAAAATCCAAAGACGAATATGCAATGTGATTGGCCCTGACTTGGCATCTCGACTCCAGTCAGTTTCTCACAGATGTGATGTGGCTTCCCTCTGTCTTTTCTACAAATATTTTCATGACAACTACTCTGACCAGCTATTTTCACTGGTGCCTTGACTGCGTAAATTTAAGCATGTTACTAGATTGGCATCTCGGTCCCACCCTTTTACTGTTGAAACAGTTAAATGTAACTGCCTCTTCTACTCCAACAACTTCTTCTCTCATACTTCCCAACAGTGGAACTCCCTTCCTCTTACTTTCTTCCCTGATAACTATAATCTTCAAAAGTTTAAATGTAATGTCAATCAACATTTTCTGATGCCTTGATCCCTATTCTTCTTTTTATCCTTTCCTCAATCCTCCCTATACCCAGTCTTTTCTCTTACTTTCACTCTCTGTAACCCCTTGCATACTAATGGCACTCTCACATTGCTTGGGGAGAAATGCTTAAAAAAACAAATTAAACTGTAAAGTCAGGTAAATTAACTTGCTAGAAATGTTTGATATTGATGAAATGTAATTATTCTGCAGCCATTTTGTTCTATTTTTGCAGCCATGCATGAAAACCTCTTTGCAGAGTCTTTACTGCTTACTCTTCATGCAATCAGTGCATAATGTTTTGACAAAGATTTTAGCAAACTTAACAAGTAGTAATTGTGCATTTTAAACAACACCAACTCATTTTTGAGGTGTGTTGCCTTGAAGAAAGATAAATAAATCTAAGAAAAATTCAGTGTTTGAGAGAAAAATTTCAGGTTAAGGAAATCCATGAAGGATAAAGTAACTTCTTGAAAAGGAAATGTTAAGTGCAAATAAAATGTTTCATATTTTTCTTGCCTCTTACTTGAGATTGATTTTTGCCATATTCACCATTATATGTTTGGTTCATTATAAAATAATTTGGTAATTAGTGGTGAGTAAAGAAAGAAAACTGATAATACACTTCCCCAAGCCCAATACCATTTCTGGACTGCATAATTCAGATGATGTGAAAAAAGAATTATAATTATAATTATAATAATTATAATTTTAGACAACAATTTTATTGTTTATTTTGTACATTAATTCTTATTTCTCTGTAAGTAATTGTTGTAAGATGTCTACATTGGTTGATTTAGAAGTTTTTATCACTAATAGAACTTGAAAGTATCAATGACAATAGTGCTTGGGCATGAAAGATTCAAATACCTACTTATAGACTCAACTTTATATCAACAATGAATCAACCTAATGGCTAAAGTTCAGTAATTTACTACTGTTATGAACATATATCATTTTTTTTCTGACTGAAAAATTACAAGTTTAATATTAATCTGTCAACTGTCCTAATTGAGACAGTGTAAATTAAAATAAAATATCTTTTCAAAGATAAATGAATATGACCATATGCAATATGTATTAAGGAAGAAATGTGACCAATACAACAAAGATGATAATACTGATGTGAATAATTGAATTTTATTTTTATGAGCCTGAATTGTGAGCATTTTAACATCTTTTATAAATATTTTTGTCAGGATTTCACTTCTTCAAATAATTATGATTTTAGCAATTCCCTTTAGAAAATAACTTTGGAAACCCTTTGATTCCATGTAATTTTTAATCAAGATTACTTTTAAAGAATGGTGCACTTTTCAAAAAAATAAAACAGATTTTATGTTATAAATTTTATTTAATTATTTTATGCAGTGCCTGAGATAGGAGCCACTTGAAAAGGTTTTTCTTCTCTGCTTTGGCTGAGAATCTCTCTTCTGATGATAATTTTGTATTATTAGTCACTTTATTTTATTGATATATAAAATAAATACTTAGAATTTAAAGATTTATTTGCTGAATGATGGTAACATTCATCTGCACTGTTAGGATGAAAAACAGGATTGTGTAGATGGAAACACATGACATCTATTTTATATGAAATGTCTTGAATTTGAAAGTCTCAAATTAATAACCATGGTATGCAATGTATCATAAGGCTGATTTGATAATAGAAAAGAAACACTTGATAACTTTATACCTTGAAAAAAATAGAAAAAGTGCTGGAAATTGTAAAAATGATTGGCAGATACTAGTGAAAAAATTCATTGACATCTTTGTTGCAGGAAGCTGGATAATACTTATTAATTTATGGCGGTGCAGAAGGGTTGGTGTGGTTGGGCCTAACTCATCTAGCAGTGATTACTAATTATTCTGGGTGCTGTCCAGAATAAATCTTGACCCAACATATATAGAAACCAGGCATAACAATGCAATGGTGAAGCAAGGCATTTAAACAACTGAATTTAAAATGAAACTGTAAATAAAGATTTATCTATAAAAAAATAACAATTTATTTGGATGTTTTTACATTGTGTGTTGAATATAAGAAGACCCTTGAAAAGAAGGGTGAGTACACATTTGAGGTATTTGAAAGGGAAAAGGTAACATACACACATTTAGGTGTGTTTAATAAAGTCCATGAGAAATGGAAAAGTTATTAGACACACATTGAGGTGTGTTTAATAATAAACCCCATGAAAATTGGGAAGTTCATACTTTATCTTCATTGTGGAATCTACATCAGAAAAGTGGGAAATGTTGTTTCAGTTGATTAGTAATCTGTTTTAGTTGACAATGCGGAATCCATATTCCAACTGCTTTTGTTTGTTTTATGGTCTGTATTTATAGAGTCCCTTAAGCAGGTGCTGGATCACAAAAAAGTCCCTCAAAAATGCGAGGGAAATGCTGTCAGTGGTTGATTAATAATTTACATTATATTCTGAATATTTTTGAAATGCTACTGGAAGTGCCACTTGGGGCAGATATGCAAATGACCGATTTTGATCATTTAACTCCTGACTGTTGAGACAGAAACTTCTGGTTGATTAAACATCCTAGATATCTTCATGCCAATCCAGTAAGAGCAAGTTTGATGTGCAGTATATTTCATATGAAGAAATGCAACTCATAATCAATAATTGAATGACTTAAATCTAGTTTCAGAACAGGAAGCATACATTTCACATTAATATTATCATTACACTGACTGTATTTAAGGTTTTGTTCAAAACATTTATCTTTGTAAAGTTTGTCCATATTCTATAAATATGATTTTTAATTCCAACGTGTTTCTCTGAGAAATCTGGCTAATGAGTAACTTTGAAAATCTGATAAAATTCATAACCTTTACCACTTTATATATGCATTTTATATATATATATATATATATATATATATATATATATATATAAAGTTTGTAAAGTCTTTGGTCTTACACTTAGCATAAAGGAAACTGAAGTACTGCACCAACATTGTCCTACTCCAAAGCAATTTTGTGGTGAGAAACAAAAACCATCAGTCTACAAATTTCCAGAGAGACCACTGAAGATAGAAGACAAAGCCCTGAACTATGTAAAGTCTTTCACCTATCTTGGTCAGCAAAGTCAACTACAGTGGATCTTTAGATGATGAAATCATGCATTGGATTGCTAAGGCTACCAGTGCTTTCGGCAAAATTCGCCATCACTTGTGGAATGAGCGGGGTATTCGACTGGATATGAAAATTCGAGTTTACAGAGCTGTTGTACTTGCCATCCTTTTGTACAGCTCAGAGTCGTGGACTCCATACAGGTACCACATGCACCAGCTGGATGTTTTCCATAAAAGCTGTCTGCTTTCAATCTGTGGAGTTAACCTTCAAGATAGGACATCTAACGTAGACCTGTTTAACAGGTGTAATATTGGAGGAATCGAGGCTTTTCTTATACAGTCTCAGTTATGATGGACTGCTCATGTCTTGAGAATGTCTGATGACAAGATACCCAAGATCCTAATGTACAGTCAGTTAGATCAGGGCTACAGGAATGTAGGACGTCCATGGCTAAGATACAAAGACAAGCTTAAAAGCAACTTGTCAGCTGTCTATATACCACATAACACCCTTGAGCGCTTAGCCTTGGAGCAGGTAGCATGGAGATCAACATGTTTTAGTGGACTCAGCAGTTTTCAATCTGCTTGTCTGAATCATCTTCAAGAAGCAAGAGCAAGATCTAAAAGGTTAGCCAATCTAACAGTGATCTTATCTCACAATCCTCACTCTTGCTCCATATGTGGCCTCCTTTGTAAATCACTAGTGGGTCTTAAGTGCCACTTAAGATTATCGCACAACATTTCATAACTGAATCAACTAAGATGTCAGATCCTCATATGTCAAAACCAATGGGAGAGTCCATATATATATATATATATATATATATATATATATATATATATATATATGAAATATTTTACATATTAAATATGCAAAATCTTTGAAATTTTTCATTTCTTTTCTAAACATTAGGAAATATTAAAAGTGGCTAATAATGTGAGACATGATTTAGTAAAACTGTTACTATAATAATGATTCAGAAACAAGTGTCATTTTAATTTAAATTAACCCACCAATATTTTCATTTTTTTAATATTAATACATTAACTTGTATGTACTCTGCAGTGGTTTTCTGTATTTTTAAGTAAATCATTCTTCTCTTTTTTCCAATTAGATAGTTATAAAAGTTTCCCTACATTGAACGTATCACTGGGCTTGATGTTTAAATAGATATCTTCACCTGTCTGTTCAAAAAATACTATTCTTTGTCAATTCTGTGATTAATTTAGAAATTGATGTAATTCTTTAATTATTTTATTTCTTTTTAAATTTTCTGAAATTATGAGTATATCTGTTTTGATATTTACTAGTAAAATCCACTAAAATGTGATGGTGAGGGGGACCACTCTAGAGAGAGAAGGCGTTGGAAGCAAATCAGAATGTATCATTATTCCAAATAAACTGCCTCTTAGTATTATGTCATAAAATTTGTATGCTGACATGAAATCCTGTAAAGTATACTGTCAGGTGTGAAAAAGTCCAAAGTTAGGGTTGGTCAAGCATAATATCTGAACAAAGTAAAGAAATAAAAATAGCAATAAAACATCTTTTTTTTCTTTAGTAGGTAAACTATGTGAAAGTTTTCAGTTTCTTTCACATGAAGTAAAATGTTTGTAATACACTTAGAATACAAATTTTATATAACAAGTTGGGTGTATGCATAATGCTTTCATCCATATGCGAAAGAATATTCAGTCAAAAGTGTCAGAATAAATTTGACGATTCATTGAAGTTTAACTGTGTATAAAGTTTATATATATGACTTTATAAATTTGGCTTGGATGCATTTGTGGATGATTACTTTTACCTATTGCTCTCCTGCATTACACACATAAGAGTGGGTGCTGCTGATATTGATTTTTTTTTTTTTCCTGGAAGGGCTTTTTGGTCCAGCTGAGAACTTTTCAGCATCATCATCATCATGTGTATGAGAGAGAGAGTGTAAGTGAGAGAGAGAAGTATAATTTACAGATTTTCAGGATGAGAACAATATTTTTGTCTTGTCTCATTTTTTTTTTTTTTAAATAAACTGTGCAGATGTATTGAGAAACCTGAAAATGCATTTTAAACAATTATCAGCAGGAGTGTTTATGAGAGGACCCTGAAAAATGATTGGCCATTTCTGCAAATCTGTTCAAATTACATGTTTTAATCCCTTCTTGGTCAGGTCAATGGTATACATGTAATGGACATAATGTGAAATAGGTGGGGACACAACAGATTTTATAAATTTATTGATTAACATAATCATTTTAGGCTGACAGATTTGATGTTTGAAATGCACCTAAGGCATTACAATTCTCATTACAGAAGCCATTGGCAAAAGTTCCAACAGACACAGGAAGCAAGCTGTTTTCCCAGAGGAGAGTTGGCTTCTGGCCAGTGTTCTGTTAAATATACAAAAGGAATATTTGTGTATTGACTGTAAAATGTGTTCAGTTGTTCAATGAGAGTGTATTTAAATCTGAAATACAATTCAATTAAATTTTGACTTTGTTTTTATACACATATTTAACCATTTTAACCTTTTCCTTCAGTCACTATTTAAAATGTCAAAAAGAGATTCTGTCATTGTTGGTGAAATGAGCTCACTGTGCCATGAGTGAATAACTGTTTTTAACCTCCATACTTAACTTCCATGTCTCTTTTTTTTCTCTTTTATCTGGGGTGCCCTTTTCCTTTATAATTTCATCAAAGATAGCAAAAAAAAAAAGAATTTAGTTATATATAATTATTGCAAAACTATATTGATCTTATTTGACTCATAGAAGCACCATTGTTTTTTCTTAAAATAACCTTAGATAATTTATGTTAAAGAATTACTGTTTTCAATGCTTTTTCTTGTGATCAACATTTTTAAACAAATGTTGGTGGGTATCTTTGTTTTTACAAGATTTATTTAAAAACTGAAATATCAATTGTAAGAACAGATTCCCATCAAAGAAAATTTAGATCTAACAGAATGGAACATTAATATTCCTTCCCCGCAAGTCCTCCACCTGTGTGTGATCTTTATCCTCCTAACTCTGTGTAATACCTGTATGCCAACAGGCAGCTTGTGTGTAACAATAGCCAATTAAATAGAATAGTAGTAGATATCAAGAGCTTTTTCATTTAAGCAAATATAGTGCTCCCACCCAGGGTTTGTAATACACACACACACACACACACACACACTCTCATCATGATGTTCCCGTTCAGGCTAGTAACAGACACCTCCCTATCAATAGATAAATTTATACTTAAAGAACATAAAAAAATTAAATATATGTATTAACATTTATTCAAACTTATAAACATACATGTCCACAGTTATCTGCATATATAAGTACATATGCATAAATATACACATACCTACATGAGTTCATTTCGGTCATACAGACATGTATCTATAAACATCTATCTATATAATGCACCAAGTATTTTTGTCTGTAATGTTTCTAACATTTTGCTTTAAAAGTTACCTGCCAGGCACTAATGACAACATGTGGCAGTGTCTTTAGGACAAAGGCAGACTGTTTCAAAATGCTAACAAATCCTGGAGGTGAAAATACTGAGTCTATGAAAGAGCAGAATAGTATAATAATTGAGGAAATTATATTTAAAGACTAAAATATGAGATTCTTTTAGTAATATTTTAACAAAATATCAATTTTATATATGTTATGATTAATTTTGTTTGGAACGACTACAAATTTGTATACTTACATTATTACATAAATCAATGGACATGTAGCTGAGTGGTTAGAACATTTGCTTTCCAAACCAGGAGAACTGGGTTTGAATCTGACCAGGGATAACTTCTTGATAATATCAACCTGAAGAGACAATTCCATCATGCAGAACTATTAGGAAGTATCTGAAAACAAACCATGGGCTGATTCAAGCCTTTTGAGTGAAATTTGAGTAGATGGAACTTTTTGGAAGTCATAAATGATTGTGCTAGCACAATATCACAAGTCATCATGACTGAGGCTCTAAGTGTATACTGGCATTATTAAAATTGTTATTCATAAAAGAATATGAGTTCTTGCCCATAAACTTTAGCTATGGTCCACTCGGCATAGTTGCAGTATAAACCACAGGTTGAGTGGGAGTTAAACACAAATATGCCTGAACCGGTGTCTGCAACAAGGATTGGCTGGTCTTCCTAGCAGATGGGTGTGCTCGGAAATAGTAGCAGGCCATTTTATATATATATATATATATATATATATATATATATATATATATATATATATATATATATATATTCAGTTGTATGGATATTAGTTTGTGACTCTGCTTTTGCATGTCATCCCAAACAAACTCAGGAGAAAATTCCCCTTCCCACCACCAAACACAAATAAGCATAAATCAATCCATTTTAAAAAGTAAATCATTTTGTCTGATGATCGCAAAAGTGTGAAACCCAGGGTCACACACTAATATCCATACAACTGATTATGTTAGCTCTGTCAATGATATGAAACACTTTCAGTACTGCATATATAAAATAAATATATATGGTTATTCAAAAAGAATGAACTGATTTCATGACACATTGCTTCAGTTCTCAAACATCGTCATGGAATGAGTTGGTGACCATTTGAAAGAGGAGTTTTCTAAGTTTTGAATGGCTGCCACAGGGTTGCTGTAGTCACATATCGCCGGCAACATTCAGTTGTTTGTTTACCCCTGGATTGTTCAAATTGCATTCTGCGTTCTCAAATTCGTGAAAACAAATATGGTTGTAATGTTGCAGTTCACTTTTCAAAGGCACTTTGACATTAATCTGCCCTCTCCTAAGAACATTCAAAGGTGGTTGAAACAGTTTCAAGAGAGTGATTGTCTTTGTAAAGGAAACAGTCCAGGATAAACATGAGTTTCAGAGGAACACATGATGCGTTTGACAGAAGTTCACAAATCGAGCTTGCTGTGAGTTTTCGATTTTGCACTCCACTACCTGGTGTGTGCTAAGAAGACATCTACATTTGAAACCTTACAGACTATGCCTTTTTCAGGCACATACCAAGACCTTGCTCTTTGTGCTTGGCCTGCAAAATCGCCAGACCTAACCATGTATGATTTTTTTCTTGTGGGGATATGTAAAAGATCACATTTATGTTCCACCACTACCCTCAATGACCTTAAACATTGAATAACAACAGCGATCAACTCAGTGGATCATGATATGCTGATATGCGTCCGAGAGGAATTCTCTTATCATATTGATATTGCCTGTGTTGCAGCTGGTGGCAACATTGAACACTTGTAAGACAGGAAATAAAAGCTGATTGTGAGTAGATTACTTGTGGCTTGGCTGGAGTTTTCTATTGCTTTTCCTTATTAAAATATTGCGTAATGAAATTGGTTCATTCTTTTTTAATAAACCTGTGTGCATGTATGTATGTATGTGTGTGTGTGTATGTATATATATATATATATATATATATATAATTTTATGGAATGCAAAGTGAAAATCAAACTCACAACTAAGGCTGGTGAGATTTATACATGAGCCATTAATCACACACACACACATTACTTGTTACAGGTTATTTATACACCTAAAAGTACAGACATTGGATTGTGGATGTCATCTGTAAGTCATTGATTCAAATGCATAGGGCATGACTGCATCAAGAAAGGACATTACATCTCTGTTTATTTGAAGCCATAAAGGGAGTGGTCCATTCACTGCTTCACCAGTCTCACTCTGTAGAATCTGTGTTTTCAATCTTTTTCTAACAACTTCAACATCCCCTGGGCAATAATGGATCAATCTAGGAATTAACAAAACTTATAAATGGTCACTGATTTATATAAATGTGAAGTAGTTTTTTAAATTTTCAGAATAGCCGAAATCTTTTCAGCTAGACGGTCGAACTCTCTGCCTCTGAGCAGAGAGGAACCCAGATGAGGCTCAGGCAAAGGGCAGAGTCTCGTTCGAGGAGGTTGACCAACCCGATCACGTTATGTGGGTTCTACGGGCTTGGAAAACCCACGTCAAACCTGGTCTTGTGCCGCATGCAACCCTCGTGGTGGGGGGCTAAATATAATAGTTTTAAAATTTTCTTCAAACTTGCTGTTGTTAACCTAAATGAATTATAATATATAAAGTTTGGTTTTATTCAAAGTAACTTGACTTCAATTTCTCTAAGTTGTCTTTCTCTTCTATCTCTTATTTCTCTGCAGTCATTGTTCTGATGAATTATTAACCAAAAGTGACAACATTATATTGTAAGTTAGATATTTTTATAATGCATAAAAAATGTTTACATTTCAGATAATTCTGAAAATCTGTCCTTCATCTGGTGCTTGAATATCCAGCATTGGTATTTGTGTCCAGATGAGAAAGGAATAGTTAAAAATTCAAATTTTAAAATAACTGAAAAAAATTAGTGATTTTAAAAGTTTTGAATTTATATTGAGCTTAAAGTAACACAAAAACATTGTGAATTGGAAAAATATTCTTTTAAATTCAGTTTAAAATATTTCAAAAACTTTGTGAATCGAGGAAATCAATTTTCTGTCTATATCTTTGAGTTAAAGGGAAATAAATGAGATATCTGGAAGAGGCATGGCATGTGGAACTTGAACAAACTACCCCGGTGGATGAAATAAAGGGTTTGGTTCGAAATTCCAATTACTTGAAGAAGGCTGGAGCATACAACAGCTGAAACATTGTGAATATGGCAATGTAGATGAGGATAACAGTCTGAATAATGTAAAGAAATCAATTTTATTTGTTCAAAATGCCACAGAATCAGAGTTAAAGTAAGAGGTTTTGTGATGTGAGATTATGAAGTTCCGCAGAATTTGTGATTTGAAGAAGTCAACTCAATTGAAGTTCCATGGAGTTTGTGATTTGGAAAACTCAATTTTTAGCCTGAATTGAAATTTCTGCCCAAATCTGTCTTTTGGCTGGATCTGGACTTATAGCATGAATTAGACTTAAAGTGAGGTTTTGCATTTCCATCAAGTGAATTGAGGTATTCAAAGTTATTTCTTCAAAATTATCATTACTATTTTCTAAGCTGGACCAAAGGCCCCTATAGTTTTTAACCAGGGGCCCAATTATCCCTCTACAGGAATTGGCTTAAAAGTCCACATGCAGTGCAGCATTTAAGATACTATAAATAAAATGCAAAAATATTTTTCTTTGTTGCTTTACATTTAATAGAAATAACTCTCAGATATAAATATCTTGTATAAAAGCTATTGTTACTTTGTCTGTTTTTAGGTCACACTAAAGGAAATCGAAAAAAATAGTATAGGGTACTATGAAAATACAAATCAAATGAGCTCTACTGTGTTTGTTGGAGGTATGCAACCACTGTTGGTTATGTCATTACTATTTGTGCTATTACTGTTGATAATATTTCAGTAATGTTGCCATATCTTTTTATTTTGAAAAAAACAAAACAATATCGAGAATTGTAGAAAATTGTCAGATAAATAAATTTAGTTTTGTGTTGTTTTTTTTATATATATAACCTCAATATATAAATAATTCTATAATCTTTGACAGGTATTGTGCTATTATTTTTTATAAAGGAACCTCCTTTTGGGTTTCCTTATAATCATTCTTCAATTTTCTCTTGCAAAATATGAGAAAGAGTGAGGTAATGGAATTGCTTTAAATGTATAACCTTTTGCAAAACTAATTTGTCAGCTTTTAAAACCAACATGACAAATTCAAATCTATAAAGATATGTGACAGTAATTGTAGTAACATTTCTTAACTTTGTGACTTTTATCTTTAGCAGTGTTTTGTATATTTTGTCTTTGGAGACTGTATAATCCCATGCAGGTTAGAGGATAAGAATACAATAAAATACAAGCAGCAAGGCTGAAGTGCATTCAAAACATTCAGTTGTACTTGTAATACTTAATTTCAGAAAATGTATTACAGTTCTTGAAGCTTTATTTGAATCTATTTCTTTGTATAAAGTTTCTTGTATTCAATTCATTAAAAATATCTATTGATATACAGGGTGCCCCTAAAGTCTGGACACATAGACAAAAATACACAATTTCAAAAAATTAAATTTTCAACATTTTATTGAATTGGAATATTAATAAATAACATCTTCAATATAATTTCAATCATTTGTGATGTAAATGTCGATGCGCTTTGCAGGATTCATGTGAACTCTGTGTAATAACTCCACATTGCCGTCAATTTTAGCACATTCACTCTTTATGAGTTCAACCGAGTGTGTTGCATCTGTGATTTTAATTAAGTATACCTCCTTTAGCATACCCCAGAAAAAGAAGTCAATTTTTTCTTCTTTTGACAAAACCATACTTAATTTAATAAAATAAAAAAATATATAGTTAACAAGATTTTCTATGTATCCAAATTGTATTTTTCAAAGAAAATGTAATTGCTACTATTTGATCAATAGTCAAAATGCTTTCATATACTATCTCTGTCCTCATAATAATTGTTACATTTGCATATATATTTCATACACTAAATATAACCCCTATTTTGGAACAGGGATAGTCATTCATAAATTTTAAATGACAAAGGTGTTTTCTTAAAACTCTGATTTTACAAGCCACTCAAAGATTTTTTTTTTAATATTACATTCCACTCAAGGTAGAAAGTTGCTTTGTGGGAAAATACAATCTAAACTATAAGCTTGAAATTAAAACTAAAATAAAAGCTTCAAGAAAAACTTTTCATTTTTAAAAATTAATTTTAAACCTTAAGTATTGCATTTTTTGTGGAGGTCCCTAATTTAATGGTTTATTTTTTTTTATTGATTCTGTGAAGTTGGGTTCAAAAAAAGTTTTCAAAATTTGTAGAAAGTTAAAAGCAAATATGTTAAAAAAATTGAAAATATTATAAGGAAGAGATATAAATATTCCCAGCAATTGATGAAAATGTGACAAAACAAATGTTTTAATTATAATAATGTTTAATTAGCTTCTTTGATCATCCAAAAGAGCTTAAGAACTAAAAAATTGTCACTATCCTTTCAAAGATTTACTCTAACTTTTATCATTTAGAAGCTTTTATAGAATATATCTCTTTGATTTTAGCGTCAAAAGTTTAATAAAATAAATTGAAAAATTAGGTATTTTCATACACTTGAATTTAAGGTACATACAATTTTTGTTGATTTATTTTTCATAAAATGCACTTAAAAAACTCAAAAGAAACAAAATCTATAAATTATAATTACACAAAAGCACATTTTGTCTCCAGATTTATCAATGCAATATAAAACTTAGTTTAGTCATACTAAGCATTGCAAGATGTTTTGGGAAAACATTAAAAGAATTGAAAGTTTCTTGGGAAGTGGTAGGTGCAGTTTCTCATCGTGTAAGTAATAAGTGTAGTTAGCATTTAAGTATTCTGTAGTTTTTGTTCATATCCAAGAAATCTATTTTAAAACAAACACCAGTTAAATCTCAGGCTTAGCTGTTTTACCCAGCCATTTGAAATAAACTACGGAATTGTACTGAGAAATAGGTAAGTAAGCTAAAATTGTACTAAGAAACTATTAAAACGAATTTTCAAGAAAATTAAAATACTTAATTTAAAGCAGGAAAGGAACCTACATTCCTTTTAATTAAAAAAGAAAATTATTTACTTTCTATCTAAGGATAAAAAAGCTTTTGTTAAATAGCCTGACATAATTTCAAGAACCATAAACAATAAATATGAAAATAACCTCACAACTTTTATAAAAATTGATATGTGCTTTGAATATCTTTCAGATATTTTTAGCTTTTTGACAAAACAGTTCTTGATTGTCATTAACAACTCTAAATGTTACAATGAAAAAATATTTTAAAGATCCAAAGATATTTTACTGTTATTCTTACTAATAAAAATGTATTTTTATATTCATTTTTGTCAAGTTGAAATTCATTATTTAAAAAGAAATCTATTTCTGTAATTTGGTATTACAAAAAATAACTCCCATTCCTATAACTTACTTATTTAACAAATGATATTTTTCCCTCATGAAAACCTACTGACTTATAATCTTTTAAATATATAAATAGATTGATAAAGGTTGATACACAGAAATCTATGAATATGTATACATTAGATTGTATACATAGATGTGTGGGTGTATGTATCTCTGTGTATGCATTTTTTTGTGTTTGTATTAATGAGGATGAATCATTGAGTCCAGCCTGACAAGTAGTTAATAACTGATATTTGATCTGAAACTTTTACTGAATAATGTTTGATCTATGTATTTAATATTTACCACCTAATCAAAAGCATCAACAAGAAATAAACAAAATATCAATATTTGTTATGCAAAATAAATACTTTTTTGATAAACTGTAGGTGTATTGATGTGTATATATTACTTATATTTTTTGTAAACATTTATTGTTACTAATATAAAAAAGTACTTTTTATAAGTTAATTGTATAACGTTATTTATATGTTTGACTGGAGAACATTCCATTTACCTTTGTACTGATGTTAAAAGAATATGAACAGGAAATATTGTATTTATATTTTGAATGATAAACTTTTTGCTGGATCTTGTTTCCTCAAACATGATCTGATAAGAGACTTTCACCAGGTGTCATGTAGGATGTGGGATGAAAGGTACTGGGAGTAGGTTTTTATAATGGTCTAATGTAATTCCCATTCTTCCTGCTCTAAGAAGACTGGCAACATGTAATTTTATTTCTAAGTAAATTTGTTTATAATCAATATATCCCAACATGTGTATATAATATTATATATGCAGGATGTATGATACTTAATTCCCAATGATTAAATATAAAAAGAAAAATTATAATTAATCATCACCATCTGCAAGACTTGTGTGTGTATGTATGTATGTGTGTATACACACACACACACACACACACACACACACACACACACACACACAGAGCGGTGATGCTGAAAACTTCTTGATGTGAGCAAATCACCAAAATCTGGTTAAATGACCAAACATCATAAATTATTTTTTCAATTGGAAAAGCAGAGAAGATTCATCACTCTAATGTGTATGTATAATATATACTTATGTACAATATATTTCTATTTTATATGTTTTTCTGATATATATATAAACACCTTTCTGTTTTGACAAAAGTCTATTACACACAGATGGCATAGGTGGACTAAGATCTGACAGGGCAGAAACTGGCCTTCCACAGAATTTGTTGCATGTGCATACATTCTATGACACAATGGCTAAAAATGAACATTTCTCACCATGTAATTTTTCTGTGAGCTTCTGTTGAATGTTAGTGTTGAATTATATTTTAATTTTTCATAAATTTGCTATGATCTTTGCTAATTTTCAAACTGTCTTATCTACAGCTGATCCCTATTCTATGAGACAAAATATAATGGTATTCAGGTCATACTTCATACAGTATTTGCTGTGCACAGCCCATTCCCTTAAATTAATTGGTAAAAAGGCAGTAGAAAGTTGTTCTGTAGCAGTCAAATTTTTCTATCTGCAAAGACTTTATACATGGCTAATTGCATCTACACATCATTGTCAGGTACATCAAAATCATCTGAAAAGTTACCGATAAACAAGGTCTTGTCTGACATCAACAACCTTCACTATATCATCAGTTCCCACCAAGATATTTATGCTGATGATGCAACTATTAACTCATATCTTAATAGTATGTCTAAGTCCAACAAAGTAAAACTGACAGCTGTTATTGAAAAATTACCTTCACTCAGTTGTTAAGCAGTTGGGCAAGAAATAGCTTTTAAATTTTAACTTCTTCAAAAATGAAACTACTATCTTTAATCATCATAGACAACCATATTTGCCTTCCATCAGCATGGCTGATGCTAATTTCTAGGAGAGTAACTCATTGTGCCATCTTTGTCTTGCATTTTCCAATGATAGTGTATGTCTTTTTATACCATATTTAAAATCTTTACAAAGAGCTTAAGATGGTTGCTGTTAAATTAAAAAAAAAATACAAATCAGAGTTTCACAAATTGTTGTATATCATCCACATTTGTAAGTATTTTTTATAAGTTTCTAAAATATGCATAAAATCATAAAAAATATTCTGAGGATATTTTTTCATTAATATTACAAAATATCAGTGCCAAAATATTCATACAATTTTTCTTCCAATTTGTAGTTATTGAAATTTATGTTAAAAAAAGAAGAAATATTCATTAAAATCTTTTTTTTATATTCTCAGAAAAGAAAAAAGTGCAAAAAATAATATTTTAAAATAAAGTGGAGTAATTATATTGAATCAATTGCTGCTAGGTAAATTGGTTCACTGTGTTGTGCCAGACAGTTTTTCTCATCAGAATTCATCTGCTATATATCTTGAGACTCTTAACAATATCTTAAGATGTATCCATAATATTATTGGTCTTGACCTGGCATTTTGACTTCAGTCACTTTCTCACAGCCATGATGTGGCTTCCCTCTGTTTTTTTTTAATAAATATTTTTATAACAATTGTTAAATTGAGGTTTCCTCCTTGGTGCCTCAATCACATAAATTTAAGTATGCTACTAGATTGGCAACTAGGTCTCACTATTTTACTGTTGAAATAGCTAGATGTAACCATAAGTTCTATTCTAATAGCTTCTTTTGTTGCACTTCTCACCTTTGGAAATTGGTTTCTTGCTTCCCTGCAACCTATGATCTTCAAAAATTTAAATACCATCTTCTGTCTTCCTGTACCCTGTTCTTTTATTGTCCTTTCTCATCACTAAAGTCATCTCGTTCTCTTTCACTCCCGTTGCCTCTTAGTCACATTATATCTTTGCTTGGTATGAAATGATTTAAAAAAATTCAGATGGTCTGCTTGAGAGGATGCTGTAAGAACTATAAACAAAAGATACAATGAGGACATTTGCCACATTAGATGAATTGATATCTGATGAATATCACACAAGATAGCAGCTGAAAAAATTCAAAAAACTAGAAATTGTCATCTTACTTGAAATTTAGGAAACAGCTTTATGTGGATGATAAAAAACGTTTCTCACTTCAAGAGACATAGAATCAGCAATCCATTTTTTGAAGAGTCTTTTTGAATTTGTCATTGCACACTATATTACAAAATATTAGTGCCAAAGAATTCATAGAACCTGATCCTAAAATTTACCATTCTTCCAAAAATTAGACAAATGTTCATTAAAATCATTTTTTTACATTGTTGGAAAAGAAATGAGTAAATGCAAAAAATATTTATGGATGATATGATACTGAAAATTTGATTATTTTAATTGTTTTATACAGTACTAACATTTTTTTATTTTTCAAAATTATTAAAAGAAATAACTTCATGTCTTCTATACAAAGGTAAAAACTTTTGCAAATTCAGTCATCATCATAGCTGTGATTTTTTTTTTTTTTTTTTTTTTTGAGGTAGGACTGAGATTAATCTTGCATAAAGCATGGTACATCCTACCTGATAGAGTATCTCGGTTTACCTTTCCACATATACCTGCCAACATACTGAGACTTGTCATAATAATTTGAGTGAAGATTTTCTAAGGATAGATAATCTTCATGATGTTCAACTCAAACATTCATGGTAGTTCAAGTACACCAAGTGTTTTTATTGAGACACCATCTATAGGGAGGTTGCCATTCAAGGCTTAAGACCCCATCCTATCCTTACATATATTGTTTTTAATCCACTGTTGCCATCCAAGTGTATAGGACACAGTCTGTCCTGATATTTACCCATAGTTGGGGGAGAAGAGATGGATTCTTACTTTTCTTAAGGGTATTTGCATGTAAGTGAACATAAAAAACTTGACTGGAATTTGAACTCGGCTCAATCTGAGCCACTATCAATTACTCCACTGTTCCTTCTCAGTATTTAATATTAAAAGATTACAGATGGAATTCTTTTCAATACTTCATATCACAATGATGGTGTATTCTATATGCCATGAGATATTGTAATTCTCTAGGCATTATAAAAATAAGCAGGCGTTTGGTTCAGGCATTTGTTTACCTTCTATTATTCAGCCAACAATTTACTGCAGTAGCCAAAAAATTCTCAAAAATGTCCCCCCCCACCCATATTTAATCAGTTAAACTATTCATTGGTTTCAATAGATAAACCTTATATACCTTAATGTCCAGTTAACAATTTGATCTTTTTAAACAGTTACAATTTAAATGACCACCTATTTAATTGGAAATAGTTATTAGTATACTGTTTATTTTCAATATATGGAGATTCCTTTTGATTGATTACAATTGTTAAGCTTTCTTGATGGGCACTCGTCATATATGCAAGAACTTCTGATCTTTGCAGTTGCATTAGTGGCATAGTCTCATTAATTTTCTGCCATGATGCTTTCTACATGCAGACTATATCTGAAACAACTACAAACTCATTTATTACTGCCTGGCTAAAGAAACTGAAGTCACATTCTTTCGTAAGGATAATATCAGAGCAGGGAGTGAAGTCTTAATATTTTAAGCATTCTTGTTCTAGTACTTTTCTTTTTAATGTACATAATTTTTAAAATGTTATTTACTTCATAAGTCTTCTGTTATTTTTGTCCATATTAGAATTTGTATTGTCCACTCAACATCCTTATGAGTTTTTGATCTTTGTCCATAACTTGGAATTTTGTTTGATGTGCATTTGATCTCCATCAAAGTTGATCACTAATTTCTTGGTCTTTAGATATCTTCTTCAAAACTTGTGTATATTTGTAGAAACAGTGTTAAACAAGTATGTTGTAGATAGAAAGCAATAGATAAAAGTTAATAATGTTTTACAAGTCTGTTTCTGAGAGAGGTGCCCTTCGCATGAAAATAATCCCCTTGCCAGGAAAATGTAAAATAATTTCACTGTGCAAATTCTTACACATTGTCCCACTGGCATCCCCCCCCCCACTACAACTACTCAAAAGACTGGTGTTTTATTAGCCTACAGACACTTCATTCTATATCATTAATATTTCTCTATTATTGTTGGTAAATATCTCAAAAATTAGATATGTCTGCTTTGTTTAAACAGCACAGATTATCTTCTTTGGTGACTGGAGGGGGAGGGTAGTTATTAAGCTTTAAAATAATGACACTAATCATACATTATCTATAATTCAAATAATTTGATAAAAATGTATTTCTTAAGAACAAAGTAATTTGGGACCATAGCAATGGAGGAAGAGAATTGACACTTTATATACAAGGTCGGCTATTATTTCACATGGCAAAGTTATCTTCCTAATAGTGGTCAGTCAAGGTTTGCATTTAAAGATGTATAACCTGGTTAGTGATGTTTGTCATTGGCTTGTGATAATTTACATTCCTAATAACACAATATTTCGTCACACCTTATTTTCTTTCTTAAAAAATGTGAATTTCACTCCTTTTTATTAATATATATTGAAGTAAGACATATTTAAGTAATTTTGTATTTACATTGGACTTGAAAATTATCAAAAACTTTGTATTTGTCCAATACTTTCTGAAAATTAAAATATAATTAAAGACACCAATCTGCCTTGTCCTTATGCTCTAAATGAAAACAATTATAATAAAAGTAATTTTTTATATAAACATAAACTTTGTTGGGATTCTATATTCTATTTTAAACACATAAACTTATGAATAAAAAGAGACAAGAGGTAAAACTATACTTAGCTGACATGCTTCATCATCTGAGAGACTTTATCGAGGCATAGTTTTTCCTCTTGTCTCTTTTTATTCATTTTGTCTCTTATACAGATACATTCGATCTGAAAATATTTACACATAAACTTATATTTAAACTTGCTTTAATAGTTTATTTATCTAAGAAGGCAATCAAAATTTAAGAGTTCCTTTTAAGACAATATTTCTAGGATAATCATATTGTGATATTTCTGTCACAAGAATAGTCCATCACATCAAAATTGGCAATTTGCCTATCTCTCTGTAATGGATGCTTTTGGTGATGTAGAAAAGTGTTAGATATACATGTTTTTTAATATAATATTTTATATGAGGGAGAAGGAAAATGTCCTTTTGACTGATTTCCACACTCTGACCAGATGACAAGATATTTCTTTCTTAGGAGGGATTTTGTTCAGGCTGAAAACTTATCAGCACCTTCTCATATCTGCAAAAAGATGCAGCCAGCAAAAATGGGAATTTTAAGACTGTGACTAGCAATAATGAAACTGGTCTGTATTAATCAGCTTAAATAAAAGATAACAGAAATTTAAAATGTAAATGTCTATCCACTTATGTAGGTAACTATTTTAACCTCTTTTTAATAGCAGGTTAGATTAACAAAGTTAATCCCTTGTGGATATTGTGCTTCTGTAAAATTTGATCAGACAGTGTTTCATTGTTTTGATTCAATAGTTGAAGTTCCATTTCACTTTTTTTTTCTTTCTAAGTGATTTTGCTTTTTAGAAAAAAAAAACGGATTTCAAAACAAAAACAAATTTACTTTACCCTATGGTCAATTTTATCCATTTTTGAACTTCTAATTAACAATTTAGCAAATAAAAAAGCAAGTAAAAATTTAGAATTTACATTCTTTATTTAACTCTTATCTTATGTTTTTTTTAATCATTTCACCCCAAGCAAAGTAATAAAGCCACTGAGGCACAAGGGGCTATTGAGTGTGGGATAATATGAGGAAAGCAAACATTATTAAGAAAGAATAGGAATTAAGAAAACAGAAGATTACAATTGACATTACATTTAAATGTTTGAAGAGCAAAGTTGACTGAAAAGCAGGAAGCTGGAGGAGAGTTCTACAAGTGAGATGAAACTGTTAGAGAATAGAACTTTTGGTTACATCTAGCCATTTCAACTGTAAAATGATGAGACCTTGTGCCAATCTAGAAACTGTGCTTAAATTCATAAAATCAAGATAGCATAGAGGAAAGCTCATTAGAGCATGAAAATATTTATAGAAAAGGCACAGGGAAGCTATGTTATGGTGGTGTGAAAATGAATGAAACCAAGATGCCAGGTCAGGACCAATAACATTGCAGATTCTTCTTTGAATTTTACCAAGAATTTCTAAATACAGAGCAGAACCAGACCAGATGTGACAGCAGCATTCAATGCATGGATGAATGGTAGGCTTATAAATATGTAAGATAGATTCTGTTGAGAAAAATTATCTAGCATGACACACTGAAGTAACTTTACTAGCAGCAGACTAAATTATATATAGTCTTTCCACTTCATGTCAGTGGGAAATGTTAGCCGAAGAAAGCACAATGAGTTTCTCTCCTGGAGGTTAGCATCAGCCATGCTGAGGGAAGGCAAAAAGGTTCTCTCAAATGATTAAAAGAGATATTGTTTTATTTTCATTGTATATTATAAATTACACCCTTAATAAGAATGAAAAGATATTTGCAGATTTGCTTCAACTGTTAGCTTTTTGAAAAGAAGCTAAATCACCTCACACTTCTTTTTTAAATAATTAATCCAGACTTCCATGTGAGAAGTAGAATCATGATGTGTTAGTTAAGAGATCTGAATTTCCATCTTCCCCATACATGATATCTATTTGGTGAAGAGCATCACACATGCATGCTGAACAGGAAAAAACATATTACAACCTCTGGCAAGATCCAGAATGTTTTGAGGTCACTTTACACTATTTAAGTTTTATAAATAGATATTTTTTGAATAAAACCAGCTGTAGTATTGTTGAAACTCAAAGCTCAAAACACTGGCAATGGCTCACATGGTTTTCCTAACTCTTGCTCTACAGGTAATGCTCAAGCATTGTAAATAAATATTAAGAAAGCCTATCAAAGCATGTAATTTATAGATGATCAGACTGCTATCCCAGCATGCTTCAGAGTGAGTGTAGTGTACTTGTCTATCTAGTAGCTCACTCTTGGCATGTGTTTATCATTATGGCTTTAGTAGAATTATCTTGTTGCTATTGCAATAACAGTACACAAAGAGTATCAGTAGAAAAACTGCTGAGGTCATATCTACTTTTAGATAGATACATCTTCATTTATTTAATGTCATTTGCATTACGACTGACATTTGCTGTTTGTGTCTTCATAGGTCAAAGTTATTCATTATACTGCAACGTTGATAAATTCATTCTAATATAAGGTATTTTTATACAAAAAATATAGTGAAAATGTTACTTTAAAATTATGTGACACACATTAAAAATTAATGGAAACGAAACCAGTATTTAGTTAGTTTTATGTTATAATGTTACATTACTCTTCATATATATATATTGCAATAAACATTATTTTTCGTGGGTCCATGTATTTGAATTGATATCCCTGTTTCTTTTTTGTTTTTTTTAAATTAATGGCAACCGGGCTAGAAATTGTTTTCATTACTAATGAAAAATATGCCTACTGACAAAAATTTAAATTTTTTTAAATCCATTGAAATATATTTGTGAAATTCTGAAATGGCACTGTAGTTCATTTAGATTATCAGGACTGTTGTAGAATAATCATGAAAGAATGATTTGACTAAATGCTGACTGGCCTAATCTCTTTTTCTATCAACCACGCCAGGAAAAAGACATTTTGTTTTTTTTCTTTTAAGATATCTGATGACAGACAGAGGTCAAATTTGTAAATTTTTATCTTTCTTAAGGATCAGTTAAGTGCTATATGTGATAAACTGTTGGGTGATCAAATCTCCTGTGATTCATGACTAACAAAGGGTAAGATTTTCCAGCAGTAGGTTGCCATTTCTTTTTGCAGTAGAGTGGATGCCAACCAAGGCTATAGGAGCCAGTCTATCCTGCTATTCAGCCAATAACAGGGGGAAAAGAGATGGATTCCTACCTTTCCCAGGGGTATTTGTGCATAAGTAAATGTAAAGAACTCAACTGGAATTCAAACTCAGTCCTCCAATTTCTCACTCCAAGCATTACACATGCAGGGCATTAGTGTTAAATAAACCCAGACTGCCTTAGACAGAATTCAGACTCTGTCAGTTTTGTTTCCAGATTGTTGAATTACGCTCATACCTCCATTTTATTATATAGGGAAATATCAATTTAGTTTTGTAACAGTGAAGCACCAACTTTATTGGTTTACTTCATAGCAATAAATTTCAGTTATTTTTATTTATATTAGATGATATTATATCAATACAAGTTTGCAAAATATTGATCAAATTTTTGGAAGTGAGTTGGCTTGAGAGGTTTTCAGTATCCTTTTGTATTTGTGTATAGGTACACTGAACTTAAATATTTTTTGAATGTCTACAATTTGGCATCATCTTACAAAATCCAGAACTGGAACATTCTGGATTTGGATCAAGATTGTCCAAGTTATCATACTTTGTAAACAATTTGAAATCTGGAAGTTGACTATTGTTGAAACCAATTTATAATATTGTTGTCATTAGAACATTTCATTTGAAACTGTAGGTCATATGTTGATTTGTAGCCATATACAAAGTGTTTTTTCTTTCTTGTAATGTCTAAAACTTTTTGCTGTACTAGAATTATCTCCCTTACAGTGACCTGATGACAGTCTTTATGACAATGGTGTTCTTTTCCAAATGTCTATGAAGCCAGAATTTGAAAACAGTGACTTTATAAATGAGCAGAGTAGAACAATAATAATTAGTAGAAATATATTTTTGATATGAGTAAACTAGTTATGTACTAATATTCTAATTACTACACTGTAATCCTAATGAGTGAAGATATTGTTACTTAATATGATGACATTGAATACTAATTCTATTTTCATTTTTTTTCTTATCAACTGTATGTGTGAATTACCCTGAAAGGAATGTTTTACTCTGATTTGTGGATTTATCTTGATTATTAAAGATTCAAGGTTGACTGTTTTTTCTAATTCAATTTAATGTATTGCAGTATTAAGCTAATCATTACAAATCTCATAAAAAGGCATCAAATAATCAATTTAGTACTTGAATAACAAAATACATGCAGAGTATAAATATGTAATAGGACTTTGCTTTCATCTATCTTTTCTATGAAACTTCTTTTATATCCGCAAAAGAGGTATATTTTTATCAAAGCTGGTCATTCTATAAAAGTGTACATAACAGATGACGTGTACATAATCTTTGAATAACTCAGCAGTTGATAATACAAATGTTCACCTGGTCATCATTGTTAAACAGGATTTTTTTAAAGTATGATCTCAATGTTCATTTGAAAAGCAGATTGGAAAAAGTATTAAAACTAAAATTTTATCTTCTTTAAGGAATTTTTGTTTCTGTAAGATTTGTATAATTATGAATATTTACTTTTATCTGATTAAACCTTATATAAAACCTGTTGCTGTGGGAAAAATTTAATATTTAAATTTCTTCTACCATATTTCTATTCATCATTAGAATTGACTTTTCATGAACTTGTATATACATGTGATGGTTAACATTGTCTCTTGAAGTAAAAAAAAAAACACATGAAGAAACTAAAACCAAGGAATCATGCTGTGTATAAAGATATATTGTATTTGACAGCTTATAAGACGCACCCCAATTTTAGCAGAACAAATGAAGAAAAAAATTAGTAATTAGTAAAATTAGTAAAATGCATTGGAATTTTAAAAGATATTTTTAGTAAAAAAAAATGTGCACTTGATATGCCGTCAAATACAGTATAATAAATTATTTATTTACAAGTTGTTTTTAATCAAAGTATGAGGTATTTATATTCAAAATATTTAGTATACAAAACTCACTTTTGAATGTTTGTATGTATGTATGTATGTATGTATGACTGGCTGCTTGTATCCAAGTATTCCTGTCTACCAGGGTGTGGCAGACTTCTGTTACAGACTTCTGCTCAGACACATTTGTGTTTTTTTTAGCACCCACAGAGCCAACCTATAGTTTATACTGTAACTATGTTTAGCAGACCTTAGTTACAGTTTCCAGGAGAGAGCATTGACTGTGAACAAAATCAGTAAACTACCAACAGCATCATCTACCCAATTTCACTTACAAGGCTTGTATTAATCCGTACTATGGTTTTCAGGTAATTCTTAATGGTACTACATGATGGGATTTTCTCTCCAGGTTGATATTATCAGGAAGTCCTTAACAAATCAACCATGTGAGATTTGAACTTAGATCACATGGTCAAAATGCCAACATTCTAACCACTTGGCCAAGCACTCACTCATTTTTGAATACTTTATTAAAAAAAAAAAAAAGAAACTCATATCGATTTTCTATCAGATTATATAAATATTTTTATTTTAAAGAAAAAAAATATTTCTCATATTTTTATGGGTCAATATTAAACTTTCAATAGATTAGTGTAGCAAACAAAATTACAGTAAATAAAGGTTTGTAAGAAGAATGCAAATAATTTCAAATGCTCTTTGTTTTATTGATATTTAATTTTTCACTTATTTTTTTTTTGTTAATGAGATTTTTGTAAATTTAATTGTAACATTAAGAACAACATCATTACCATCCTCAATAACCAATTTCCATCCAAGGAGAAACTGAATGGGATATTTGCAGAAAGATTAGTAAGGGGCTTGAGTGGTTAAGATTAAAGAGATTTGAAATATTTGTAATGGAACTTAACAGTCATTTCCTAAGATATTGCTTGAAGATAAAATAATGTTAATCTTGAGATTGTTACCATATTTCAAAATCTATTGTCTTTAACTTTCTGTAAAGTTTAGAAACACAGAAATCTTTGATCTTAAGATTTGCTTGAGGATGGCATTAAAATGGTGTATGTATAGTATTCTGAAAATAATTATATCTAGCTCATTATAAATTATCTGTTGTAGATAAGTACGAGAAAAAAGCATTTCCTTTATTTTAGTAGTAAGAATGATCCATGTTTAAATAAATATTTTTTAATATAAAATATATTTTAAAAATTTAATATTCTATTACTTTTGTCAAAGATTGATATAAAAATAAAAAGTAAATGATTTGATTTATATTCTTTGAAAGTATTTTTCTGATATTTTCAATATATTTCTATATCATAATATTTGATCAAATATTTAGAATTTTATGGAGGCATTTACAGGATAACAACCTTTAAGCATTATAATGAACAATACAGCAAATTTATATTTAAATAGCAAAAGCAAGAAAATATCAATTATGTCTCAAGTCAAAGACATGTCTCTTAAATATCAAGTTTTATTTTTTCATCATCAAATTCTAACTATGAATAAAAATTTAATTATTCAATAAATTAAAAGTTCAAGTATCAGCCTTATATAAGATAAGTCCCTTGAATGTTTCTTAATTTATTGAAAATTATAGCTTTAGTTATCCTGGTTCATACTCCTTCCCTAGTCTTTTGAACAGGAATATAGGTTTATCCATTGTTTCCTGTTTAAGATTGGTTCTCTGGTGCCTTCTAAAGTCTACTTCAACTCTATACTTATGTCTCCACCTAATGTCTAAAATTTTATTTACTTATTTTTTCTCCCTCAATAGGGGTAGATATATTCATACACCTCCTCAGTCTTTTGAACAGGAGTAAAATTTTATTACTTGTTTCCTGTTTAGAATTGGGTTCCTTCTAAAGTCTTTTCCTTCTCTTTCCCTCCCAGTAGCCCCTTGCAGCTTAGTGGTATTATCACCTTGCTTGGAGTGAACTGATTAAAGAAAATCTGTTGAGCACTTTTTTGACAGAAGTTCATAAAATTTTCACGTATTTTCTCAGTTGTATTATTATGATTATTAAAAAATTAATTAAAGAAATTTGTTAATGCATTTGTTCTTTTATTAGAAGATAGCTTGACTGTAAATGTCTTCCATGATTAGAACACTTAAGAAGCATGATGGGATTAATGTTGGACCCTGCCAGTAGGTACATTTTCTTTAAAACTCTCAAATGCACACACAGGCTGCTAGATATAGATTTACATTGTTTTAATAAAATAACCTGGATGTCTACTCCAACATGTGTATCCACTAAATATGTTTAAAGTAATATTACCGAACATGAATGAAAGAATGAGCTATCACACTTGTGGACATTTTCTCGATTGCTCCAAATACATAGAAATGAATGGATAAGAGAAAGAAGTGTTGAAATGAAAAAGTATCAGATGATTTTGTGAAGATGGAGGAGTAAGCAAGAGTTGAGTGATAACAGTTGAAACTGAAAATAGAGTAGAGAATAAAAAAAAAATCTACTGAAGCTATCTTAACACTTAGACAACCTTTGACCCTGAAAGGATCTATAATCTTGGGTTTTTCTTCTCTTTCTTTTCTTTTATCATCTTTAAGCCAGTTTGTGTTTCTTCTTAAAGTTTAAGACTCTAATTTATGCTTTGCAAGTTCACACCTAATACCTAATTGACCTGGCATTCTCTTAAATGAGTTAATCTTTATAAATCAGGGTTTCTATTTTCCCAGCTCTACTAAAATAAGCTTATAGTTTTATATGCTGAAGAATGATTAAATTATAAGAGTTGTTAATTGTTTGTTGTTTTAATTTCAATTAGAATTCTTTGATCTTAAAAAATCTTCCTTCATTTACCATCTATTTAAAAATAACATTTTTGAGAGACTTTATTAAGTCTTGTTCAATGTATATATCCCATTACAAGTCTTATAGATCCTCATGTTCTTTCTTCTACATAGATGTATATCCAGCATGGCTCCCTCCAAAAGAAATCAATCCCCACTCAAAATACTCTGGTGAGAGGATTCTTTAATAATTAAACCAAAGAGGTTAATTTGGGATTAACAATTTGGGATATTTTTGCTCATTTTTGTCTCCAAACAAGAAATTTTCTTTTTTAAATTTTAATAAAAAATGCTACTTTTTATGCTAACAAAGTGTGACATTATTGGTGAACTATCTTGTCAGGTATTGTAACAACAAGATAACAATTATCAAACAAACCTTCTCTCATTGGAAATTTAAACACATACAAGACTGACCAACTGGGACACTTTTTTCCTCCCTTCAGCTTTGGGCAAAGCTTCAGACCCAGGAAAAAAAAAGGGTATATCAAAAGAATGATTTTTTGACACTGCTATACTCTCTTAACCCAGCAATGTTTTTCAAAAGCTCTGTATAGAATTTTAATAACAACACAAATGTTGCACGTTATTTAGTTGTTAGATTGTTTATTGACAAGATCATAAAATATGTGAACCAACTATATTGCAATATTTCTCATTTACTATTTTTGTAAAGAAATAAATGAAAACCAATTCTATAATGAAATATTTATTACTTACAGTTTTATAAAGATTTATTATTTCCCATTTTATGAAGAAATAAAGAGATTTTTTATTCATAAATTTATAAAAATGAACAAGAAATTTTAAATAAACTCATAAAAAGTAACTGCAATTAAAAATTTAGAAAAGTGGATTTTCCAGGCATTTCTTTCATTTGCTCTCACCCCATAAATTCACGGAAATAGACTGAGAGCATTTCTTCCTCTCAGACATTCTTTTCATTTTAGATTTGAGGCAAGACCACAATCACTCAATATTTTGAGCATGTATCTCCCTATTTATTGGATGGACAAGGTTTTCCTTGTGTATAATGACAGAATGTTTGTCATTTTTACCAGGTATTTCTATTGATTTAGTCATCCTTGATCCTAGATCATGATTATAAAAAAATGTGGAAAATTAAAATAAGAAGTAATCTAAAATGCAAAATAATCTGAAAAGAAAAATTATTATTTATGAAAAAAAATCTTAAATTTTCTTGTTTGATAGTTCAGACATTTTAGAATAAAAAGATTTGTTTTCATATTTTTTATAAAAGGATAAATAATAAATATTGCATTGTAGTTGGTAATTCTAATATCTAGAATGAAAAAGAAAAGAAAGTTGGTAATTCAAATAGAATGAAAAGAAAAGCTCTCTGAAACATTATTTCCTATATACAATATGAAAAGGTTTTTTTATTTTAATATAATTTCATATTTTTTCAGATTAATTTGTTGCAATAAAGCCTATTCATCTTAATCCTTGTATTAGGTTGCAGTTCTCTCAAGTCCTTATCAATTTAACAAGATGGGACAACCACCCCCACAAACTCCACTTTTATAAGTATGTAGTTATGCTTTATCAACCCAACTTATAGAGGATAAAACCATAACAATTTTTAGTACAGTGTAACCCGTATATAAGAGAGATTTTCTCTGCTCCCAAATTAGAGCCTGTGTTAATGTATATATAATAGACCAAACCCGGATATAAGAGAAACCCGGATATAAGATACTTCTTCTCTGGTCCCGACAACTCTCTTATATCTGGGTTACACTGTAAAATCTGTAAATGCTTTTAAAAGAAATTTTGGACAAGAATGTCATAGATTAAGGTGCAAATAAATTAAAATCTTTTCTTTATTGTCTTAAAAGGAAAGTCTTTGCAAAATTATCTTAGGATAGAAAAACCTGGCATGTTGAATTAATTACAGTTCTTTTTGTTTCCTTTGCTAATTCTTTTTGCTCTTTACTCTTGAAATCCAAGTCTTTCAAGACCCAACCCTTCCTGTTGTATATTATCTACTTCCTTTTACTTGAAGCATCAGCTTTTAAATGACTATATAAAGAAGAGTCTGATATACTTTGCTGATGAGCTTACATATGTTAGGGTTTGGATCTTGTTTCTAATGCCAGTTCTGTGAAAAAGAAGAAAAAGAAAGGTTTCTTGCATCTAAACAATATGAAGTAGTAGTTGTAGTAGTTCATTCATAAATGTCCTTGTTACCTATATTTTGGTTATTACTGAAAAAAGAAAAGGACATGTGATATTTTTTTAGATAGTGCTGGGACTATAAACTGTATTTGATAATCAATATTTGTGGCTTGATATGACTTCCACGATGTTAACTACATCTCAACAGTGGTTGGCAATAGTTTGGAGATGGCAATAATATGTGTTGCATGATGGTATATCTAATTACTAACATGAGATCCTTGTTTTAGCTTTTACCTTTGGGTTCATTTTTTTCTGGTTTTGTAAGATACATTTCTGTATTCCCTCTTTGGTAATTCCTCATTTTTCATGTTTGTTATAGCCTGAGAAATTAAAAACTGAAAGACAAAGTCTTTGTTTGTTGTCTGTGAGTTTAAGGTGTTCAGTTCTTAAGAGAAGCTACTTTGATGTTGAATATCTAAGATCATATAACATTTGGTTAATTCTCTTTTTTTTCTTATTTTTATTTTTATCTAATCCATGTTAGTTGGTAATATAAATTAAATAGATAAATGGAACACTCTAGGTTGATTTGCTTGCTCTGAATGTCTTCATGGCAGAACTATTTTTAAAAAAATGTTGTTAGCCAAAATTTAAAAAAAAATAGTTCTGTCGTGAAGACATTATATTTGTCAGATCAATTTTTTCTTCTCTCATTGAAGAAAAAAAATGAATTCAATGTTTGCTTCATTTTTATCTTAATAGTCTTATTTAGGTTGATATGGAAAATAAATTTTGACTCATCTTTAAAATGTTAAAATACTTAAAAGTAATTTAGCCCATGTTTAATAAAATATTTTGCTTGAGCAAAATGTAAAATTTAATGAAAAATTCCCTTTAGCTTCTAATTATATACTGTAGATTTTATCATCCATATATAGGGTGAGATGGGTAAATTGTTGCCATTTTATATTTTTAATTGTGCATAGGCATTGTTTGTTTTTGAATTTGTCAACTGCACAGTATAGTAGTGTCAGTTGGGTACTGCCTGTGAGAAAAAGAGCACCATGACATAATTCACTCCACTAGAAATTTGGAAACTGCATGCTGTACCGCTTGGCATTCATGACAAGCTTCAGTATGGACATTTCAGGGTATTCAGGTGTCAATCTGAGGACAGTGCAGAGGATTTAGAAAGAGTCTAATGGTGATTATGAAGGTATGGCAGCACAGAAAACTCGCTCTGATCGTTCTGATAAGAATTCTCAAATTTGTTGATGAGGGCCTCAGACTCAACACTGGGGTCTACATCACTAGAAGACCATATGCCTGGCAACAGGATTCTGTACCATGTCACATAAGCAGAAGAACACAGTCATGGCTGCAACCACATTACCCCTTACATCTGGCCACCTAACTCCCCAGACTGCAATCCCCTTGATTATTATGTGTGGGGCACAATTGAGTGAGAAGCCAACAAAACTCCTTGTAACATCAAAGAGGAAATGAAGGCAAGGATTATGGCAGCATTCACCAACTTAAACAAGGAGTTGGAGGAGATTCCAAAATCGTCTGGAGGATGTGGTTGAAGCCAATGGCAATTTTATTGAATAAATTTACTCTTTAGTATTTCAAGATATTTTTGTGTAGTTTTGGTAAATGAGATGTCCGTGTTATTCTCATATTTGTGTAATTTAGATGACAATTTATTCATCGCACCCTGTATATGTCAGTGCTTCTTTTCGATATTGTCAGCTTCCTTTTTTTGTGGGAAAAAGTAAACATAATTGCTAAAAGTAAACACAATTTTTTCATTTTCAACAGGTATTTCAATTTGTTTCCTTGTATTTTCTCCACCAGCTATGAGTTAAATAGTAGAAAACTTATTTTTAATGCAATATTCACTTTCAAAAAATAAAAAGAATTATTCTTAAAATCCAAAACATATTTCAGCTTGAAATAACCCCCATTGGGGTGAACAAATCAATCAATTTTTGTATTTTCACTTTCTGTAATCAATATTTCATTTTGGTTAGTACGTGTTATTTCTAAAGTCCTACTGTGACTCGTTATTTCTAAAAGACTTCTGTTAAAGCTTGTTATTTCTTAATGGCTTCTTCTCTTATGGCCAGTTATTTCTAAAAGGCTTCTTCTGTTATGGCCTGTTATTTCTAAAAGGCTGCTTTTGTTATGGCCTGTTATTTCTAAAAGGATTCTGTCATGGCCTGTTATTTCTAAAAGGATTCTGCTATGCCCTGTTATTTCTTAAAGGCCTCTATTATTCTGTTGTATGTCTTACCTGTAAGTAAATACTCACTGCATTTTTTTCAATTCGAGGTAACAAGTTTCAGTATATGCTAAGCACTTAACATTGTTAGAAAGAACATTGATAAGTGTCTTTTTTCTTCAAATATGAGGAAAGTACTTTTATAAACAACACTTTAAAAAAAGATTTTTCTCGCATATTCAAATAACCATTCTTAGACAATATGTTGGATCAAGTAATTAAATAAGAATGTCATTCATAAATCTGATTCATTGAAGTGTACTCGGGCATATTATTTTGAAATGAATTAATTTGTTGCTGAATTTATAGTTTAAAAATCAAAACAGACTATTTTTTTCATTTTGGTAGAGAAAGATTAGTGAAATAATAATTGGAAGTATAGCTTATTTTGAGCGGGAGATTTCTTTCTTTTCTGTGACTTTTTTTAAAAACTGATAATTACACAAGGAACATTTTTAGAATCAAAGATCCTTAACACTTGTAATTGTGAGATCTTCAGTGCCAAAATATTACACCTTATATAACATTTTGTTCTCTAGTTTATCTATTTTGTAAACAAGAAAATTACCAAAGCTTCTCTGAGATTGTTTAACTAATGTTACTTGCAAGAACTATCTTTAGGGATCATAAAGATAATCACTGTTCAGTTGGGTGGAGCCAGGGTGAAGTTATTAGTTCCTCTGTCTTTTGTCTATTCTATAAAAGTGTCTCCTGATATAATCTCATACTGTGAAGTTTGTTATCTATCCCTAACTTATGAGAATTATGTGGGTGTGTTAATATAGACTGACCTGAATCAGGCTTATCAATTCCTACTTTTTCCTTTTTCTCTTTTTTTACTTAGTCTGCAGAAATAGTGTAATGAAAGCTTTATGTCGCAACTCCTACTTTGACTAAAGTGAAAGCAAAGAATGACTGACCATTTTTGGAACATTTCAATGAGGTATTATAATAATAAACCTGTTACTTTATTTTCCTGTTCAAGTGTTTATTTTTATCTTTTGGTTTTGGCAAAGTGAAAATTAATTTGCATGTAAAAAAAGAAAATCACAAAAAATCAGTTAATGATTTATTTAAATAGAATTTTGATCAACTGTGAATGTGTGGCAGTTATTTGCCCAAATAAAAAAGATTGAGTGTACTCTTTTTTTTTTAAAAAATCTTTTATAACATCTATTGAATCTATGCTTATTAAATAATCTTATTATAAATCTTCTGTAAGGTTCCTGCTTATCTCAGATTTCCCAAATGAAATTGGCTTACTTTCAGGTGGTAGTGAATGCAGAAAATGTTGTTAATATATTTATTTTTTGAAACCTACAATATATATAGATAAATAATAATACTAATGGTAAATAACAATTATATTAGATAACAAGTAACTTGCTACTATATCATTAAAAATATATTCAAGATACAAAAATATAAGTGTTATTCTTTTCTGTATTTATATATTACATGCACACGTTTGTAATGATAGTGATGTAATAACTAGTGTAATAGTATATAATAACTAGTTTACCCTAGTAAATGATAGCAATATTTTTTTACATTGGTGCTGTATTTTAAAAAATATCAAAATATTGCATACTGGGCATCAACAGATAACTATCATACACTGGTGACATTAATGACTAACATTACAGTAACAGTCATTAGGCAAAACTTACACTTGGCCTATTGTTTTGTAAGATAAATTGTCCTTTTTACTTGTATGTATTCTGTTCATGTATAGACAAAAGTAAAAACACAGAAACCGTTTATTATTGCAATGTTCTACAAGAAGATCAATTTCTTGTTTTTGTTTAGTCATTCAAGTTTAGTTTGAAAGCTACTCTAAACTGTTACAATTCAGTCTTCTTTTGTGAACTAATTAATTATAGTTTGTTATGTATGCACTCTTAAGTCCACTATATACTCAAACTAAAAACTGGCATCTTCTTCATTATGCTTAAGAAATGTTTGGTTCAATACTTTAAATGTGGAAGATTTATTTATAATTCTATTGAAAATATATATAAAAATATTTTGATGTCAACGGTACTTGGCATAGTGCTTATTGTGCAAAAATATAAAAAACATAAAAATATCTTGTCTCTTATTCAGATATAAATGAATATCCAGTGCTGATTCTCGACCTATAAGGCCATGAGTTTAAAAAAAAGTTATATGTTCTTCTGGCTTACAAATAAAATAATTTTATTTGATGTGTAAAATGAATAAGTGATATATGGGTGGCATAATGGGTATTGCTGTAGAAAATGTAATTGGAAGGCAGTGTTCAAATTCCAGGTAAGGTTGCATTCACATTGCACTTGAGAAAGACATGAAGCCATCTCACTCAGACCTTTCCAGCTATAGATTAGATATTAAGGTAAACAGAGAAATATAGCTCAGCTATGGGTTAAATAGTACGACTTGTATTGGAAAATCATTATTATCTCCAAAAGACTATTACAATCATAAAATTAAAATATGTTCCAGTTTTAAATAGGCCTTAAAAAATATAAATCAATAAAAAAGGAATGGCATGGCCTCATTTCAAGTTTTTTTTTTATTAGATAAAGAAATGTTTGAAAAATCAAAAAAAAATGTAAAGTTTAATGCCATTTTTTAGTGTAAACCTTTTTTTAAAAGAATTTAATTTCTTTTTCCTTTCAGCAACTGTTAGATTATTTTTTGCATGGATGTTAAAAAAAGGAAACCACTTTCTTGAATATTGCGCTGCTGGTGTTCCGTATTTCTTTTTTTTGTTTTTTTAGAGGTGTTACATTAGAAATTAGAGTTGTGACCTATGACATTAAATTTTATTTTCATTGTTTTAAGCAAAAAGTAAGCATTATGTTTACAAAATCCAGTTAATTAATCCTTAATTTACTAATTGACTTTCAAACTCAAACATATCTCTAACTTAGAGGATTTTTAAGAGATTTTTTAGATTTATTGTTTTTTATTTTTATTTTTTTTATTCGATAAGTGACAAGTGAAGATTTTAAACATTTTTAAAACAATATATGTTCACTGTGAACATATAGTTTTAAAAATGTTTAAAATCTTTTACATACGGAAATTAATTAGCTTTCTGCTGTTAGCTTTCTGCTATAAACTTTCAAATAAAATCAAAATTTAACTTCAAAGACATTTATTTCATTTATTTAATGTTTTTCGTTTTTTATTTAATTTTTTTTTCAAGAAGTCTGTTGCAGTAAAATAAAAACAAACTTTTACTTACTCAAGTCAAGCCAAACTCTGATATCAATTTTTAAAATTTAAAATCGAGGCATTTTTTGATTTTACATTCGGATTTCTTTGCATCAAACAAAAATGTTTAAATTAAATAAAAATCAAGCTATGGTTGTCATTTCAACACAATGTATCAGTTATTTTGAACTTTTATACTTTCTTTTATGAAAATATAGTTTAAATTTCTTAAAAATAAACTTTTTTTTACCCCCACCCCCCAAAAAAACAACAAAACTGCGTACCTTTTGAATTTTGTTTGATTTATCATTCTCCAGACCATATCATCATTTTTCACTTTATTTTGGTGTTGATTATAGCAAAAAACTTAGAAATAAATTCAGCAAGTTAACTAACATAAGCAAGATTTTAAACGTCTCTAATTTTTTCTGTTATAGTTAATAATAATTTCAATCTTTTTGGTAAAGAAAACAAAAATTATTACACAATTTTAAAAAATCGCGCGCGCGCGCGCGCACACACACACACACACACACACGATAAAAATGAGCAAAGATCTGTAAGAAACGGACGTTTAGTAAAATAAAAAATGAAGAGAGTAATAAAAAAAATTAGTTTTTAGAATTAAATAAAATCACCTGCAATATTTGTATTTATTGATGGTAAGTGAAAGACAAAAATTAAATATATGTTTATAATTTCAAAACTTTTCTTAAAAGCCATGTTCGCAAAATGAAAATAAAAACCCATTCCTGAAAATAGGCAGAGAGCTGACTGTCCTGTGCTAGCTTTAAAATGTTTGTCTCACCTATTTTCAAGGTGAATAATGAATAATAATGAGGTATATGCGCGTTTATTATTTATTACGCATTCAATGTTGTCTCCACGTTTCAGCTCCTGGATTCAACATTTTAAAAATGTATTTTGAAACTTTCATTCATATTTCCTAGTATTTACACACCCGCTTTGATAAAAAACAAAACAAAAAAAAACGTGTTCACGGATAGATGAACATAAATATACATACACACACGATTGTATATGAACACATAAAGCAACATTGTGGAAAAAGCCAAGAGGTAGCAGGGATGAAAGTTACGCCAAAATCTGTGTGTATGCTTCCCATTCTCCCTTTCCTAACTCCACGCCTATCTTCTTTCCTTTCTTTTCCACTCGAGCCTTGAAGGGAAGAGGGTGACGGATGTGTAAGGGTAGTTTTATCGCTGTCTACTCTTGATTTGCACACACATATACACACACAGTAGCAAGTCAGCAAGCAGTAAAGCCGGGTCCGACTCTTGTATGTAGTGTGCCCTATCTGTCCAGGTTTCTTCTTTTGGGTCCCTGTCTAAGTGTCTTTCTCCAAATATACGAAGGTCTATGCCTTGTTACTACAATACAAAAAAAAACGTCCCGTTTTGTATTAATCTGGACAAAATCACAATACCACGTCCAGGGGTTAGACATCTTCGAAAAAACTTTATTTTTCTTTAAGGTCTTCAACGAAACATACGACGCTAACAACATTATTTAATGCAAATAACTATACATAATGGCACACACCACCACAATGGCTAACCAAGCAATCAGTCAGTCACAACTAAGGTTTTTAGTTTGTGGTGCTGAGATTTTTATGTCCAGTAGACAACAAGAAAGGAAGTATTTATAAAGACTGAATAATTAAAAAAAAAAAAAACGATAACCGAAGAAATTTCTCCTTGGAGTAAAAAAAAATCACCTGACAAATGGAGGGAAATGCACCTTTACCGCATTGACTTTCTGCAAGTAGTCCCATTATTTTTATATACTTCCACTTCGGAACAGAACTGATAAAGTTTTTAATCTGGGGATTTTTTTTTTTTTTTTTTTACTAAAAGCTACTTCTTTCTTTATCATTCCTTCTTTTTCGGAAAATACAATGAACGTTTTTTTCTTTTTTTTTTCCAAATTTCAGCTGTTAGGATTTTAAATTTTTTAAAAAGTTAAATTTTAAAATTATTTATGAAAATACATTAGAAAATCTATCTTTTCAAGTTTTATTGAAAATGCGTACAATATGTGTGTAGGTGATATAGATAAATATTTTGTATCCTCTACATCAGGTAGAAAGTTTGTTTTGAATGCGTTTAAAACAATTTTCACTTGACAAAAGTTTTTCACTGAATGTTTGTTTGGCTATTTACATACGAAAATAAAATGTATATTTTTACAAGTCTATTAAAAAATGAAGTAGAACTTTCAGTTTTTGGTTTTGATGGAAAACAAATTTCGTATTTCGGTTGACAGCAATTACGGAAAAATAACTTTGATCAGGCACCTGTCTTGGCAGCTCGTCTCGCAGACCATTAAGTGTTGGAAGTTCGATGAGTGACCCACTGTTGTAACGCTGTGCCATACTAAACAGTCAACACGCTTTTCTTGTGTGTCAGTAAAAACTCATTTACTCGGAATTTTATTTTGCTTTAAATTTTTTATTTTTTAGAAAAAAAAGCAATTTTAATTGTTTAATGAAGAAATGTTTAATTTTTGACGTTTTTGAAATTAAGGAAAATTTAAATATTTCTTGCGTGTTTTATTAAGAATCTAGCAAATACAAAAGAAATTGTTAGTTTTTACATGGGTTGAAAGGGGATCGGGTTTCTTTTTTTTTTAAATAAATAAAAATAATACGCAAAGAAAAATAACAATGAAAGAACAATACTTTACAAACTTAGATACTTACTTAGTTAATCTGAAATTATTATTTATGAATAATAAAGAAAATGTGATATGAACTGGATAATGTAGTTTTCTAGTTATTTTCTGACCAGTTCTGTTAGGATAATAAAAGCAACTACTGACTGGTACGGAGCAAAGATAAAAGAAAAACAAACTTTTCATAAACAAGGATTACCTTCTTTCTCATCAACATTCACCCCGGATATTTATTTACTCAATGGATCCAAGTACCAATACAAAAGCAAACGTGGATCGTACCAGCATGGATCTAGAATCCGTAGACTCTCAGCAGTTGCAGAATTTTTTTCGCAATTCTCTTCATTGGGAAGATTATTTTGGTAGGTGGAAATTTTCGTCTTGTTTACTTTGGATTTTACAAAAAATCACTTTGCTTTATCCGAACTACCGTCAACTTTTAATTTTTTTAATTTAAAAAAAATTGTTAAAAATACATTCCCGTCGCTAAATTTTGGCAAATTTAAAAATGGACCTTTGTTATTACCGTAAGAAAAAAAAAATTAATTTAATTTTTTTTTTTTTTTTTTTTTACCGAGATTAATCTTTGACCCATTATGGGTACAATTTAAAAAAAAGAAAAAAAGACTGAATGCAATTTCTGACACCCGCAGTCCAAAGATACAACAAAATTTCATGAGTTCTACACTTGTAAAGCATGAAAAAAGTTTTAGTATTTTTTAGGGTAGAGCGAAGATTCTAAAATACTGGTTACATGACTAAATGTGTGCCCAATATTTACGTTACTTTCCAGACACAGCAAAATGAATCTACTTAATATTCTAACTAGAGCTGACAGCAGACAAGTTGTTGTAACATCAACGTTACTTTCTCTTTCCCCGTCTTCACAAAAAGAAAAAAAAAAGACAGCACAGATACAGTGTAACACGGATATAAGAGAGTTGTCGGGACCGGAGAAGAAGTCTCTTATATTCGGGTTTCTCTTATACCAGGGTTTAGTCTATTATATATACATTAACACAGGCTCTAATTTGGGACCAGAGAAAATCTCTCTTATATCCGAGTTACACTGTATTTGCAAACTTACTTTCCCGTTCAAAGCACAGTTTTGTTCTTGAAACTGGTGTTTTTCAAAACCACACTTGACCATGTTGAGACTTTTAACATAGGAATTGCTTAATTGAACAATAACAAATCACTTGAGAGATAAGAACTAATGTTTCTGTGCGTTACATTTGATTTACAATAGAAATCGCCTGAATTTTTTGATGAACAATGCATGACAGAGAAAATTAACCTTCCGTTAATTTTTGAATAATATTATCCTTTTTACCATTTTGAGGTAAATTTCACAAAGCAACTTTTAAAGTTAACAGCTTTTTGGGGAAAAGAAAAAATAAAGTAATGAAGCATACTTTCCCACTTTGCAATTCAAATTGGAATGGCAAAATTTTGAAAATTTTCTTTTCTTCAGAATTAGTTTTTACTAGTTGTTAACATTTTTGCAATTGATTCTCATATCAACAAAACTGATTTGTTCAAAATACTTAAAATTAAAAATATGTCTTCTTAGTACTCAGTAATTTAGTTCAACTTTCTTCTATTTCCAGAAATAATTACTGGGAATAGAAGAAAGTTGAACTAAATTTGAAAAATAACATTGTCATTAAGGATATTCATTAATGTGTTTCTTCTGAAATTTGATGCAAGAGTATCCTGAAGAGAAGTGTAAAAAAAGCCAAATACAATTGTGTTCCATTATCGTCCATTTTTTTTGTCCACCATTAGTTAGCCTGACAACTATCATCTTTTCTGTTCATGATAATGAATGTAATGGAGTACAGATATTGGGTAGCCTATCACCTAATATCAGCCTCATTCCTCATAGTGCCATTGTGTTATAACCTCAATGAAAGTAAAACACCTGTAAGTTGCTGTCCCCACCTGTAAGTGGTTGAAAGGCAATATTACATTATTAAGTGCTCTTTTATTCACTTAAAAGAAAAATCTCCTGCCCATTCCTGTCATTCACATTTAATTCTACAGCTTTTTATACCTACATAGAGCACAAAGTCAGGTGTCAGCGGTGTCTACCACCAGTTTGTTAGTGATCACCCCTCTCTTCTTATGGCATATATTTAACTTTATTTTATTTTTCTTAAAACGCCTCACAACTTAATGCTTTGTGTGCACAACTGTTTGTATTTCTTGCACTTTGTCTGTTTAAAAGGCAATCATAGCATTTAGTCTAATACAAACAAACTTGACTTGACCTCTCTATTCATAGCAACAACTCTACCAAACACAAATGTTCTCATCCTGATGTTTCTTGCTTCAATTGAGTATTTTAACTAGAATGACTCTATAATGAAATTAGATGAGACACGACTCCAGGAAGGATAAGTATATAACAAAGGGGAAGTCTTTACTTCAAGTAGCAGTTAAAATAGTTAATATAAATAAAATTGGTACTTTGACCTGGGCAAGAGGAGAATAACAAAACCTGAATATAAAAAGATGAATACTTTTTCCTGAAATGCAGTTGCAACTTATGCTTTATCTATTTGGAAAAGTATTTTTAAGGTTAGCAAGAATTTCAAATTGAGCAGGATATTTGAACCAAGTAAATTGCCTGACACTTACAGTATTGTCAAATTGGGCTACAGTTGAAAGTCCAACATTATAAATATAATTATAAACTATTTGAACTTTGCTGATTTAAAAATGAACTAGATTCATTTTGCTGATTTAAAAATGAACTAGATTCATTTTGCTGATTTTAAAATGAACTAGATTCATTTTGTTGACTTCTGAGAAGAGACTAAATTCAAAATTTAGTAGCACTGGGTTTTCAATTCTTTACAATCTGGTAATACTTGACATGAAAGTAAGTATCAGAATGGATATGCAACTGTAAAATTCGATCAAAATGACTGATGAGGACCATAAAGTATGTTTATCTGTTCTATCTTATTGTATCATTTGTCAGGAATTAATGAAGCTCCAAATATTGAATAAAAGTTCATAACTTTTAAACAGAATAAACGTCTTTGTTTTAAGTGATTGTTTTAGCAAAATTTATATTCATTTTGTACCTTAGTACCTGATCCTGTAACTTCTTTACATGCACAAAAAGTGATTTGTTTCTGTTTAACATATTTACTGTGAACATGGATCCCCTTTTTAATGAGCTGTCAAAAGTAAGCCTCATTATGAAATAGTAAAATTCTACATTTATTAATGTTCTTTGAAGTTCACAATTTTCTGAAAAATCTATAAGTAACAAAGCACAAGCCTGTCACAATACATCTCACACACACACACACACACACACACACACACACACACACACACAATTGGTTTGTGCATATACACACGTTTACACCTATTCATGTTAGATGTTTTGGAGTAAGCTTTACGATAATTTTACTAGTATTGATCTTTGTTGACTGGCACTGTAACCTAGTTTTCAGAAATTGTTGGTAGCTGGACTATAAATTTTGTTATTATTTAGTTTACTATCTGAAAGCATCAATTCACTGTCAGGTTCAACTCTTATGGCCTGCTTAGTATCATATAATGTGTTAACCTTTTTCTCAATTGTTTTCTCTGTAATTAGTACAAAATAATGCATTGTAATATTCTAAGCTTGAGCTGCATATAACATATTTTGAACTGTATTTTTGGTGAATGAATATTAGATTATATCTGATCTGTACCTTATTATTATTAAAGGTAGTTTTTTGGAGTGCAGTGATTTCAACTTTGGTTATTGAATTTTTTGAACATTGTCTTTATCCAGATATTTTTCCTTGAAAAGTATATTTAAGTGGTTGTTCATTGGATCATAAGGCCTATTAGTTGATATTCATGTTTTAACTTGAACCTAATACTAATAGTCATATTCGGCTCTTCATCTCAGCTTGACACTAACATTTTTGCTTTGTTGCTGCTAAGGACTTCAGAAAAGATTATTTACTTTTATTTTGAAGTTTGTTTTTTTTTGGTTATTTCTTCTCTAGTATTTATCATTTCTTATATTTTTATTCAGAAATCTAGTGTGCTACAAGTGTGTAAACGGCTTTCACTTCCTGAGTTACATACAATTGTAGCTAATTAACATACAAGCTGATTACGTTGATAGATCAACTCAGTTTTTTTATATTAACATTAATAAAAAGAGAAAAGAAAGTGAAGAGCAATTGAAAGAAGTAATTGATTGATTTTTGGGGAGAAATGACTATTGGTAAAATCTCTAAAAGCATATAAAATAATTCTGACAAGATTGTCAGACTGCCCAAAGACTCAAAAGCACCATCAGGCTCTAAAACATTCTAGACAAATCATATGACCAATATCCTAAATTTATTTCTTTTTTTATTTAAAATGATTCCCAGGCAAAAATGTGGTTGGTTATTTGGAAGATCCTTTTAGGATTAATTCCTTACTTTCTGTATTTTTCATTTTCATATTGATGTATATCTTGCTTACTTTGTTAAAAAAAGCAATATATACCCCAAAGAAATAGAGCAGAGGAAGTGAATTCTGTAGCTGTTTTTATCTCTTGCCTATAGACCTTCTGCATTTTGTACTGCAGTTTTCAACAATGCCTTTTTTTATTGATAGGGTGAGGTAGGATATGTTTACTTAGGGAATGTAGTCTTTATCAGGCAAAATGCCAGGCATCTTGTAGGCAACAAAAATTAAAAAAAAAAAAGATGCAAAAAGGAAAGATCAAATTTTTACTTTCTGTTAGCCCGGATATGTGCAGCATTCCTTTCAACTATTTGCATCTTATTGGATACATTTTTTTCATGAGCACACACACACACTTATTAAAGCTGATTAATTCTCATCTTGGTGCTTGTTTACATGATTTTACATTTGTTTCTGCTTGAGCAAAGCTCATACCTACTTGATTGTTATTTCTGTAGAAATTGAAAGAGAAAAAAAATTTGCATTATAATAGAACAGGTAGTTAAAACTTCTAGGCCTGGTTCATTTCCCAAATTCTGACCAAATGACCAAACACAGAATGGGGAGGAGATAACTTTTCAGCACTCCGTCACCTTTTGTAGCTAAAATAACATATAGGGTAGTATTTTTGACAGTCCTCTTAATATGATTTAAATTTAATCATCTGCTATCAGCAAGACAAAGAATGTATTCCATTTTCCAAACCCATCTTGAAATATCTGTCTCTATTTCTGAGATGAGTTATTGTAACTATTTACATTGTTCAGACTGTTGCCCTCATCTTTATTATCCTATTCAGGACAATAAAACTGAACCAAACTCTTTATTTCGCCTACCAGGGTAGATTGTTCCAGTTCCACATGCCACGCCTCACCTGGATATCTCAGTTTCAGTTATTTTCTTTTAGTAACTCAACTCTCCAAGTTTTGTTTACCTCTGCTGTGGCCAGGTATTGAACTCAAAACTTTTTGGATCAAGTCACTGGATTATTTCTACCAATGCTTTTATCCACTGGGCCATCACCTGAAGATGGCCAGAGCATACAATGTAAATATGACAACAAAGATGAGGACAACAGTCTGAACAATGTAAATAATGTAAACATCTTGGAATGTTAATGACTCATCTCAGAATTAAAGACAATTATCAAATTCTTATATAGTTTCAGAAAGCATTTTTATAACTTTCAAGCTATTATATTATACAGAAAGGTTTTGATCCCTTCCAAGCAAAAGTACATGGTCTTTTGTTTATTTTTATCTTATTTGTAAATTAAGATATATCACTGCTAATTCCTGTTATTTTCTGTTTTTTCTTTGATCTCAAGAAAGATTAACTTGAGCAAAATGTAGTCTATTTACATTATAAAAAGAATTGTTCCTTTTAAATCTTTTAAACATACCAGAACAGTTAATCAAGAACAAACCTTAGTTTTCAGGTTTCATATCAGAAGATTTAAGTTTATTGCTTTGAAATTTACTGATGAATAATAGTTTTAATTTCCTTTTTAGAAAGTAATATTGATACTTTCTTCATTCTTTATTTGTCTCTTCCTTTTATATTCTACTCTAAAAATCTTAATAATAACATGGAGAGTAACAATGAGATTTTTTTTATACCCTTTATGATTAGTTTGTATGAGAACGTACTTGTGGCCTACGGTTGAGACATGGATGATCTTGCCATTTTTTATTTCAATTGAGTGATTCTTTTTTTTATGTCTCATTACCATTTGCAGGTTATTTAAAGCCATAAAATATTTTTAGATTGTAAGAATTTAAAAAAATAATAATACAAGTCTCACTAATTTATCCATAACTGGGGTGGGAGAAGAGGTGAATTTATACCTTTCCCAAGGGTATTCACACGTAAGTGAATATAATGAAACCAACGGGAATTGGAACTTGGCTTTTCAATTAACAATTCTGAGCTATTACCCATTATCCCACCTTCACATCCATGCTTATAGCCCTTGTATTCCCAAGCAGTCACCCATCTATGTACTGACCAGACTCTACTTTTTTTAACTTCACTGATCGTACAGGAACTGGTGTTACTTGATGTGGCTGTAAGACCTTGCTGGTTTTGTGCTATCCAATTTTAGTAGTATTTGTAATTGTTATACATACACATGCTCTAGTTCTTTTAGTCACCAATTGTTATATATGTGATGAACTTTTCTTGACATTGACTGGATACCACTTGTTTTATGTGAATAGATATGTTTCCTATAGATATGATAAAAAAAATAAGCAATTCTAGTTACTTGAATCATAACAGGTAACTTTCATGTGTCACTTGCAAATGACTTTGACTTGACTCATCAATCTAATGCTACTGATGTCACTCCTCTGACAAAACAATTTTATATACTTGGCATACAACTGTAGAAGTGACATCACTATAACAGAGAAAGTCGTCTTCCTTCAACTGTCCAACAAATTCTTTATCCTTAGAAGTAAATCCTTCTTAGTATCATTGTTATTGCTATGAGCAATGTGACCAAATATTTTGATACAATATAACTGAGGTGATAATTATACTTTCAAATTAATTATTATACATCTTTTCTTTTTGTTTAAATATATATACTAGTATAACATTTATGACAAATAATCAAGTCATTATGGTTGTGTATTAACATTATCTATTTTAATATTAATAAAATAATACAGTGTAGGATCAGTTTAAGAAAAAATTGAATTTGATGATTGTGTCACGATTTTTTTTATTATTAAAATAGTGATACACGGAACAGAAAAGCTTATTTGTATTTTATCTGAGATAATGTGCACTTGAGAGGTATTAAATTAAGTTTTGATATAAGAAAGTTTAATGTGTTTATTTGCAAATAAATTCTTGAAGATGAAATGTTGGCATGTTAGGTTACTACACTCAACTTGTTCCCTCACTTATTTTCCAAACACCTTTTCATCATGAAGCTTAAAGTGTATAAAGAGGCAGAACTGAAATATTGAAAAGAAAATAAGGATTAGTAGATTGGGTGTAAGCAGTGCCGGTGCATACTACCCCCAACTGGAGTGTGTGTGGGGGGGTGTTTGCTAATTGTGGACCCCAGGCAGTGCTTTGTGACCCTTGCTATCTTACCAACATTTGATTTTTTTTTTCTACCTATATTTATATACGTTACAAATTAAACTAAGCACAACTAACTATTAAAGGATGAAAAACTTTTGTGAATTTTTATGCCATTTTAGGATCTTTATTTATTTTTTGTCCAAATTTGTAAATTTGTTTTGCTCATGTTAAGTCTTGAAAAAACACGGAATATAAAATTCACTATTTTTTATCCATAATGTTGAATGTGTTAAATTATTCAACTTTTTAACAATAAAAATCTCAAGTTGATGTTAAAAATTGCCACAAAACATTGTTGATTTATTTAAAGATGGAGTAATCTATTATGGCATGTCTCTAATTTGTATTTATTTTAAAATTTTCTAGTTGAATTGTTCACCTATATTGCATATGATCCATAATTGTACATAATTAGGTTACAATAAAATTTGTATTTTATATAAATACTACATTCTGAAAATTGAGGCAGCACGGGGCCACGAATTGCACTGGCCGGAATTCCAGTCAAGTTTGTTACCTTCAGGTATGTGCAAATAACCTTCGGAAAGGTATGAATCCCTCTCTTCTCCCCTCATATATGTGTAAATAACGGGACAGACTGGGTCTTATAGTCTTGTTTGGCAACTGGTCTAGAAGAGCAACTCTGAATTCAAAACCTCCAACTATGGATTAAATAGTAGTGCTCTCTAGCATTGGTTGGCAACCAGTCTTGGCGAAGGACAACACTAAATTCAAAAGAACACTAAATTCAAAACCGTATGTAACCTTGGTGAAGTAAAGACTATGCACCTGTTGTTCACATGGACTCTATGATCCCAACTATGGTCAACCATACATGCAAAAGTGCATAATTAGATTATATCAGGATGAAGCATGATAACAAGACTTAATAAAAAAAGCAAATATACTTGTGACCTGCCTTTGTGTATAGACATCTGTTAATAATACATTTATATATGCAGAAATGGTATCCAACTTGTTCTCTTGTGGCTGAGAATAGAAGATCATCCACAAGTAGGGCTGCTGCCAGTGACTGGGTGGATCCTTAGAATTCTCCCCAAAGAGATGAATGTGAATTTATTTAATAGTCATTTAGTAATATTAAAATAAATAATTCTCTTTTTAAAATTAGCTACCTTTTTTATTACTTTATACAAGGGCAGACTGGAAATTTCTTGACTTGACCTACTCACATAAGATATTTTTTCTTCTTTTAAATCATTTTGTTGATTCAAGAACTTTTCAGCACTTGCCTCAATGTCTTGTGATTAGACTTTAAACTTTTCCTATATTGTAATACAAAGAAATCTAAAGAAACAACATGCTTCATTTCACTAGTTCATTGTTAGTAAAAGAATAGATAATATAGAATGAAATAAGCAGAGAAACAGGATTTTATGTTGCACTGTTAAGGTAATAAACTGGTTTATTTGACTGATTTTTCTTATTTTCCATTTAAATTTTAAAATCAAATTAATCTTGAATGCTGTCTTAATTAAAACAATGTCAGAGTTGTATTAACAGCACAGAAATGGAATTTCTGAACATTAGAACAAAGTGAATACAAAGTGTCTCGGCCAGTTTTGTTTTAATGCTTTTTGGAAAGACATTAATGTTTTTATCCCTCTGATTATAGATTTACAGGGCAGATTGGCTTCTCTAATCTTGGTTGACAATCTCGGACAAGAGGAATTTAGGACTGTGGAGAAGGCAATGCTAAACTGCTTTACAAGTGTTGAAAAGATGTTCCAGATCCTGTAGAAAACCCCCAAAAGAAATAGATCCATGGGTGTATTATGCAAACATCAATTTTGAAACCCAAAGTTGGACAGACTTTCAAAGGTGTCAACTTCAAAAATTGTTGGTCATGTTCATTATTGACTGGCTATAGTCATGTGGAAACTTCGTCAATTCAAATTAAAGTAAAAAAAAAAATAATGGCACTTTTTATTAAGAATGTTTGAATTTAATCTTTTATTGGTTTAAAGTTAAAATGTTATAAATTATATTTAACATGTGAATATATATAAAGTATGTTGATGAATTAAAATTTTATGGCATGTCAAATATCTTGTTCCAGCATAATGTACTTAAGGAATGTATTACAAGAAATATTCAAGGAATATTTTGTACTTCAATAATTTGGAAAATGATGACAATTAACAGTATATTTATCCTTAATTTCAGAAATAATTTAAAATTTCCTAATTGCCATGATAATGTGTTGATAACATCTATATTTTTTGTTTATTGTTTAGAAATTAGTTTAATTCTGTTTTTTTTTTTTGTAAGGTTTCACAATGAAGTTGCTGTTTTTGACATGTTTCAGTCTTTGAGTTTTCATGCAGAACTGAAGTATCAAAGTTATTAAAACATAGGACTTTATGAATTATTGCTGGCCAGTTTCTGATTGTAGAAAATTAATGTTTTTAGAAATTTGATCATCTTACTATCATTGAACAAGTAAATTTAATGAAAAGCTAGATATGATCAGATTTGTTTTACTTTTTTTTTTTAGTAAATACTATTTCACTTGTTTCTGATTACATACAATATTTATTTAAGGATGAGTTTTAATCTCTTTCCAGTGTGATTTCTACAAAATCTTTGAATGCAGAAATTTTTTTTCTCTAAAGCCATGAGATTTTACCACATTATTTTTATTGATCCTTTGCAGCCACATAGTAGCTCTTTGAGATTCATTATAATCAAGGTATTTTTCTATTAATGAAAAGATATATGGAATTTCAAATATTATTTAGTGCTGCTTTTATTGGTATTTAAGGATCATCAGGTTTTTGATGTGTATACCTAACCACTTAATAGATTATCTCAAGTAGTTTTTTTTGTTGTTGTTTCAACACAAGCAACATGAGAATAGCAATACTAAGACGTAGGGGGTGAATGAGAATAAAATGATTTTAGTGAGGAAAAGGACAAAGTGGCAAAAGATTGTGATTGGGATTGCATTTAAATTTTTTAAGATTGTAGGTGGCAAGGAGGGAAGAAAAGAAAATATTAGAATAAAACTGTTGGTTGCATCTAATAAGTTCAACAGTAAAATGTTGCCAATCTAGTAGTATGCTTAAATTTATGTCTGTCAAGGCACTAAGGAAAACAGCTCATCCAGGACATCATTTGAACTGGTTTATAAAATAATTTTTGCTCTTAGAAGACAACAATCTTACTTTTCCTCTGGAGGCCAATGTGCTGAGGGGGAGGGGACTTACTGATGACATAAGTATTCATGATATTTACTTTTAATTTCTAATCCCAAAATATGTGACTAAATGTTGAGTTAAAAAATATTGGATCTGTTAGGGAGGTTAAGCATTTACAATTGTTCTATGATAAAATTGTTTTACAAATTGTCTTTAATTCTGTCTACCATTTTGTGATATGTAAAAGAGCTAAGCAAACTTAAATTGTAATTGGTCATTTGTTATAAGATAACCCCTTATCCCAGTAGGAACTGTTTTTTCCTTTGTATGTGGTTGGAATTTTCCAGATAATGCTTGAGACTGTCTTCTAGTGCTGGCATTTGATTAGTGTAATATTAACTCTGACAGGAATGAGATAAAAAAACCTATATATGTGGACAAAAAAAGCCTGGAAAGGGAGAAAGATAAAATATACCCAACCAACATTTTCTGTAAGTGTTTTTAGTGGTCACATAAAAACATGCACATATAGAAATAGTGACAATTTTTTTCTGTTTCATTATAAATTTTTCATCTTAGAAGTGTTTTGTGTTTTAAAAATAAGGGTCTTCTCAGTAAACAAAGAATAAATGGTAGATTATATTTTCTATACATCATGTTTGCCTTTGTGTTTCAATAAAGTCATAAAATAGGGTTATACATTGTTTTTTGTTCATGACTCTTGTTTTCTTGGTTGCAATCTCGAAGCTACTTTTCAGATAACAGAATTTGAAATAGACGTTTGATTTGATTGACATGATAATGCAAGGTATTAATCAAATTTTCTTCCAATTAATCAAGGTAAATATTTGTATTATTCTACCAACTTTTATAACAAAGGAGAAAAAAATCATAAATAGACATTTACTTTATGGGAAGAAACCATTTCTCCTCCCACTTGAATATTAAAATTTTGTGCTTCACCAAATATTAAAATCTGTTGCCAGCCTCTATAAGTATTCCCTTTCTTAGGTTAACTCGACATGGGTGTATGGGACCAGTGGACACACCGGTAGCTTGCATCAAGGTAATTTCCCTTAAGAAAGACACACTCCCTATCCTCAAGAGTAACGTTGGTGTGAGGGATAGTTTTTTATTATTTGTCTGTAAAAAAATCAATGTTTCTCTGAATGGTAATAAAAATAAAACCCTTAAGTTCTTGTTGCCTGCAGCGAAAGTTTTTTTTTTTTTTTTCCCTTAATTGGCATTTAAAGAGTTTGGTTCTTGCAAATATTTCTCACTTGGTGAATTACAATGTGTTGGAAGTGGGGAGACAGAAGGTAGGAAAGTAGCAGGGTGGGTGTGATTTACAAGTGGGTGAGGTTAGGATATTTCCTGTTCTTTTATTGCTCTTACACACTCACACATACTGAAACTGATCACACCTGTAAATGGAGATAAAGACATACAGCTACATAAACTCTTACATGCACATGTGTACACGATTTTGCACATATGCTTTCATACATCTGTAGTTTTACATATAAATCTTATAAAGTATTTACATTTGTGTATAATGTCGGATAGCCATTGATGAAAAAATAAGGAAATTGGAGAGGAAAGAAAATGAAACTGAAGACAATGGTTTTGGAGTTGAATTCTGCTTATCTCTAAAGCTTTTGGTAGTGATTTCAATCTTCATGTCATGTTTATCTGATTGGCTTGGTATAAATAAGTTCCTATTCATATTAACCTTGTTTGGGCATTGAAAAAATAGTGTGGAAGGAAATGGTTTTTGATGTTTGTGTTTATTATTCAGATTCACACACAATTTTTAAAGAAAACCTGAAATTAAATCCTGTAAAAATGTTCTTTCATAAGACTAAATTCAGATATCTGATATGAAATTATTTTGCAGATGGTTGTCTTTATTTTTATTTTCACTAGCTTTTTAAAAAAAACAAAACAATTTGAATGCAAAGATGAAGCAGTTTTGTTGAAATTGCACCAAGAAACCTTTGTCTAAATAATGGTGAAAGTATGAGAATTGGCATTTAATGATAGATTTTACAAATGCAACAAATTAAATCAGATGCCTTGATATTTTTCTGTCGTGAAGAGTAACTTTAAAACTGAAAGAGTATTGTATAAATTACATAACAATTTTGTATGCATCTCTTCTGTCAAAAGCTGGAAAGTATCATCAGCTATTGAATATTGAGCTTTTAAAAACTAGCTTTGATATGATCCCCCATTGTTCAGTATTTTATTATAAAAACAATAATTATTGATGAAAATGAACCAAGATCTGCCAGCATTTATTAGTACCTGTAAATATTCCAACATCATAACTACATTATTTAACTCTGTCACATATTGATTGTTTATTGAGAACAATTTTTTATATTTTTTTTAATTTTTTTAATAAGCAAGAGATGTGATTTTTAAGCAAGAATTCTTGATTTCATTTTACTATTCAAAGTAGTTTTAAGTCACTCAGTTATGTGCCATGCTTAGGTGATCATGTATCTTTTGATACATGACTGACGAGGCAGATTTTTTTTCCTGCAGTAGGTTGCTATTTCTTTCTGCAGTAGACCAGTTGCAATCCAAGTCTATAGAACCCAGCTGGGTGGAGAAGAAGAGGATTCATACCTTTCTCTAGAGTATTAGCACGTAAGTAAATGTAATGGATTCGACTGGAATTCAAACTTGGCTCTCCGATTCCTCAATCTGAGCTGCTATCCATTACGCCACTGTGCCTCCTCGTGTTTTAAGTACTATATTTAAAAAATTGTTTTTTGTTACTGTTTGATATGATATTGTAGAAAGAGATACAAGGAGGTGCTGAAAAATTGGCTTAAACAAAAGCTAGTAGAAAATTATTTGTTGATTTGGTAAGGTTTGTAAAGTGACTATGAACAAGGGCTTTTCAGCACCATTACACTATTATTTTTTAGATCAGTGCATTCTAACAGCATGGCCATATTATCTAAATTGAAATTTAAATGTTCTGTAAACATGATAAAAAGGAAAATTAAACTATTAATAACCATTTGTAAAAGTTTATTGTAAAGGCTAATTTTACTTTTAGAATATATTGAATTTTTAATTCCATAATGTAATCAAATTCTCAAAAATTCTTTTAGGAATATCCAGATTTATTTGGAATCGGAAGAAACAATAAAGCTCTAGAAATGCTTTATGTACATCAAAGAAATAAAATGACTGAGACTTGCAACTAATTAATCTCTTACCAAGGCCATCTAAACACATGTTCTAGTCATTCTTAACCAAGAGCAAATATGCACAAGTCATGATCATTATTTTCTTGAGTATGTTTGCAGCCCAGAATGCAATCCAGATTAAGATATTTCAATAAAATTCATTTTCATGCTATTTGTAAAATCCAGCATTGCTTAATTACTATTTGATTACTTTTCTACTAAAATAGTTAAATGGTGACCAACTTGAATGGTTTCAAGGCAGCACACTTCTGTTTTCCAAGAATTGAGAGAAAAAGAACTTCTATATATTCTTTTTTACTATTTTTCTATGTGTGTATATAACTTAGTTTCTCTATTTAGTTATCGTTTGGCTTGAAACTCTTTGGGATGTTGATCAAGGAAAGAGATTAAAGTTGCATTCAGGCAAAAAGGTTTCAGTGGATTATAGAATAAAAGCAAGAATTATTGTTTCTGGCTGGTTGGGAACTCTGTCATTCTGTTTTAAAGGTGGTGTTGTTTGATGAGGGTTGTTGTGATACATTGATATCTTGACAAAATTAATCAAAGGATAAAAAAAGAGATATTAGTTGAAAGATAAATTTTATTTTCTATAGTGTACTGCATTTTTTGACATGTAATAAATATTTATTTATTCAAAAATATTTTGCATCAAAAGTCATTTTGTCAAGTTTATAACAAAGAACATGTTTCTAGAAAGTTCTCAGCCAGTTCCACTTCACCAAACCTGACAAAACATCAGATCTTTTTTATTTATATTATTTACATTTGGACTTATCATTGAAGACATCATTCAGTTTCTGGAGAGTTAAAAGGGAAGTGGAAAGAGCATAGCATGCAAGGATGAGAACATTATGTGAATAAAAATTGTTATATATTAGGTTGTCGTTTTTTGACGTTCAACTTCATGTGAGAAAACAACATTATTTTTGCACCAACCTAATAAATTTCTTCCCTAGAAATTCAGAGAGAAATTGGAATTTTTTAATCGTTTTCTAAATCTCTTGGTTTAGGCAATAAATTTTCATCCCTCTTTCATATACTCAGAATTATGTAATGATAAACCAAGTTAAGGAGGCATGGTGGATTAAGGGTTAGTGGCTTGATTTGATGAATCAGAGAGCTGAGTTTGAATTCCAGTCAAGTTCATTACATTCACTTATATGTTAATACACTTGGGAAAGTTATAAATCCATCGGTTCTTAAAAGAGCAGAACAGACTAGGTCATATAGTCTTGAGTGGCAACCAGTCTAGGAGAAGGAAACTGAATTCAAACTGGATCACACTATCTTATAAGTATGTATACATGTAGCTGGGGACTGCTTGTGAATCCAAAAATTTCCACTGAAACTCCTACTATTAGCACGTTATTGGATGTGGTGTTAAAAAGAGTTCAATGTCCTGTAGGGGATGAGAAACTAACTCAACCAAGTTAAAATAAAAGTCAGGATTTCTAGAATTATCAATAATCTGATAATCCCATTTTTTTTTCCATTCAAATAATAAAATGTAATTGTCATTTAAAATAAAATGTTTTATAACAATATCTTTTGATGTGATCAATATTAAACTATTTTTATATGTGATCATTATTAATTCATTTGAACAGATTATTGAAATATAAAAATATATATTGTCGTAACTGCCTTTCTCTGTGAACCTGTCATTATGTGGTGTTATTGTCTTATTTATTTAAAATAGGGTAGAACTTATTAAAGTCATTTGCTTTTTTATACACTTGTATAAATGGTAGCTGTATGAGAGCAAGAATTTCATAAACTAGTATCAGAAGGGAATAAATGTGTGTGTGTGCATTTTGGAAGTAAACATGTCTAGAGTTATTAGTTTTCATTAGCATACTCAATTAAGTGAATTGTTTAAAAAAATATAGATGTATTTATTTTTAATCATTTTGTCATAGAAAATGTTTTGAAATTATCAAGAAATTCCCAGATAAATTATTCACCTGAAGAATTTATTGACTGAAATGAAATGATTAAAGACAATAAAGATGCGACTATAAACCTAAATGACTTGTCTCTGAATTTCAAACAATACTTTAGACATTAGATTGTTCTTAAGATGTCTGCCAGTTAAAATATAAGATTTAATTAAAAGCATAACCTGGATTTAGATTTTTAAATATTATTGCTAACTGTAAATCCACTTGTGTGTTTTAGCTACTGATATTTCATTCATATTCAATTAAATAGAAGATATTTTTTCACCCTGGGAAGCTTTTAGGTTTTTCAGTTGTGTTTTGGTGAGAAAGGAAAGAATTTCATTAGATCAGTATGTAAATGGTTATTTATTGATTGGGAAGAACTGAAATCCTGTTTTTAATGTTTATATATATAAAATGTTCTTGGGCTCAGTTCTCAGCCTAAGAGAAGTAAATATTATTTCTTGAACTAGTAAGATTTTGAGTGCTAAGTTCAAAAACACCTAAAATAGCATTTTTTTTAACAGTATTTAGATTTCTCTGTAGAAATAGCCAAAATAAAGTAAGAACATGTAGTCATCAGTGGTATTTTTATTTATTATGTATGTATGGGTCGCTACAGGTTCTATGTGGGTCAGTATTGCCTGCTGTATACTCATATTATCCATGATTAAACTAGTTTCCCCAATAGGCTTTTTGGGTAAGGAGTGTGGCTAGACACCCAGCACAAATAAAAAACAAACTATCAAAAAGTGAATGAATCCTTACATGGGATCAAATGGCATCTAGCACAGGTGAGGGGATGTAGAAATGCTTGGGTTGCTGTCCAGTTGCATGGTAAGCTTACTTGAGGGAGCTGGACCCATTAACCTTCATTAAACTATCCAACTAGGAGAATAAAAACTGATATAACACCTACAGCTTGACAGCATCCAATGATGTTGACTATGTTTTCTTTTTGGGTATATGTTGTTTTGGCTCAGGGAATATTCTGCTCTTTCTCCACTTTAAAAATTTAGATTATTTGAGGATACCTGTCTACTAGGGTGGCTAGCCAATCCCTATTACAGACGCTTGCTTAGGCACATTTGTGTTTCTTCAACACCCACAGAGCCCACCTGTGGCTTATACTGCAACTATGCAGAGTAGACCTTAGTTACAGTTTCTGGGAAATAGTGTGTTATCTAGCATGATCAACAATTTGAACAAGGCCAGCACACTTCGGCCACGATGACTTGTGACTTCATGGTTTTCAGGCACTTTCCAAATATGTTGCATGCTGAGATCAACTTCTCCAGTCCAATAACATCAGGAAGTCTCCTTCCTGACAAATCAACCATGGTGAGATTCGAACATGTATCTCATAGTCAGAATGTGAAGTTCTAACCACTCGGCCATATGCTCATACACACACACACACACACACACACACACACACACACACACACACACACAATATTTTCAGCTTGAACCATTTCCTAAAATCTAACCAAATGATCAGTTATGGGAATTTATTTGGTGGGTGGGGTCTACTGAGAACTTTTTTCACCATATCATTTTGGGAGCATATCTATCTATCTATCTATATGATTACTGTATTGAAAAAAATGATGCAAGTGATAGCCTGTATCTTCTATAGTTTAGGGCATGTTCCCAAGATTGCATTTCTTTTTTTTTTTAATAGCTCAGTACATACAAGTATATTTTTAATTTGAATCTTAGAAACAGGCTTTCATCTAATACCTATTATTCACTTTATAGGTTATATTATAGTGTGCATATGAAGATAATGTATTTACTTGAGATATATCCTTTCAATGTTTTTAACATGACATTTGTTGTTTTATGAGACAGAAAAAAATAAAGTCCTGTTGGAATGATGAATTATCTAATGTTTATGTAACTTGAAAGAATTTTGAGAATTGCTGTCATAAATTGTCTTTAAAGACAAATTCTATTGTTCTCTTTAAAATATTCATATTTTTAAACTTTTGCTTCAGATTCAAATTGAGAAGGAATTTGTTTTTAATGTCGAAAAGCCAACAACATTTCTAAAAATGAATTTGTGAAATGGTTTTGCCCTGCCTTCACAACATAGTAACTTATGATCAAGAGCTTTACCAATTAAACCATATGAAGCGCATTGTAGTTATATTTTTGCATATTGTATATTTTAGCAACAATAAAATAATCTAATTGTTGTGATTATATAGCATGATGAAAGATGTGTATAATGCAGATAGCGTCATTTCTAAGTTTGAACTTTTTATCAGATGTTCAACCTATCAATAACCTTCATTATAAAAATTTTGCCTGTCTTGTTCCTATTTAAGTAACTATTAGGATATATACATATGTACATACTGATTGAGGTAGGTAAAATCCAGGATCTTGACTGGTGACTTTCAAAGCAGGCAAGCTCTTTTTATTAGGAAGATTGTGTTGCACCCATTCTTTCAGGTGCTGGGTAGAGACTGGCCATTAGATAATTTAAATTTTAATAATAATATCTGGTTAATGCAATGCTTGCACAGTCCATATATGGTGAATGCAGTTTTTTTAATTTAAAAAATATATATTGCAATACATGTATTAAAATGCCAGCATTCTATGTGCAATATCTTATATATATATATATATATATATATATATATATATATATATATATATATATATATATAGATAGAGAGAGAGAGTGTGTTCACACATGCATACACACTGTAAATCTGAAATGAAATCTTTTTTAAGAAGAGAAAAAAAACGTTTTATTTTGGTGGGGGATATTTATATGTAGATGAAGATGTGGGTGTAAAGAATACCCCAGTTATTGAATGCAAATTGTCCCTCCCTCCTCTCATTGCTTGGGAGGTGCAGCTGTTTCGATGAAGACTGTTTGGCCTACTTCTTGGTAACTTGCTTAGTATTGAATGCTTCAATGAATTCAAGAATTCATGCTCTGTTGAGTAACCACCTGACCCTTACTTAGAGTTTGGAGCTTTTATAGACATGATAATGAAAACTCGTGGCCACATATTTAGTTATATCCAATTTCTCAAATTCATACTGTTTAGTCTAGCATAAAGAGAAAATAACAAAGATAATATATTGTATGTGTGTCTTTCTTTTGGGCAAGTGCAGTGTATTTAATTTTCTTTCCCACCTTATTTAATACAATTCATTTTATTCTTGCTAATGATTACAAAATCTCTTTACATGTACACCTGCCTAGTTTCTGAATGAAAAAAAACTTCTTAATGAAAATAGATAACAAACTTCTTGTCTCTAGAGGGTTTTTTACTCATATTCTCTACTTTAATCTCTCACACAACAATACTAATTTATTTATCAAAAGAACTTGCATTTATCACAATCATACCTGATTCTGAAGTAAGTTGATTTATTTTTTATTCATCTTCATTATAAGATAAGTATATACTGATCCTCAGGCACCTGTTCATGTTTTTTAATCTTTTTGCTGCTAAGCCTATGAATTTTTGTCTTAGCCTCTAAATGAATGTCTGTGACAAATATGAAAGCTACCGTGATTAGTAACATAAAGATTAAGAAGCTTGATTGTTTTATTATGCCATCTGATTGAACTTTTAAAAGCCAGCTGTTAGCAAGGTACACCTGTTCCAGTTTGACATTATATAAGCTTATTTTATATCATTTTAAAAAGTGAATTTACTCATTTTAAATTTGATTCAATTGAAGTCTAACTTTAATTTGTTCTTTATTATTTGCAATATTGTTTTTATCTGCATACCAATAAATATTTTCTGGAAGTGAATATGTATTTCTTTGAGATATATGAAAGAGAGTGATAGACCCATTCAAATATCTATACAAATATTTAAATTTTGACAGAATGTTGACATCAAAGATTCTTTCTCTCTGGTTTATAAGCTATGAAAGAGAGCTAAAAGAACAGTTTTATTAATCATATTTAGATGAAATGTTAAAATTGGAGATGGAATAATAAATTTTGTCAATGAAAAAGGCAATTGTGCTTGTATTAAATATAAGCCTACATAGTTGGTATCCATTTATCTCATGAGATAAAGGTAGCACCCTGTTTGCTCAAAATTCATTTCTTTGGTGATGAGACTGGAGTGGGTACAGGTCTTGGTGATGGTATATGGAGGTTATGTGCTTCCCAGACCATGTGACCCCCACCCTCTCACCTGTACAAAGAATATCCATAGGAAAACAAAGCATTACATTTGGGGATGGTTTGGCTGTAGAAGTTGCTGGAAAGTTGTCAGTATTGGGGCTCCATGCTGGATGTTCTGTCTAGATTTACTTCTCTAGCCTTCCATAACTGAAAGGCAGCTCAGGTTTAAAATCAAGGTTTTCCTTCACTTAGCTAGATGGACTGCCTTCCTAGGCTAATGAACTCCATCTACTCAAAACATCCGCTATAGTGTCACTGACTTGATATATAGTCATGGTTAATTCTACCTAGCTCTCAGTTAGGTATATCATTCTTGCATTTCTTTTTCAAAATGCAATTCCTTCATTTTGTTACTGCAAAAAAATATTCTTGCAGGTATGTTTTTTTTCTTTTGTTATGCAAAATTTTAACTATTTGAAATATTTTAAAATGTCAGAAATCTCTTATTTGTTTATACAATATTTTATGAGCAAGAATAATAGCATTTACTATATTTGTTGGTTTATAAGAAGTTTAGTTTTATTTGCTGGGATTAACTACAGCTCACTACATCTTAACCAGGTCCTTTATTTGTGAGTTTCCATATCATAATATCCATGTACTGGACACTATTTAATATTTACATACCATATTTTTCAGAATATAAGATGCACATTTATTTTGAAGACTAAGTTAACCTCCAGGAGAGTAAGTCATTGTACCTTCTCATATGGTCTCCTGTTTTTTGCTGACCTGAACTGGAAAGATTATATTGAATCAATTGCTAAGTCTACTGCTAGGAAAGTTGCTTCATTGTGTTGTGTTAGTCAATTTCTTTTTGCCAGAATTTATCTCACACAGTTATAAGTCTACCATTTGTCCAGACATTGAATATTGCTGCCACATCTGGTCTGGTGCTTCTACTATGCATTTAGAGATTCTTTTAAAATCTAAAGAAGAATCTGCAATGTTATTGGTCCTGACCTGGCATTACAGCTTCAGTCTGTTTTCCATTGCCATAATGTAGTTTCTCTGTGCCTTTTCTATAAATATTTTCATGGTTATTGTTCTGATGACTTTACAAATTCAAACATTGTATGAGATTGGCAGCTAGGTCTCATCATTTTACAGTTGAAATTGCTAGATGTAACCATGAGTTCTATGCTAACAGTTTCTTCTCTCACACTTCTCGCTTTTGGAACTCTCTTCCAGTCAACTTTGATCTTCAAAAATTTAAATGCAATGTCAATTGTTATCTTCTGTTTTAATTTCTATTCTTTTATTTTTCTCTCTCCTTAATGTTTTGCTTTTTCTCATTCTTTCACACTCAGTAATCCTTGCATTGTAGGGGCTTTATTGCCTTGCTTAGGGTGAAATAATTAAAAAAAATATCTACAATCATATTTGAAAGATTTTAATTTAATCTGATACTTTAAAAATTAGTATATATATTTTTCTAAAAGTAATAAGCTGAAAGTATCAAAATATTTTCCTTCCTAGGCTTAAGATATGGTACTTTGGCTTTTGGTGGCACATCCAACTTGACAGTAAGCACATGTTGGACCGAAAATTGAAACCATGTGATTACCAATTGCATTAAACACTTTGAACGGTTAAGTGCTTTGCACATTTGAAATCTATATTGTTGTTATAAATAACACATTCAATTGAACTAAAGTATGCATTCCTATTGAAGTATATTTACACATAGCTTGTGTATATCATATACACACACACACACACACACATACAATTGTGTATTTGGGCAGCAATCCCTCTTTTATATAGGTTTCGTTGAAGACAACTGACAAGGCATGTGATTAAGCCTTTTATTACATTTCTTTTTTGGATATATTGTATAACTAAGAACTGTCCAAATTTTCTGTGGATCTAAGTACTTTTGGCTAATCTATTAGCCATTATCAGGGATGTTTTTTGTTAATCTGATTATATAGATTTTTTTAAATATAGCAATAGGAATGTTTTAATTTCCAAACACAATTATTATGGCCATGTAAACCATATTAAATAACTTGATTGTACTTTAAGCTAATTTAGAAAATACTTTTTAAAAAGATATTGAAGAATATTTCTATTGAAAAAAATAAAATAGTGACCTCTTCTTACCTGTCATTATTTCATTACTAAATCACTAAGACGGTTATTTTCTATTCATGCTACTGCCAAGAAATTGCTTTTAAATGCAAGAAAGATAAGTTACTTTTAAGTTTTGAGAAATATTTTTTTTATCAGACTTGTGCAGATTTTATTACAAACATTTACATTATTTCTATTTACTATGTTTGCACATATATCTTTGCAGATATTGTATACAGATTTTTTGACAAAGTATTTTATTCATATAAATTCATTATTCAGCTACCAAATGATTTTATCTTGCTTTCTATGATCTGATGCTACCTTTTTAGGGAATATGTCTATTCTATTATAAAAGAACAATTCTAGTTTTGATTCAAGGAATTCTTTGACATTTTAAAATTGTTGGAATCACTGATCTCACAAGGACAATTGCATGGGACAAAACGAGTTATAATTTAAATGTGACATGTCTGGAGATTAGGTCATATGTCTAAAAACTTGCAGTTTCATGATTATTTGCTGTTATACTGGGGGTGGCAGAAATACTTCCCACATATGCCTATTATTGTCTTAACATGTGGAAGTTTTTGCAATATGAGGGTGTCCCCATTTACCTTTATTTTTTCTGCACGTTCATATACTCTCCTCTTGTCTTTTGACTACCATATCTCTCTCTTGCCTTTCAACCACTATACCTATCTTCCAATTCTATTCCATGCCTGCACCTTCCTTCAGAACTTCCTGCAGTTCTGAAGTCTTTCAGTTGATCCAACATTTCCCTCTTTTTAAGCTATACTATTGTCTAAGTTCAACTGTTAAGCAAACTTCAGCAACAATTTCAATAATGTCAAAGACACTTCTCATGATTACTGGTGGCTTCGTAAAAATTTTTTAAATAAGGGTAAATTCTCAATCCCTTCACTCAATTTGGGTGCTATAATTTTCTGCTGATAAAACAATGTTTTACTTGTAATTTCTCTCCCAGTTCTACTGTAAACTAATCAAGAGTACCTTTGCCTAACTTTCCACTTAGAACTGAGTTTTTACTGTGTGATATCTATATATATAACTTCATCCATGGTTTCCACTATCATCTCCAAAATGGATCCTTGCAAAGCATGTGGACTTATTCTCGTAATTGTCCTTAAGAAATGCACCCCTGAACTGACCCCTATTCTCTCCAAGCTCAACACATACCTTGTTGCTTCTTACTTTCTAGATTGATTGACCTATTAGTCTTCAACCTCTCTTTTGGCAAAATACTAGCAGTTCTAAACAACTCCAAATTGGTTAAGCATCTCACCTTGTGTTGTGGGGCAGACCCCTTTTACACAAGATGGATTCATCCAAAGTATACTTATACTGACAGAGAGAATATCTGCAGGTTGAGATACGTTGAGTCAAGGTTGATATACCTTGAGTGAAGGTGGAGATACGTTGAGTCAGTGTGAGAGATACGGAGACAGTACACAGGGTGTTCACAGAGAGTTATACAAGAGTCCAGCGAGAGAGATAATTATGGCTTCACTTACAGAGACTTGTACATATACTATCTACTAACCTGCATTCCTGGACTACTAATCTTCACTTCAAGTCTGTATTCTTACGTTTAATACACTTATTTTTCTATCTCAATTACTGGCGTTGTTTATTTATTTGTGTAGGATTCCATACCTGGAATCCACAACAACTTGGCGACGAAGATTTCAGACCCACACGAAAAAAAAAAAATTCTCTCTCGTCAACACAACTTGACGAGGCAGTTACATGCCTTACAGAGCTCTTCAGTCCAAAGTCTTCACTTTTTCACAAAAGGTGGAAATGTCTCAACCTCGTAAAAAGCAAAAATGAAGACTACTCCACGTTCGCCGCAATTGTGAACAAACACTGCGATAATTTTAAATTGGCAGAATTGACTCCGGACAATTTTAAGTGTCTTATTTTCGTACAGGGATTAGTCTCAGCCAAGGATAGTAAAATGCGAAAAAGAATGCTCACGAAGCTTCAAAACGAGCCTGGATTAATGCTACAAAAATTGTCAGAAGACTGCCAAAAATGCTTGAGCATAAAAAAAGACTCTAAGGATATCGAGGAATCGGCAGTAGCACACATACGTAAGTTGAACAAAAAGTTACGTTTTTCACCCCCCCCCGCTCCAAAAGAAAAACAAAAATTTTATGATAAAGAAAAAATTACAAGGTATAAGGCGATTAATGACAGAGATCAAAGCAACTATAAGACCCCCCCCCCCATCTGCATGTTACAGGTGTGGTGGATTCCATTGGAATAAAGACTGTCGATTTAAATACAAGAACTGTTTAGCTTGTGGAAAAATGGGACATAAGGCATCTCAATGCAGAAACAAAAAACACACTAGTAGGGTAAGAACTACTAGAATGGACTACGAAGACAAACTAAACACAAGAAAATACGTGGAACTCGAGATCTTAAATAAGAAGGTAAAATTACAGTTATACTCAGGATCAGATCTAACTATAATTAATTTACAAACATGGAGGAAGCTAAATAGACCGACCATGATGCATACACAGAAAATAGCCAAGTCTGTTACAGGGAAGCATACCAATTTTGAAGGAGAAGTAATTCTAAACGTAAAATTCCATGGAAAAACGAAAAAATTGAAGATATTTGTAATGAAAGACACAGAAAATTTGGTGGGCACAGACTGGATGCAAAAATTTGACGTATGGGATTTACCCATTAGCTCATTTTGTAAGAAAATAGAGTGCGAGCCGTCAGAAGCTACAAAATTAAAAGAAGAACTACACAGTCAATTCCCCGAAGTATTCTCGAGCGGTTTGGGACGATGTAATAAGGTTGCAGCTAAAATTGGACTAAAGGAAAACGTTCAGCCAGTATTCAAGAAAAAGCGAAATGTGCCTTTCGCAACCATAGGAAAAATTGACAAGGAGTTAGATAGATTGGTACAAACTGGAATCCTTTCACAAATCGAATTCAGTGAATGGGTGGCACCAGCGGTCTACGTAAAGAAAAAATCCGGAGAAACCCGTGTTTGCGCAGATTTCTCGACTGGATTAAACAAGGCTATCAAGGATTATCAATACCCATTGCCAAGCCCGGAGGAAATATTTATCAAGCTTAACGATGGTAAGGTATTTTCTAAGATTGATTTAAGTGAAGCTTATCTTCAGATTCCAGTAGAAGAAGAAAGTACAAAGATTTTATGTATCAATACTCACAAAGGACTTTACAAATTTAACAGATTGCCATTTGGGATAAAAGTAGCACCGTCAATCTTCCAGCAGACTATGGATTCCATGCTCATGGGACAGAACTTTGCTACTGCTTACTTAGACGACATTTTAATCAAAAGCGATAATGTAGAAGAACATGCAACACACATTAAAGAAGTTTTTAAAAGAATTCAGAATTTTGGTTTTAAAGTGGAGGAGAAAAAATGCGATTTTTTTTTTTTTTTTTTTTTTTAAAGAAATCAAGTATCTAGGCCATATAATCAATGAAAGTGGCAGAAAACCAGATCCAGATAGTGCATCTGCAATAAAAATATGCCTGAGCTGAAAAATGTCACAGAGTTGCAAATCTTTCTTGGTCTAGCGAACTATTACGGTGAATTCATTGAAAACATGCACAAATTGACGGCTCCCCTCAATGAATTATTGAAAAAAGATAACAAATGGAACTGGACGGAAGATTGTCAGCTTTTAAGGAGATCATAAAGAAATTAACGTCTGATCTAGCACTGACACATTTTGATCCCAAACTGGAAATTATCATTGCTAGTGACGCAAGCTCACATGGTGTGGGAGCTTGTATATTACACAAGATGCAGGATGGTACAAGGAAACCTATAGCTCACGCATCTAGATCGTTGTTACTAGCAGAGAGGAATTATTCACAAATTGAGAAAGAAGCGTTAGGCATAATATTCGTGATAACTCGCTTCCACAGATACATATATGGCAGAGAGTTTACTCTTCAAATTGATTATAAACCTCTTCTCACTATATTCGGATCGAAAAAAGGACTACCAATTTACACAGCCAACAGACTTCTGAGATGAGGAACAATATTATTGAATTATAATTTCAAAGTAGAGTTCTTACCATTGAAGAAAATTGGTCATGCGGATGGATTATCTAGATTGCTACCTGTGAAATGCAAACCTCTGGAAGACTCTGTAATAGCGGCTTTGCGAGCCGAAGACGAAATTAGTAAAGTTCTAAACAAATGGTAATTCCCTTACTATATTGATAGTAAGGGAATTACCAGTGACCTTGTTAGAAATCAGAAGAGAAGCTGAAATGGATGAATTCATACAAAGGGAAAAATAGAAGAAAAAGAAAGAAATCTAGCGGAATGTTTTTCAATTTGTGATCCCGTATTACTTTATAATGAAAGAGTGGTCATACCCAAATCTTTACAAAGACGAATTCTGAAGGACGTTCATCTAGGACACCCAGGAAAAAATCATATGAATGCGTTAATGAGAAGTTTTGTGTACTGGCCTAATATGGATAACGACATTACTTAAATGGTAGAAAAATGTAGAGGCTGTACTGTGGCAGCAAAGGCACCACCTATTATACAAAAACCATGGCCTAAGGTGGACAGACCTTGGTCTAGAATCCATGCGGACTATGCAGGACCCATAGATGGATATTACTACTTGATAACGGTAGATAGCTTTAGCAAGTGGCCAGAAGTTTTCAGATACAAAACACCCTATGACGGAAAACACTATTAATTGTCTACATGAGTTATTCGCAAGGTTTGGCATTGTAGATTGTCTTGTAACGGATAATGGTACCCAATTCACCTCAAGCGATTTTCAAGAATTCTGTCCGACTTATCAAGTCAAACATATTAAAATAGCACCATACCATCCACGATCTAACGGGAAAGCCGAAAGTCACTTTCTTACTATCATAATATAGCTTCCCTTTGTCTCATCTATAAATATTTTCACAGCAATTGCTCTGATGAGCTTGTCTTATTAGTACTTCTACTCCACAAATTTAAATGCAGTATTAATTTGGCAGCTAAGTCTCATAATGTCATTGCTGAATTACTAGTTGTAACCATAAGTTCTATGCTCATAGTTTCTTCTCCTGCACTATTTGTTTGTAGAACTCTCTTCCAGTTTCCTGCTTTCTTGTCAATTACAATCTTCAAAATTTAAATGTAGTGTTAATCATAATCTTCCATCTCCTTAAATCCTGTTCTTTTATTGTTTTCTTTGTTTCTTTTATTCTGTATAGCCCCTTGTATCTTAGTAACTTTTATTGCCTTACTTGGGGGGGAAATTATTTAAAAAAAGTCTATATGGCTAGACTTGATGTGACTTAGAGGTATTATTTTTTCATCCACATTATTTACTATTGATTAAGAATGACGATGAGGGAATTTTGATTAAAAAAAACAAAAAGGAAAAACTGAAATTAAGAAAAAGATAATAGTTCAAAATTTATTTCTGAAGCTAAAACTTTTTCTTAGTTTCATAGTTGTATAATCTGAAAACTACAGTCCATTGTTGAATAAGTTAACTTTTAAGTAACTCATGAGTTGAATAAGTTAATGCTAAGTATGTTATTTTTGTTGAATCATATACCAAAAGACGTATTTAGGTCATTTTCTTAGAGTTTATTATTTTGTTTATATTTTTCATTCTCATAAAAGGTGAAAAATGAAACCTGATTTATGCATTGATGTCAGTAATGTTCCTATCCTGAGTCACCATTTGCTTTTGACAGTTATCTGTTTGTTTCATAATCAGTCATAAAGTCATATCAATCATGTTGTATAAAACTATCAAAACACTTGATGAATCTGCCGGATATTGTGAGAATCCTGTTCAGTTTAACCTTTTTATTGGTGAGTCTTCTAATTTGACTTTGTTGCAGGTCTGTCATGAGATTTTAGGTGAAGGTAACTAAATAGGCAAATAAAAGGAAACAGAATATTAAACAATAAATTGATTGTTAAATTAAAAGTTTATTATATTTACCTGATATAAAATATATATCATTTACCGACAATGAATGTTATTACAGGTTTGTAACTGGAACACTGACTGGCTGCTTCTTAACTGACTTGGTGACAGCCTCCATGCCAGCTCAACTCTGAGTCAAGAAGCTGAGAACTGAAGACTGTTTCAAACATTCAGATCTATACTTGAACAGATACAGATAAAGTATATTTAACAAGAAATATAACATATCTAAATTATTTAGCACTTTTCATCTGTATTCTAAGGGTCTTAAATATGCTAATTTCTTTGTAAAAGCAAAGTAACAAATAATTTTAATGTTTTTTATATACAAAAATATGAAAGAAAAGCTCAAAAATTATGACTCTGGCAGTCTAGTTGACTTGAGTTTCATTTCACCTTTTAAAGATAAAAACTTGTGTTCTTTTAACTCTTTAACATCTTAAGATTATTATAATCTCAGACTTGAAAAAAAATCCACTTGTGTTTGAGAACTGTAGCTTTTGAATATATGTAATGGTCATTGACACTGATTTATAAATTTTAAAAAAGTAAATATAAATCAAGCATTTAACTAAAAGAAAAAACTTGTAAATGAACAACATTTAAGAATTATAATACACATAAATTTTTATAATTTAGAACAATGATTACCAAAAGTGTCATGATCAGGTAGGGTTCTTATTGTTTGACTTTCCATCACTTTAATCTATCTTTCAATTCTATTCCATGCTGTAGTAGTAGTTGTACTTCTAATTTATTCTTGATATTTTGAAATTAAGCAGTTTCATTATACAGTTTTTAAATTATTAATTTTGACTATTTTTTTGTTTGTTTTTTTAATCATTTTCTGAGTTCCTAAATTAAATTTGGGTATGAGATAGAATTCAGGTCTCCAAGATTTTCTTTGATCCAGAAATATTTTCTTTCAGTTTAATTTCATGGCTGAAGAATGTATTTTGTTGTTGATAATACAGAGGAATCTTAAAATGTAAACAGATATACAACAATCATATAAGCAGTTATGTAGTCACTATCTTCAATATTCTATATTATTAACTTTCAACAATTCTTTGCTTAGAACCACCACCAAAGATCTTCTAGTGTAAGATAATGCTTTTTGTGATTAACTTTGAGCAGAATTATTAATACTTGTTTATAAAATGTTGAGTAAAAAATGAAAGCAAAATCATTAATTTCTTTTTATCAGTAATATAATAAATCTAAGTATTTCTTTTAGGCATATGATAAAACATTGATTCTTGGCCATATTGGTGTATTTCAGATATTGTGAAAATTTTCAATATGGCTTCTTAGAGTAGATTGAACAGATAAATCAGTTTTCAAAATAATATTTTTTTTTATCATTTTATAGCTTGTCAGTTCAATTTGCATTGGTTAGGAAATAAAATTGGCATACAACATTTCCAGTCATTGGTATTACTGTTAATGTCAATATATGGTGTTTAAGAAATTATCATTTTGTGAATAGTTAGTGAAATAATTAGAACGCGGACTTCTTTGAAATTGATGTGTTGGCTGAAGGCTTAAAATAAACCAATATAGTATCTTGCTAAAACTGACATTTAGTTGAAATATTCTTCAAACAGTAGAACTCTGGTTTTACATATTTGAAAATATATTCCATAATCCATTCTCTTTAAATTAATGTGGATTTAAAGAGGGAACTTGGCACATTTTTTTATTATGAATATTTTATTTATTTTTTCATGTTCACACTTCAGTTTAACATATGAAAAGTTGAAAAGAGTCTATAAAGAGTTGATTAGATGTTTAATGCTGTATAAGACCACCAGCAAACCTGTCAACAGTTGATACAAATAGTGATTCATTATTATATTGGCCAATGACAGGCTAGGTCAAGTTATTTACTTTTTTATTTTTTCCCCTTTCTTTTTCTCTCATGTAATTCAATTTGACATCCATAAAATAAACTAGAACTTAGTCTGAAAAGTCAGTCTCCAGGGGTGTTGATTTCTTTCTCTTATTGTTGGAACTTGGCTCTTGTAACAACAAAGAAGATTATTCTGAGGAGAGACTATTCATTGTTCCAGAATCTTTCTCTTGTGTGCTTAATGTTTTTATAGATAAATTTCTTGCTACAAATTCAGGTTAATAATATTAAGTAGGTTAAATATTCAGTTTTTCTTTCTTTACAAAATATCTTAAAATCTTTGTTTTTATCATAGGCATTGTGAAATAATTCTCTAAATTTTGTTAGTCAAGTGTAATGAGAGATCCACTTTTTTAACTGACATTAAATAATGTGAACAGGTGTGCCATTTTTTACTCATATTGCACTTATGCCAATAAATTAAATTTTCATTTTTGTTGTTTATATAAGAATATACCGATATCTGGTAACATTGGTTCAAACAAAATTAAAATAAAATGTCCCTTCTAAATATTTTTTTTTTTTTTTTTAATTTATAACATCAAAAAAATTTAAATGAGAACTTTATATCTTTTGAAACTTCAAGTTAACTTCTGCTAAACTTTTGCTTTGGTATTAACTGCTCAGGTTCTACTCTGCTTAATTTTGGTGTTTGGACAAGAACTAGTGCTTTCAGTGTGATGTAATTATGAACCCCTATTTATATAGATATTTATTAAGATTGCTTTGACAGAAAGTAAGAAGTGTGGGCACAATGAGGATCAAACATTGTTAATGGCTTATTAGAGGACTTTGGCAAGATACTCAATGAAATATGGAAGCACAGTAATGTCCATAGCATTTTGAATCAGGTATATTAATTTTTTTTCTCTAACTTGTTTCCCACAGAATTTACTTCTGTCCTACTTCACTATCACTTCAACTCCATTGTATGCATGAAACGTTTTCATTCAAATTTCTGGTTATAATTTTAATTTGTGTAAATTGGATCCATTATTTAGAAAGGATCCATAAAATGACTCCATATAGAAAGTGCAAGGTAGCTTTGAATATTTTCTGTTCATATATTTTTGTTGTGATATTATTAAGTTGCTGTTTAAATGATAGAATAAATCTTTTATGATGAAATAATTGCAAATACTCTCAAATATTTATTGTATCTGCTCAACACAATACTTTCCTTTGAGAAGGAAAGTATGATTGTAACAGTTTATATAAAGAAAATATTGAGTCAGACTTAAATATATATTTAAAAATACATTCCTAAAAGGTGAAGGAGATCAAAGTTTTCAACAACATTACTAGGAATTTCATCATAATTTCCAATGTATGTAACTTGTTTATATTGCTCACTTGCTATTGTTTCATTCCAGTTGGAATTAAGTCAGACATTGACTTTTGAGAAAAATATTTAATGCTGCTTGAATCTTCTATTTTGTTTCATGTTACTCAGTTTTGTAATTGTTGAACACTTTTTGCCAAATGCTGGTTTTATTTTAGATATCCTTTTTTTGTGTGCTTTTTTATTTTTAAAGGTTTTCAGAGGCATGTTTGAGCTAAGTCTCAATACTTGTTACTATGGTTCTGTGATGAAAACTACCTCTTTAACTTCATTATAGTTGATGGTTTAGAAACAGTTATATGATGTTGTAGCATACCTACAGATGATAATGGGCATGTCCCCATTCACATAAATACAGTAGTAAATACTGTATATTGGTCTGCAGCCGAAGATTCGTTTGCATTTCTAGTCTATTTTCGCATCCAGACTTTGATATTGCTTGACGTGCATTAGACCACACAAAGACTGTTTTTTGGAACTTACCTTTTGTTAAGTTTATTTTTTTCTTTTTATTACATTCTATCCTTTTCAGTTTTCTTACTCTCTTTTCAGCGGCAGACTGACTTAATTTTTAATTTCAGATCTTTTGTTTCGTCAGACTTTTGTTTTTTTTTTTGTTTTGTTTGTTTTTCTCTCGGCCTGTTTGTATTTTGTTTTCGTTTGTCTTTTTTTTGCTCCCTTCTTGAATTTTGTGGCCTGGTTTAAAAAAAAAGAATTTTATTTCTGGCTGTTTAAAAAAGAACATTTGACACGATGGCCGACCAGAGTCAGACCATCAAAAACTTATTTGGAACTGCCACTAAGGCAGATCCACTAGACAAACCTAATGAGGCTGTCCCCCCCCCCCCAGCCAAAAAGGGACAAAAAAAGGTGGGCCCTATAAAGGAAAATCCAGCATACCCACCCCTGTTATAGATAAGAGTGAGACCAATGAAAAGGACAAAGAAGCTAGCACTAGCATGGAGACCGAAGTGAGCGGTGTAGCGGCGGGAGAATCACCCTGTGTCTGGAGTCCCCCCCACCCCCCACCCGAAATGCATGTCAATGTAACGGAGTTCATTGAGAGAGCCAAAGCATACGCTCATCTGGTTACTGATGGCGGGCTCTTGGTAGACCTCGATGCAAAAGAACGCATTGCAAAAAGAAGAGGTGTCAGTCTTCGTGCTCGACAAACTAACGCGAAAAATTTGTCGATGCACGAAAGGCACAGTGTTGAAAGCACTGAATTCCTTGGGGGTTAAACCTCTACAGATCATTAAAGGATGAGGTTTCTTCATGTGGGACATATTGTTGCCAACGCCAGAGGACTGTGTGGATGCAACGTCTCGTGATTTGATCACGAAAGACTATATCATTCGCACAGAATACCAAGGACGGCGTCGGACCAAGGTGACAATATATGAGATTCCTGATTATATTCCTGGAGAGCATTTAGGGGCATATTTCATGCAGTATGGCCAGATTGTGAATGTCACTCCAGAATATGAGATAGGTGAGTGGGGGTTCGAGATAATGATAGACCATGATGCCTTCACAGCTTGGAGATAGGCAGGAAACACTACCCTGTCATTGTGACCAGTTTGTTGGAAGTGTGGTTAGATTGGTCATCTCACCTCTTCCTGCCCAGAGAAGAAGGCCTCTGGAGTCCTGCCTAAGTCTGATACCCCTCTTGTTCCATGGTGCCTGTAGTGGGCCTATCTGTGACTGGTACTGGTGGTGAAAAATCCCAGGTTGGTTCTCTTGCAGAGGCCACATTTGCTGCCAAAAAGAAGGCGAAAGATAAGCAGGAATGGCAAGTCGTGGGTTGAGTGAGAGGGAAGCTCCAAGCTGTGGGATCTCAGTCCCTGGAAGCCCCAAAGAGCAAGGACACTAACAAGGGTGACACTCCTGCTAGTTATGCCCAAAAGCTGCACGAGCAGTCAAAGAAATTCGACCCAGGCTATGAGAAGTCTTTGAAAATTAAGGAGTTAGACAAAAAAGCTCTGACAGAAAAAACAGTCTGCATCAGTGGGGGTACCGCGTCCCGCGGCCTCTGTGCCATCTTCCCCGCAAAAAAGATTAGCCCCCCCCCCACCAATGACTAGGTCATTGTCCATATCTCCCTCAAAAATGACCATCTTAAAAAAGGCATCCTCATCATCTGGGAAAGTTGATAAAAGACCAGTGGGGGTACCTAGCCCCTCAGCCTCTGCCCCAAATTCCCCATCATGCAAATCCCCAAATGTGACTAGGTCCCAAACCCCAATCCCGATGAATATATCCGCCTCTAAAAAGGTGCCCACTCCTTCTGCATCACAATCTTCCACTCCTGCCCAATTCCAGCACCATCTCCTGCACCAAACTCCCAAAAGAGGCAGCGAAGCCCTTCGCAAGAAACTAAGGAGAAAAGGGCTAAATTGCACTACAACCTTGGAACTGATATCTGCCGCGTAACACCAAGCCAAGTTGAGTGCGCCAAGAACTATGGCAATTGAATACATGTGCTCACAACGTTACTGGCAATGCAGAAACTAGGACCCACGAAACTTTCCGGAGGCTCAATGGGTCCTCACCGTCATCAGAACTGGTTCTGGTTCCTAGCATACATGGGAAATAGTGGAGGAAGCCATCAAAGGAATCAAACTTTCACCACCAATTGCAGACTGGGAGTCCGAAGAGGCGAAAAAGTTATGACAATTCTGCTCGGGGAGGGTCCGATTTTTTGTTCACCCCTCCCTCTATAGAGGACTTAAATTAACATTTCTGTGGGATATCGGGGGTCTTGCGATTGAGGGTCAAATGAATAAGGAATTGGGCCATGGATCGATGTGTGAGGCTGTTGGTATCCTCACCCCGACAATGTTTAAGGCAGATGGCCAACTCTGTTCGATCTAACAATGTCTCTCTTTTTAGCCAGTTTGAATGTCCAGGGGCCGAGGTCGGAGTCTTGAAGGGTGAGACTCAATTGCGACCTTCAGCGCCTTGGTGTGGGTATATGTGCTTCACAAGAGACTCATTTCCATTCTGGGGACCATGATGATATACTGACGAGGAGGTTTGACCTCTTTTCAGCGTGTTATAATGGCCGCTATAGTGGGGTTTCTTGGCTGGTGAACTGTTCCTTGGATGTTGTGTGTATGCTTGTCTACGCGGATCTGGAGGGCAGGCTTTGTGTCGTGGACATTACTATAAAAGATCAGGCATTTCGTCTCATTGGGATTTATTCTCCCAATGACCACATGGAGCGGACCACCTTTTTTCGGCGGATTGAGCCGTTTCTGCTGACTTCTTGTCACGTAATTTTAGCGGGTGACTGGAATGCCGTCCTCGATCACGATATAGATCGCACGGGCACTAGATAGGGTACTAACAACCCAGATGTAAAGGCATTTCGGGACTTTATCGATAGCTTAGATCTTGTCAATAAGTTCAGGAATGAATTTCCTCGGGAAGTAGTTTGGACTAATAGGGGCAGCTCGGCTTCGGTGTTGCATACAAGTTATATCGACCGAGTCTTAGTTAGGTGAGCCAATTTAGGGCTCTTAGGCTGTCCAAGTCATCATACTATAGTTTATTCAGACCATAGGCTTGTCCGGGTTCGTTTAAACTTAGATAAGCCTAGAATTAGAACGGCTGGTTATTGGAAATTCAACACATCGTTGTTTGGTGATAAGGATTTTCAGGGCCAGTTTTTACTAACTCTAATGCAGGAACTGACGGGCTCTGTGGTTGGGAATAAGTGGTGGGGTCACCTTAAGGCCACTATTAGGTCGTTTGCGGCTGATTATAGTAAGCGACTCAACCAAGATAGACTAGCAGAGCAAACGGCACAAGAAGCTAGAGTAGAAAGGGCTATAAAATCAGGAGATAGTGGGGAATTAGCCGTAGCTAGGGCAGAGTTGGCCTCCTTGCTTATCAAGAAGGATCAAGCTCTGGTAGTTAGGGCTAGATTAAAAAGGATGACTTCCGAGGCAACAAATATGGCCGCTGAATTGCGAGCTGAAGAAGTTTGGAGTATTACGGATAGATACATCGCTAGTGTCACATTGCTGGATGGGTGTACTGTGACTACAAATGATGGCATATGCGAGGCTTTTCGGGCTCACTTTCAGGAGCTTTTTACCAGGGAGCCCGGTCTGAGTTCAACTAAGTTTGACACCTATTTGGCTGAAGCGGCTGGGTGCGAGGGTCCGATAACAGAGGAGGAAATCTGGGACGTGTTGAAGCACGTCAGTTGAGACAAGACTCCGGGTATCGATGGAATTCCCTATGAAGTGTACTTGAGGCAGTTGCATGTGTTTGTCCCTCTGCTGGCACTAATGTTTAACCAATGGATGAAGAACCAGAATATTCCCGAACACTTCATCAGAGGTGTGATCAAGTTGCTTCATAAGGATAAACACGGAGGGGGGCTGGGATTAATAATTTTCAGCCCGTTACTATGTTAAATACAGAGTTAAAGATTTTGGCCAAGGTCTTAGCTAACCATTTGCAGGCTGTCCTACCTAGTCTGATTGGCCCTGAGCAGACTTGTGTTGTGAAGGGTAGGACTATTCAGGACAACCTTCATTTGGTGCACTTGATCGTAGAACAAGTTGACAGTGAAGCCGCGCTGATCAATATGGATCAGTCCAAGGCATTTGATAGGGTTGACTATCGATTTCTTGAGGCTGTCCTCGAGTCGGCTGGCTTTGGGCCATACTTTCGATCCTGGATTCATCTCTTGTATCATTCCCCCAGTGCGATGGTGGAGGTGAATGGGGTGAGGTCGAAACCTTTCACTTTGTCCAGATCCATTCGTCAAGGTTGCCCGCTTTTGCCGATGTTGTACATTCTTGCGTTGGAGCCCTTCTTGCGCAAGTTAAAGGCGAATCCAGTCCTACAAGGAATTACCCTCCCTGGTTCGAACACATCGCCCAGGTATTCCGCCTATGCCGATGACGTCAGCACTTTTGTGACAAGCAATGCCGAGATTGATGAAATTGGCAAGGAAATCAGCAGGTATGAAGAGGTGACAGGTGCCAAGATCAGCTGCGACAAGTATATTGGCTTGCGGTTGGGTGCCAGGAAGGGTGTTTCTCTTCCTGGACCCTTCACTTGGATGGACGAGCCTCTCAAGATACTCGGTGTCTGGTTTAGCCCCAACCTCCAGTTGGAGAAGAATTGGTTGGAGGTCCGAGAAAAGGCCGAGGCTGCAGCTGGTCTGTGGACTCTGAGGAGGCTTTCCTTAAAGGGGAGGGCGGAAATTTGTGCCTCGCATATCTACCACATCCTTTTTACCGGCTCTCGGTACTTCCCCTGCCATCTACCAAACTAATTTTATTAGTACGAGTCCTGTTTAACTTCTTGTAGGGTGGCAGGTCTCCTGCGGTGCATCAGCCGGTCTGTTGTCTCCACCCGTCTGACGGATGTCTAAGCATGCTTGATGTTGAGATTTGTCAGAAGATGTTGCGGCTCAAGTTCCTGGAAGGAAGACGCTAAGAAAGCGTTTCCGTCTTTGAGAAGTGTGTGCATGAAGGCAAGGAGGAGGCCTGCTGTACTCCTCGGGTCGAGTGCTCCTTCTATTGCGAGTGTTGACGTGCTCTGAAAGACTTCACACGGGTTAAGGGAGGCCTCTCCGACACCCGACTGTTGTCTCCTAAGGCATTATATTGGGTATTAGAGCAGGGAGGGGGGGGGGGCTCGAGATACTCTATGGATGAGCTTGGTTTGATGAAGGAGGAGTTTAGCTCTCTGTGGCCTTGGGCATCCGGGTGGCAGTGTCTCAATAACGAGGCATCACTCACCTGGCTGGTTTCCGAAAGGCCCTCTGGGTCGGCAAAAAGCTCTGTGCAGCAGGCTTGGCAGTTACGCCAAACTGCATGCATTGCGACGGGGTGGTTGAGTCCATGGGGCACATCTTCTTCGACTGTAGTGTCATACGACCATTATACAAACTGATTGAAGGCTACATGGTCCATGTTCTAGGTGGAAAATCCTTTGTCCTTGAAGCCAGGTCCGTATGTAGCAATGTTGTGCTGCAGTTGAAAAGGAATGAACACTGTGTTCTTGTGTTTACTCGGCATTATGCAAGTCATGATTTGGACGACACGACAGAAGGAATTTTATGGAGATGAGAAGTTTTCCTCTTCTCAACTGGTTTTGTTTTTTAAGTACCAGCTTAAAATCAAGATTAGAGCGGAAAGGAGGCGGCTCACTTCATCAAAATTTGACAAAAGGTGGTTGAATGCTTCGCGTTTGGTTCGCTTGAGAGGGGCTAATTTAGAGTGGCATCTGGAGGTGACATAGGCTTAAGGATATTGGTCGCCTGACTTAAAACATTTGTCATTTAGGGATAGGTTAGAGTAAGTCGTTTTGATTTTGTTCAAGTTGATCGATTTAACTTAACTAGGGTATGGATGGTCATTGGCCCGTTTATTTTTGTCCCCCAGTTTTTGGTTCATTTCCCCCTTCCCTCCCCATTTAGATGGACAGAGCTTGCAGTTCTCTGGTTAAACTGTGGGATGCTTTTTGTTTTCGAGTGTGTCATTTCATTATTTGTTAGCATGTTCAAATGTGTGAATGCTAGAGTGAATGATTGTAGAACGGATGCATGGAAAATTATTCTATTAATCCTGCAGTATTTTTCGTCCAGTTAACTGTTATCTCTGCCATGATTAGTTTGTGGGGGCCTGTTACTAACACTAGTTTTGTTTAGTTGTGTAAATATTTTTTTTATATCATGAACATTGGGGATTTATTGTTTAAGCCCAGCCCTCCAGAAAGCTGTATATATGGAGATTAGTTAGATTTTCGTTGAGTAGATGTGGTATTGTGGTGTATGTGTATGGCAGGGTTGTGTGGATGAGATGTTTTGGTGAAAGAAGCAATATTTGGATGATTGAGTCAGTAAATGAGGCTAGCTAAGTTAGAAGTAAGACAGTTGAAGACCAGCCTCCCCCCATTCCAATTTTTGCCCATGTGGCACATTTGTACTTTTTTACAATAAATACCTCTGCAGTAGAAGATTCATTGTGGAATTCACTTGACTGGCTTTTAGCAGTTGACTACTACTTCTGTGTACTGCTGGTGAATCTTATATGTGTTGTTCGTGTCCCAAGTATTATTGTTCATTACCAATCTTTGTGTGATTATTCTATTCAGTAACCTTTCCGAGGTTACAACAGATGTTGTTTGGTTTGGCTGTAGGTTTGTGTCTTTATCAATTATGTCTTCATATATCTCTATTCATAGATGCGTATGGATTGAAATAATTGTTTTCATTTCAACAGATACATCCTTTTTAACTGATTTAAAAATTTAAAATCAGCTCCATTTCTAGATTCTCTTAGCCGATTAATATTTAATAAGAATTGGTTCAGTCAGATTGATGCATAAATCAGAATTTCAAACTTTTTTTACTCCCACAACATTTTTGGGATAAAGGTGGTTATTGGTTTAGATTGTGTCCTACATGATTTTTTATTGTTAGCTATTTTCTTGTATTTATAAACAACTTTTCTTCAATAGAAATTTATAAGAATAGTCCTTTTCTCATCATTAATCGATATTAAAAAATGTAGATTTTCCTGTTCTTTCTCCTGCTGTCACTTATGTCTTTCAGTAAAATGTCTGTCTTATTTTTCTTCTACTAAGGAAATAGTTTGACAGATCATTTTCCCTGGGGTTGGGTAAATGATGATAATATAAACTGAAAATGATTTGCTTCCTGCTTTATTTTATTGTATAACAGAATAATATTCCTTTTGTTTAATCTGAGTAACTGCATTTGCAGCATATATTACTGTTTCTATTTCTTAGTTCTTTTCTTTTGGGATTTTGTGACCTTGACTTTCTCTGGCATTCTTCCCCTATTTCTTTCTTCCCCTATTTCTTTCCTCCTCTATTTCTTTCCTCCTCTATTTCTTTCTTCCCCTATTTCTTTCTTCCCAAATTTCTATTATTTCATGTATTTGTCATGAAATCTGGATTAATCACACACATATACACAAACCTTAATTTTTTATATTGTTAAAAAGTAAATATTAACTAGAGTGTAGTTAGAGAAAAATTCTTAAATATATCAGTTGATGTAGTCATTGTTTAAATTTGAAAATTATAAAGATGTCCAAAATTAACATCAACAAAACATAAGAGTAAGAATTAAGATGTGAAACCTGGAAATCAACAAAATCACTTGAAAACAAACTTAAAACCAAAGATCAATGCCAGGGACAACTTTACGTGATAGTGCAGAATAGATTTAGAGAGCAAAGTAAGAGATATAGAAATGATTAAAGAGCAATAATCAAGTTGTTTGGGATATAGAACAAGAAGAAAGGATAACAGATGGAGCAAAAGGTTGATTAGTTGGTGGATAGCAAATTATGCATTTTGATAGAAAACCTGATGTTTATGGTGTTAAGAAAACAAAAATTAGGAACAAAGTGATTAAACCAGTCACTTATGATGATCTCGTATTTGTAGATGATAATCTTTAAAAAGATTTTTTTTTAGCTAATTGAAAATCAATTGTAATTAATTTACCATTTTATTTTAATTAAAAAGTTGTTCTGGTAAATGGAATCATTATAGTAACTTTGTTTAAAAGCAAACCATCTATTCTTGAAATGTTTTTGTCTGGTCTTGTTAGAATTATGTGTGAGTCTAGCTATGGGCATTTTATCAATTTCTATCTTACAATATATATATATAATATCTATATTAAAAAATGTGCTGACTTGTTAAACTTTTTTTAAGAGTTATTGATAAAAATATATATTACGTATACTAGGAGATAAGAAAGTTTTAAATCTTTAAAAATTGATTTACACTTTGAGCTTCATCTTTAAACAATGTTTAGAAAATTTATGCGTATACATTTTTCAAGAAACATCAGTGATTGAGTTAGAGAATTAAAATGTGTAAATTTTCCTCAGTTTTACAAATTAAACATATTTTTCATCCGTCTCTAATTCAAATGCTGAAGTAAACAAGAAGCAATCAAACCAGAGAGAAAAGGAAACTGATATTTCTGTTAATTCTTTGAAACATCCTACTTTTGAACTGTTTTTTTTTATACATCTTGTAGGTCATTTTTAATACAACCTATACTATATCTAAGTTTGCTGACCACAAAGATTTATATTTAGTTCACATTTTTCTTTAATATACAGGCTGATCAACAGGTGGAGACTTTCAAAGTAGAAGAAAAAGAAATACCTTTTAGTTTATGCAAGCAAAATACCTCCAGATAATTAATGGATACTTAATCTATCAATTTTACTTCCATCTCTGGCTGTTGATAGCAATAATTGTTAATCAGTAGTTACTTTTATTGCAGATATTGTAGCTTTGCTTTTGTAATTATTTTTATTTGTAATTTTTTATTTAGTCATCCAAATAAAAAATATATTTTGTGGGATTGGCGATCTGACTACAAAAAGAATGCTAGTGCCTTCCTTCTCCATAGTGCATATTTTTTTGATTCTGAATAACTTTGAAATATCTACAGTTTTTTTTCATGTTTTTAATATTTTCTTTAAGAAAAAAATTAGTTTTTTCAGATTTTTAGAGCACATCATTGTTGATGCATAAATAAAAAATATCAAAGTGACATCTTATTCATTTTGATAGTTGCCAAACAATTTCAGTCTAGATAAGAAAACATTACTGATTCCTTAATTTTAGGTTCTATTTTATAAAATTCAGTTATTATTAAAACCTAATTTCAGATTTATACAGCAAAATGAAGTAATTTAAGTTTAAAAAATACTGAATATTCATTCAGAAAATTATTTTCAAATGATTAAAATTTACAAAATAAAATCCTTAAAATTTTAACAATAAGTAGTTGTTAATTTGGTATATAGTGAAATATTGAAATTTTAAAAATTAAAAAAAAATGAAAATATTGTGAAAGAAAACTTAGTTAATTGTAAAAATGATTATTTTCATGAATATTTACTAAATTGTTTTTAACAAATGTGGAAAACATTTAATATCATAATTGTAGCATTTTATGCTTTTTTTTTCAAACTTGCCTATAAAGAAACAAACTTTGAGGAACATAAATTCTACTTTAGATTACAATATTGTTAGTGAATAAATTATAACATTTTGGTTTCCAAGTTTTACTGGCTGAATGCAAATGAGAGGCCAAAACATCACTTAAGACTGTTATTATCTTTGGATGGTTATGGTGTGAATTTGTTGGCTTCCTTCAAAGTGGCTAAACAATTAACTCAAATAAAGAACACCCAATTTGTAGAATAGAAAGGTTGTAATTTTATTTATTGATAATTCCTGTTTCTGCAAAAATGATATTGAATTAATTGAAACTAATGGCTTTATTGCATTACTGAGATTCTCTTCTATATATCACCATTGTTCCCTCAGCTTTACCAACAGTTCTTTATAAATAAGAATTTCTTCAAGTAGAATCATATTGATAAAAAACCTTCAATGGATTTATTGATTTTATTGATGAATTCTTGAGGAAGAAAATAGATGACTTGCTGCCAAGATAAAATAAATATTTATAAAAAGCCAGGGTAATATTCAGATAGAACACTTTGATTTTTTAAAACTTATTTTGTTTAAATAACTTGGCAATTCTATCTGTAAGAAAATGATATAATTGCATTCTTTTCATCATGATTGGATGAAAATTATTCAGTTTCCTAGGAAATATCTGAGATTGTTTTATGATGAAAGATAATTGTGAAATTAGATTTACTTTATGAAGATCTTTTTCATCTTTGGTTGGAATAGTTTAATTTCATCTAAGAATATACTTTTTTCTTTGTATAGAATTTTTTTATTCTTGTTATATATCTTTCTAAAAAATGTTTAGCACTTACATATATGAAAATGTTAAAGAAATCATTTTTTTCTTTATTTGTTTTATGAGTGTTCATATAATGAGTTTTCAGTTGGCCATCACTAATGTTTTTGTCTTTGCTTTGCCATTTAAATATTTATAGAAATGAGTTTCATTAATTTGCAGTGGCAAGGCACTGATGCCAAATAATTAATGTTGTAAAGTTTGTTGAAGTTTTGAACAGAGGGTATTTATTAACTTTCAAATTCGGAGGTCAGTTAATCATAGACAGAATTTATCTCCCTATATGCATGTTGTCATAATGAGAGTAGGAGATTAAGGTGTTGGCAGGAGGACTGAAAATAACCCATTGTATAATGTTACCTACTGACTTGGGTGAAGTTTAACAACCAGGCCTGTATCTCTCATTTAAACCAAACTGAGTGATCTTTGTTTTGGATGCCAATTTTTAAGATACCCCTCCCCTTCTTAAAGATATCTGTACCATTTAATAAAAAAATAGTTTTCTCTCTCTCTCTCTTTATATATATATATATATATATATATATATATATATATATATATATATATATAACCACTCCAAGGGCCTTCTCAATGGCCACACCACCATGTGAGACCTCGTGTGAACCCCCCCCCCCCAACTCCCTGCCTGGGATTGAAAGAAGCATTCCACTTTATGAAACCTGGAAAATCTTCCAGACACGACAATGTGCCCCTGCAATTTTTCTCTCATGGTGGCCTCAAACTGAAAACCCAGCTAATGCTGCTGATACATAAAATCTGAGAAGATAAAACAGTCCATGAGGACATTAAAAATGCCAACATTATGGCGATCTTCAAAAAGGAAACTATCAGGACATCTCCCTCCTAAACATTGCTGGCAAGATCTTTGCACAGTTTTCTAGCTTCCAGCCTTCAAGAAGCACTGGTGACATAGTCTTCTGTGTGCAACAGCTCCAGGAGAAGTTGTGAGCAGCAAGAACCACTGCTTTTCATCTGGGATCTCCAGAAGGCCTTTGACAAAGTCCCAAGACCAGCAATGTGATCTTCTCTTGCCCACTTTGGCTGTTTGGATCACTCTCATTCTCTGATCCATATACTGCATGATGGAATGTCCTCCCTGACCCCTTTCCAATCACCTGTGGCTTTAAACAGAGCTGTGTGTTAGCTCTGACACTCTTCACCCTGTACCTCTAAATGAAATCAGTCCCTCCCCTCCCCTGTGGTACTGGCATTGACATCTGATACAGATTTGATGGTGGGCTCTTCAATCTTGCACAAAGAGTAGCACTGCCCTTATGCAAGAATTTCAGTATGCTGCCATTAACCTCCAGAGATCAGAAAACCTATATAATGAGGCCTACAAATGCTTTGGGATGCAGTTCAATGCCAAAAAGATGGTCTTCATCCAAAAGAATGAAAAATTCTTCACATCTATTGGAAGGATCACATCACCAACAATGAGGTCCTCCCTTAGGAATCTCTCTCCACCATCAAGGCGACCATCCTTCAACATCGCCTCAGCTGCGTGGGTCACGTGTCCAGAATGTGCCCTACTTGACTCCCATGAATCATCCTGTTTGGAGAACTTGCCAGCAACAAGAGGCAATGTGGAGGCCCAAAATGACACTTCAAAGATCAGTTGAAAACATCCCTGACACAGGCCAACATAGACCCTGAGACCGGGGAAACTGTTGCTGAAAATTGGCCTTCCTGGCATAGGACCATCTGAGGAGGAACTGAGACTTTCGAGTTCAACCGTCATCATGAAGAGGATCAGTGACATGTTGTCAGGAGGTCCTGACTTACCCAGCTGTGTCCACCACCCACACTCCTCTCTGACTCCTACTCATGATTCTTCAGGAGTAGGCTCAGCCTTCACAGCCATGACTGCCACCCGGGGTGGGGGGAAGGTAATAAGAAGAGAGGATGAGGATCTTGATGCTCAGATGTGAGTGAATGTTGACTACTACTATTAATATGAATTCTTATCATTTCTTGATCCATTTCAATCTTGAATTTGGTGTTACTGTCAATAACAAAAAGGAGTGAAATATATTCTTGCCTAAAAGACCAGCAGGCATGGGTGTGCATGGAGCAGTAGAGGGTAAACAAGTCAATTGTTCACTCAACTCTAAGACTAGACTTGCTGAGGGTGAGAAAGTTGGAACCTTGTAGAAGCTGAGCAGGGGGAGAACTAGTTACAGCTTAAGTGCTATCCAGTCTCTTACTTGATAATTGTGTAATGACGTTGCCAGTAAGAAATACTCTGAATATATCATTTTGCCATGAAAAAGTGGCAGAGGATAGTCATTCCAGCAGGCTGCCATGTTGTAAGCTACATAGACAAGTGTAGCCTTGTTAGCATTTAACAGTAATTGTTAAAATAATGGTTTTATAAATAATCATTTGAATTTATTTTACACTATGATTCTCATAAGATATTGTTACAAATTCCGATATATATTATTTTTTTCTGTTTGATATAATCTAATATTGAATTATTATCAATGACTTATAGATGGCTGAAGAGACATACATTCTTTCTTAACCATACAACTGGTAAATTATATTCATAATAACCTTCATAATATATGTGGATTACTAGTAAGCACTATTCTTTGGATTTCGTAGCAAGAACAGTCACCAGGGTTATTTATTTATTTTTGTCAGTGCCTTTCTTGACAGGAATAAATAGTCTGATTTTAAGGGCTATATTTTTGGAATTTGATTTAAAGGTCTTTATATTTAATTTCTTATAAACTTTGATAGATATTTTCAGATCAGAAAGAACATTAATATCAAAAGTTCTATTTTCAATTAACTGCATCAAAATATTAATATTTGAAATCAAGTGTTTTTATTATCCATGAATAGCTAACACTGTTAAATGCATTATTGTAATCTATTAAAAAAAGGCTAAGGGTTTTATTTGTTAGAAGTTTCTAGAATCATGCAGTTTATTAGTTGATCCTTATATCTAGACAATGACCTTTTTACTTTGGAAACAAATTGTTATTCTGCTTGTAAATATGTTCTTTTCTGATGCCATCGATGTTAAGAATTTATAGTTGCGAAACCTGTCATAGTTCTTAGCATGAGTTGTATCTTTTTTTTTTTTTAATTTAAAAACTTTATTCACAGACAACATTGTAATCCAAAGTAGAATTTATGTTCCTCAAAGTTTGCTTCTTTATAGCCAAACTTGAAGTATAAAATGCTACAATTATGAGGTTAAAGCAGTCACAAGGCATATCTTTTTTTAGTAACATATTAATCTTATTACTTATATGTCCAAAAACAAGACAAAAACAAAAGAAAACTGATGAAATTCAATGATGCAGGGGTAAATGATATCAAAAGTAGGCAAAGATTAATAGCTGGAAATATTCACTTCTAGACAAAGACAACTCTTAATTAAACTACTTGTCAAAACTGACAATTTAAATTTAATTCATTAATAAAATATCTACTAACGGTTTATATAGATTCTTGTTTGTGTAAATGTAGGAAGGGGAAAAAAACGGAAATTATAGTTCTTATCTGAATTTTGTTAGTTGAATCATCATCTGTGGTTTTTATTAGACTAATTTCTGCATCTTTGTTGTTTGTTTTTGGAAATAAGACAGAAGAGCAGTGATGAATAAGGAGACTGAAAGGTTCTGCCCACATATGGCCTAATAAACAGAGGATTGTCATAATTAGTATCAAGAAATAGCAAGCAATGACCAGGGGACCATGTGGAGGGAAGCTCGGGGATAGGTCATGGTCATCATGGACATTGGGTGATGAATAGATAACCCAAGTAATGTGGGGGTGGCATAAAAATCAGACATATATAATGTGTGTGGAGGAGAGGGGGAATGTGCATACATCTCCTAAAATAGCATTTGTCAAGCACAACAGGCATTCAAGGAAAGCTGGAGAGGACACTGTGAAAAAACAAAATTGCAAAGATGAAATTAGTCTGAAGAAAAAAGAAAACTTAATAAAAATCCTTGCATTGTAAAAAGCTCTCACAAAAGATAACAAATATAAACTTAACAAGCGACTATTTAATTGACTATATTCTTGGTTAAAGATATTTTTGTAACATTCTACTTGACTCAAATTTTATTTAATTGAAATGTATTTATTTTTTAGATTTTTATCATTGCTTTTTCTTGAATATTTATGAATTTTAATATCTGTCTATATTTCTGAGATGAAGTATTGTAATTATTTACACTATTTACATTGTTTGGACTGTTGTCCTCATATTCATGATGTTTCGGCCATTGTATGCTCTGGCCCTCTTCAGGTGATTGGAATTTCAAACTGAACCTTTTATTCTGTCCACTGGGGGTAGATTGTTCTAGTTCCACATGTCATGCCTCTCCCAGATGTCTCAGTTTTCCTTTTAACTCACTCACAACTCTTTGGGTGAAGTCACTGGATCTAACCAACACTTTTGTCTACTGAATCATGTGTCCTTGAGGAAATTTGTGGAAATAATCAAAGGTGCTCTCAATCCAACTAGATGGTGAGCCTGGACGTGATGTTTGTTTACCAAGGTACCCATGAAGAAAGGCACTATCGGTAGTCAGGGACAGACTGACCTTATAGGAGAACAGGTCAGTATACCAATAGATAACTTGATGGAAATGCTGACTTTCAGTACACAAACAAGACACTTCAGAATGGGATCAATATATCAACAGGATGAATGCTGAGCAATGTGCTTGCCATTATCACCAGCAATGGCAAACATATACATGGAATACTTTGAAGAAATGGCATTAAAATCCATACCACTAAAGCCTTCCTTATGGCTGAGATATGAAGATGACACCTTCATACTCTGGCTACACTAGGAAGAGGTTTAGCTACTACTGGACCATGTGAGCTCAATAAGATCATCAATACAGTTCACAATGGCAAGAGAAAACAAAAACAAACTAGCATTCCTAGATGTACTAATATCTCAAACAAGGCATGGTTTCAAGACATCTGTATACTGCAAGCCAACATTCACCAGACAATACCTCAACTTTAACTCCCACCACCCATACAGTGTAAAGAAAGGGATCATCTACTGTTTACAACATTGAGCAAAAGTTATAAGTGGCAACCCAGAGATATATGAATAAAAAATGGTCAGTATAAGCAGTACTCTACAATGTAACAACTACCATGGGTACATGGCAGAAGCTCCAACAAACTGAGATATAAGGGTACAAGAGGATAACAACACTCAGAAAACAGACTGCCTACTCTGTGAAGGGATTATCAGAAAATATACAAAAGATCTGTGGTCCATATAACATCAGGATGATCTTCAAAAGTGGTTCAATGCTTTGCAGGCACCTCTTCTGAGAAAGACCTCCCCATAGAGGAGAACATGACTAAGGACCATGAGTACACCATCCCATGCAGCTGTGGTAAGATATATATATATATATATATATATATAATATATATATATATATAATGGAGAAACAGGCTGCCCCTTTAAGACTGCAAGAATATCATAAATCTGTAACGAGGGAAAATAGAAAAATCGGGTGTAGCTGACCACATATGGAGGGAAAAGGGAGATCACCCCCCCTGTGGGATGAGGCTGAAATAATAGGTAACATCACTGGAAAGTATGTAAATTTAAGGAATCAGCACATAATCTTCTAAGCCAGCCAAATATAGAAATAAATACAATATGGGAACCAGTAATACAGAGTGCTAGAGAAAAGCATAACAACAAAAATTGCAATATTAGCTCTGTTAAAAAATGGTTACTGAAACATTAAGTTTATAAGTCCCCAAAACTGATGTCCTCAAGGATAAAATCATTGGTTGCATCCAGTGACTTGACCCAAAGAGTTGTAAGTTCAATACTGTTATATACTGTACCTTTGAAAACTAATGGGTATGTCCCAATCCTTATAAATACGTTGGACACTATTGTAAGTGGGGGTAATATGCTGTCTAAGTAGTCCACTCCCCAGCAGTGGTTTACCTACTTCATGCCGCTCGCGAGTATTGTATTTTGTTGATGTTATAAAGATTACCATTTCATTTTTAACCTCTGTTTTGGTTATTCCTCATTCAGTAACCCTTTCTAGGTTACAGCAAATACTTGGCTACTGCAGTGGTGAACAAAAACTTGGAGAGTTGAGTTAAAGGGAAATAACTGAGACATCTGGACGAGGCATGGAAAATGGAACTAGAACAATCTACCCCAGTGTATAAAATAAAAGGTTTGGTTTGAAATTCGAATCACTTGAAGAAGGCTGGAATGTACAATGGCTGAAACATTGAAAATATGGCAACAAAGATGAGGAAATAATTATGAATTTTATTTTTATAGGGTCATTTAGATGTCTTTTTGCAGTATGTTGTATAATTAAACCATTAACTGTGTTTGACAAGAGTTTTCTTGGCTGAATTGTAAATGATGTAAATGTTTGCAGCAGTTAATGGGTTAAGAATAGGATTCCGAAATATCTTTTGATGATTGATTCCTTTAGAGCCATGTGTCCAAAATAATCACCCTAAAGATAAAATCTTCTGATCATTGTGGCTAGTGGCATAATGATGTCAGGGCAATCCACTACTCTGCCTTTCTGAGTAGGTATTATCTCAGGGTTAGAATCCCCAAGTTGAGGCTCACTTTCTTCTAAATCTTGCCCAAAGTCAGCTGACCATGACTAAAAGGCTAATAATGTCTTTGAATCATGATAAAATGGAACATGGGTATCACTTTGTTTTCGATTTCTTGTTCTTTTATTTATATAGAACAGCCAATTAGGCATTTCAATATGGTGTAATAGTTAGCAAGTTTGTCTCGCTAGATCAATTACAACTGAGTAGTGAGTTTGATCCTCACTGGGTACTCCATACTTTCAATCTTGTGCTGCATCTAAGCTGTGTTTAGTAAATCACTATATAGAACAGCCAAATATATGTGAACCATGGAATTCTGTTACAAGTTCTGGATGATTTGAAAAAAATATAAAGTTATTTGTTGAAAACATTACAGAAATATAATTAGCAACTTATTTGTTATGATCAGGTAAACACTAACCAGAGGAAATCACAGCAATGTTTTTCTTCCCACTGAGTTATTGTACATTGATAGTTTTTGTTATGAGAAAGCTGATGTCAGTAATGTGATTTTTAAATTCCCAACTGCTTCTCTGTTGTTAGTGTGAATTTATTGAGAAACTGCTTGTTTGTAAAGTGAGTAGGTTATTTATAAACACCAGTTTCAAACAAATATTGTGTCTTTTCTGTGTGAATTTCTGCGATGAGGAGTTATCATTATTTACATTATTGTCACCGCCTTTGTTTTTGTTATCACAATGTTTTGGCTGTTGTGCTCTCTGGCCTTCATCAGGTCATTATTGATCTGGGTAACATTCAGGTAATCTTTAATCTACTGTGTAGATTATTCTCGTTTTACTGTCCATGTCCAGTTATTGCTGAGCCCAAGTACACACTGCCTGGACCATGGTTCAATTCCTGGGTCAGACAGTGTGTACTTGGACTCAATGGAAAGGCAAGCAATAACTAAGCAGTACTATATAATAACTAGGTAAGATATCCTTAGACATGAGTAGCAGAATAATTTACATCTTGTAAAGAAAAGGTTCAGTTCAAAATTCCCTGAAAGTTACCTGGATTGACAATCACCTGATGAAGTTCAGAGAGTAACAATGTTGTGATAGCAACAACAAAAATATGAAAAATAGTCTGTGTGTATATAAAAATTGTGCATGATTCTGTTTGTGAATGGAGACAAGCTACTGAAGAGATGAAAACTCAGCTCCTAAATAGCAAGTGGTCATTAAAAGTCGGCCAATTATTCTATAATTACATTCTCATGGGACAGCATATACTTTTTATAAACTGAACAGAGTTGTTAGGTTAAACTACAAGTAGTGAGTTTGGTTACAATTGAAACTAGTAAATTTTGAATTCACTTTCTTTTCATTAGTAAGTCCAGTTTAGTAATCCAATGAGGTTATATCTAGAATCAATTCATAGAAGGAATGTGTATTTTTTCAGTCAAAAAGTAGAGATATAAAATACAGTTCGAGATAGTTTGGTGTTTTATTAATTGCCTTGAAATCAAATCTGAAACAAGGTTTTCTATGTTAAAACATCTTTCCATTTATTATCTTTCTCTTGAAGACCATAAAAAAGACTCAATATGTCTTTATTTTTTATTTTTTATTCTCATTCTGTAGTTACCTTTAAAATTAGCATTTTTTAATCTTTGGCATCATAATAATTCTTGAGTAAACTTTCCTGTAATTTCTTTAATTAAATACCTGTACATGTGAACCTGCAAAAAGTTTTATGAAAACTCAGTATTTATAAATACAATTATAATCTTAAACATTAGTAGTAGAATTGTTTCTTGTACAAATGAAAGTTAGACATTAATTAACACTTACTGTCAGGAGAAAGGATTTAGATTTCTATCAGAAATGTAAAATACAGCTTACCTTTTGGAATTTTATCCAGGGTAAAATATTCGCAGTTAGTTGTCAATTCAATGAAAATATATTGAATAAATTTTATTTTGTATTTCAAAACTTTAAAAGACCTTCAGGTAATTGATTATATTTGATGGTTATTATCATCACATTTCAAGCCCTCCAGTCTTGGTATGCTTTATAATTGGGGATTCCTTTATTCAATCTATAGAGCTAGATTCTGGTTCCACGTACATACTAGAGAATATCTTATCTCAGTTAATTCTGTCTGATGATATTGCTTGGTTTTTCTGCTGAACACTTTTGCACTACCTGATTCAGGGATTGAACTATTGCTTACCAAATATAACAGCTGAAACGTCGTGATAACAACAACCAAGATTAGAAAACTGGTAAGAGGAAATCAGTTAATAATTTCTCATCTCAAAATTGAAGAATTCTTCTCAAAAATTCAAACAAAAAATGATAGTTTTTATCATCAACTTATAAGATAATGATTCCTGTTGTTACATAAACAGTTTAAGTTCTTAGAGTTCAATGTTTATTTGATTTATGTTTTTTTTTTAGATTTATATTATAAGTATTTATATACTTGTAATTCATAGATTTGGCTTGATTGCAAAACATCTGGGTTTATAGATTTGAAATTAGACCAACCAACATGAAGGGGAATCTTTCTCAAATTATCTTTGCTTTATTAAATAAAAGCTTAAAAGATTGTAGTAAGACATAGTAGATTACATTCTTTTATTTTTATCTTCCCTTATATTGTCTGTGTCCATTTTAGAAAGAATTATAGTGAATTAGTTCCTCTAATCTACTTGTAGAGTACTTAGGAATTATAATGAATTAGTCCCTCTAATCTACTGTTGTAGAACAAATTGCAATACCAATTTTATTCATTCATAGCAAACAAAAATGTTAAAATTTGATTTGAGAAAAGTAAATGAAATTTATTATTTAATTTCTATCCCCTGGTAAAGAAAGTTTTTAAGTAATTCTTTCAATTCAGGATTTAAAAAAAAGAAAAAAAAAGGTTGATTTCCAATCTCTGATCATCATCATCACCATTTCTACTTTTGTTTCTTGTAGTTTTATCTAAGACAACATAACTCAACCAGTAAAGCTAGCCTAGGTCCTACCCAACCAATATCTCAATACCACCATCATTTTTTTTCTTTCCTTTATTTTTCACATATCCTCCCACTCCTTGATGTTTGTCAGCCAGACTGTAAACTGATCTTTGCCTTTCAAGGTAACTTGTTTCCTTGTCATAAAATGCTGTCTTGGTGATTCATACCTTCACTGCTTGTTGACTATCCCCCCTCTACTCCTCTTACCCCCCTCTCTTATCTTTCCTTTTCTTCATATTTTGATACTCTCTCTTTTTTTTCAGTTTTTGCTTTACACTGGTTCAACTTGGAAGCCACTCTTGGATAGTCTTGATGCATAAGTGACCTGTCTCCCTTTCCCAGCAAAACACTTTATCTCTTTCCTCACTCCAACTATAATTCACCCACAACATATGGTCGGTTCCCAAGATACTATGTTTAACACTTTTTTACAAGCCAAAGTTTGTGCATTTTTAAAAATTCTTCTTAAACTATATTACTGTTATTTTTTTATTTTTATTTTCACATGATTTGGGGAATATTAAAGACTCTTAAGAAAAATGTCTTGTAAAACAAACTTGACCAGTTATTCCATTTTTTCAAAATGTTGGTTAAATCATTTCAACAATACTACAACCCAAATAAAATGCAATGATTATGTATCTACCTCTGGCATTTTTGCGATGTTGGGCTAAGAACTTTTAGGATTTGTGAATTGTTATGAAGAAAATATTGTATCATATTTGGCAAGAAACACAAAGCAATCAAGTTTTTGTTATTTTTTTAATATGATTATTATCAGACTTGTCACCAGAGAATTTTAAGTGGTGGAGATGGCCTTTTTGAGTCAATGGAACTGGGGGTGCATGACTAAGGATTTGCACACTAAAATTAGTTCACATCATTTTCAGGGAGGGTGCATACGATTTTTTATGGTAGTTGATACCATCAGGGTCTCCCCTCTTGGTGAAAAGCCTGATATTATACATGATGATTAGAATTTCATTTTGGTTATCATCATCATCACATTTCGGCCATTGTTCTCTTTTCTCTTCTTCAGGTATCTGTTGTAGTTCGTAACCTTCTAGGAATTTAAAACTGAGCACTTCATTGTGTTTTTCCTGAAGAAAGCTGGAAAATAATGGCTGAAATACTGTGATTATAGCATCCAAGATGAAAGCAAAAGTCTGAGTAAATTAATGTATAAAAATGTAGGTACTTCTGTACATTTTTGTTGAAAAGTGTTATGTGACAAAAACATTGAATGAAAGTTAATTTTATTGTTGTAATAATTGTGCCATTTGTAAGAAAAAAAATCAGAGAAAATACTAATAAAAAAAACGTGTCCAATATACAGAGGTGTTTGAAAAGTTGTTTACACTGAAGAAAAATGTTTGATGTAATGTTATGGCAAAAACTTTCAGATTCAGAAAAGATTTTGCTCATTATCTGATTTCAATGAAATTTTCAGTATTAATTTATAACTACATTTATTTATGAAAAGATAATTTTGTGAGATGAGTTTGTTTAAAAAAAATACATTTTCAAATAAACTTTTTGTTTGTATCTGTCTCTTAAAGAATGGGTGTTATTTATTTTAATATAAAAGGTAGTATTCCAAGTACCTTTGCATCTAATGTAAACAGATTCCAAAACAGTGCTGAATATTTGCATACAAAAAATCTGTACTAAAAAAATGAAAATCTATGCAGACTTTGTATCATCAGATTTTGAATTGAAAATTAAATAAAACAGTTATTAACATATAAATATTCCAAAGGAAAATCTAAATGTATATAAATTTGAAGAAATATAGTCTTAAGATGTGCTATATTTATGGGATAAAGTGCTCAATATCAGAGGTAGAGCATGTGTAAATATAAAAGTGAACATAGAAGTCAACACTTAGAGGCGACAGTCTGTTTCATGCCTGACGATTACATCTAGCATGATAAATTTGTAAAGTTTTCATATGAAATGTATAATTTTTTTTCTTAAAGAAAGGAAATTTTATCATTGGTATTGACAGAGCTTTAAACATTGGGTTAGTTTACATCAACTTCATCCTCATAGTTTATTTTGAGTCAAATTTAATTTACAAAAAGACACTGGCTTGTTTTTTTTGTTTTTTTTTGGAATACATTGGATTTTTCATAACAGTAAAATCACTTTTTCACAAATATTTTGTTTTGAATTTTGTGAAAACTGGATTTGACATTGAGGAAAAGACATGAAGCATGTGTATTTTCTGTTTTCCAGACTCAACTGAAAAGTTTAAAAGTATCTTTAAAAAAAACACACAGTTAAAAAATTACAAGAGTTAAAAAAGATTTAAGTAATAGGGACATTAAGAATGGAGAAAGGATTCCAACTATCAAATTTCTCAAGTAAAAAGTCTATTGAACAAAGAATCATGGAAATGTAAATTTGGCTATTCATTCTCTTGTATTTCAAAACCATTTTCAAAAATTGCAAAAATATACTGATTAATCCTTCAAGCATCCTCTGGAGCAAATGATAATTTGGAATGCTTTGTAAATACCAAATTAAATCAAAAGGGTACATTTTCTTTATAAAGTTTCCTCAAGTGTTCAAGTCAGTAGGCAAAATAAACACTGTTTTAAAAAAAAATAAAAAAAAATAACAGGGTACCTACCCTAAGCCAGATCAGATGGTAGTTTCTCCTGCAAAGAGGGACACAGTTTTGAATCCTGCCAGAGTGTACATTTTTTTTATTAAGTTTTCTCGAGTGCACAGTCTGGTAGGTAAAATAAACACTGTTTGAAAATAAGAATGGGATGCCTAATTCACTAATATATATATATATATATATATATATATATATATATATATATATATATATATATATATATATATATAATGCTTGACAGATAACAAGAAATTGGCTAAAAAGATTTGCAAACTTACAAATGAGAAAGTGAACATACCTCGAAGAATTTTTATTAAACCAAGGAAAAATTGGTAAATGCAAGAACTGTGATGACTTAGAAAAATTATATTAATATATTTTGAATTGTATTTGTTTAATTGAAATGAATCTTAAAATTCAACTTTTAGTACACAGATGAATAAGTATTTTAAATGCTTAGATATTGATATTTACTTTCATATAATGTCTGGGTGTTGAATTTTAACCAATATGTAGATCAATATTATAATTTCACATCACTCTAGCAGTTTTTGCTATTGAAATTGAAACCATATTTTATGGTCCAGTATTGAAATTTGATGTTTTTATAAGATGAATATTATAATTTAGCATCTTTTAATGACTGAACATTGAAATTTAGCATCTTTTGGTGCTTGGACTTCCTCTCAGAGATTTTGTAAACCTCCATTACTTTTAAAAATCTTTTGCAATAATTTATATATTTTGAAGTTTGATAAAATTAATTGGCACAATCCTTTATAAAATATCCTTTTCATAAATAAATTTGTTTCTTCATAAAGACGTAGAAAATTTTATTGAAATCAGATAAATGTTTCATGGTTTAAAAAAAAAAATTAGGTGTTTTTTGACTTAAAATTTTCTCATGCACTGGATTGACATTCAGTTTAAACATTGTTAAATCCAAGTATCTTCAATTCTACAGGGTGTGATGGGTAAATTGTTGCCATTTTCATATTTCTAATTTTATGCATTGTTTGTTTTTGATTTTGTCAACTGTGTAGTATAGTAGGGTCAGTTGGCATCATCTGTGAGGAAAAAGGCACTATGACACAATTCACTACACCAGAAATTTGGAAGTGGCATGTTGTACTGCTTGGCATCAAGCTCCAATATGAACATTGATTGCGTGTCAATTTGAGGACAGTGCAGAGGATTTGGAAAGAGTTGGATGAGTCTAATGATGATTACAAAGGTATGGCAGTTCAGAAAACTCACTCTGATTATTTTGATAAGAAAAGATCTCCAGAATTTGTTGGCGAGGGCGTCAGATTCTTCTGGAATCCATGGTTGAAGCCAATGATTTTATTCAATAAATTTACTCTTTAGTATTTCAAGATATTTTTATATAATTTTGGTAAATACATCTGTTAAAATGAGATGTCAGTGTTTTAATTTTTGTATAATTTAGATGACAGTTTATCCATCTCTATATATTGGACACAAATAATTTTATATCAGAATTTTTCTGCAATCTTTTTCACAAATGGCATAAATGTTATAAGGGATTTATACAAGCTGTTTATTCTTTCATTCATGTTAGCAGATGAATATTAAATTTTAGTATCCTTTAGAGTCCTGGACTTTGGAATTTATAGTATATATTGTACCTGTACAACTTTTGACATCACTGAATACGTTTATAAATGCATGAATTTAAAAAGAAAAGACTTTTAAATCTTATTTGCTTAATTGAAATTTTTGTTAAAAACTCTCCAATTTGAAAAGATACTAATGGACAGTGAAATCATTTGAAAAATACACAACTGTTTTAGATTAACTGATTGAATACAATGAAAAGCTCACAAATTGAAAAAAGTCTTATACATAAATTATTTTAATTGATTTTACATATGACCACTCATTTTGTTTTGTTTCAAAATATCTCCCAGCTCTGATATGCAAAGTTAGGAAATTTTTTTTTTAATCAGTATCACAACATGCAAGCCAGTAAAGACACTAAAATACAAGGGATTACAGGGTGTGGAAGAATTAGGAACAGAAACATTAATAATGAGTGGAAAGAGGAAAGTGTAATCAGGACAATAGATAGTGATTGATATTGCATTTAAATTTTTGCAAATTAAAGTTAGCTGGAAAGTATGGAGCCAGAAGGGAGTTCCACAAGTGAGACATACAAGAAAATAAACTGTTGGCATAGAACTTATGGCTACATCTAGCCATCTCGACTATCAATTGATGAGATCTTGATGCCAGTCTAGTATTGCACCTAAATTCATGAAGTCTAGGTGCCATAGTGAAGATCTCATCTGAACAATTACCATGAAAGTATTTATAGAAAAGGCACAGACAAGCAACCTTACGGTGATGGGAAAGTGACTGAAGCCAAGCCGCCTGATCAGGACCAATAATATTGCTGATTCTTCTTTGGATCTTATCAAGGAGCTCTAGGTAGATAGCAGGGGCATCAGACCATATGTAGCAACAGTATTCTAAGCATGGATGAATGGTAGATTTATAGATATGTAGGATAGATTCTGGAAAGAAAAATTGTCTCGCCTGACACAGTGAACTGATTTTTTTAGCAACTGACCTAGCAATGGATTCAATTTAGTCTTTCCATTTCATCTTAGCTGAGAATGTTAGCCTGAGAATGTTAGCATAACGCGTCACTTTCCTGGAGGTCAGCATCAGCCATGCTGATGAAGGACAGAAAGAAGTCTCTCAAAAGATTAATGGAGAAAAGTTTATTTTTAACCTTGGTATTGTATACTACATGAATCTATGACAAAATCCCAGCCTCTTATCCCAAAAGTAAACAAAATCACAGTCTTATATGAGATTAATAAGATTAGGTGTAAAGGTCATTTGCCTCTTATCATATTAACATTGCATATATTCATTGTCATTCATTTGTTTCAAGTGATCATTCATAATTATGCGTACATAAATTGAGCATAAATTTGTGAGCATAAACCAAGTGCATATATGCATATATTGGATATTGTGTTTACTATCTCAGTTTGACATTGGAGTGTATATATTGGATATTATTATTATTATTATTATTATTGTCTCAAATTGACATAAAAATTTGAATCCAAAGTTCCTTGAATTTTCAATGTTAAATTTGTTTCTTTTTATAATTGAGGCTTTTATTTATGAGACTTGGATTTTGCCCACTTTTGGGGTAAGAGACTGGAGTTTTGTCTCGTTACCAGACTGAATAAATATATATATATATATATATATATATATATATATACACACATACATATACACGCACACACTGACATATACAATTTGCATATTTGAGTAGACTTAAATATGATCTAATGTAAAATATCTTCCTATCTCTAACTTAGAGAATTTTTTTTTTAATTTTCAATTGGCTCTTAATTTTTTTTTTAAATATGTAATTTCTACAAATGTACACACATTTAAAAGAAAGGATAGTGTTGTGAATTTTGATATGAAACTTTATTTTTCTATTATAAATACTAAACAAAATTAATTTTCTCTTAAATATTTGTGTACCTTTATGATTATTTGGCATATAAGTGTGTATAGAAATTAACAGTCAAGTATAATTCTTCAGCTTGCCTTTAACTTGTAACCTTTTGCTTTTCTAAAATCAGCATCTAAAAATAGGTAAAAATAAATGTCAAAATGCATTTTTTTTTTTTTTTAACAACACAAGTGAAATTAGTTAAAGCAGTAAATATCTGATTGCTTGTGTATCTTGAAATGGATATTTGAAATCTGTCAAAGAAATTTTGAACTTTTTATTTATTAATAATGAAATTATTTTTGTTGAATTTTGCTGCTCTTGGATGGAGACACGATAATATTTGAATGTATTTTACTTAAAAGTGATGAAAGTTTATGACTTTACTGTGCTTTAGGCATTGTTGCATCATTGGAAGTTAAGTATCTCTTAGGAATTATAACTATTTTTTATGCATCACTCAAGTTTGATACTTGGCTTCTGGGCTATGTTGTAGCAAATGAAAAATTGCTCAAAGACATACAGGAGAGAAAATAGTAATAATATTTATTTGTGTCGTCACTACACTTACTGCATATTATTTGTTAATTTATATAGTCTTTTCATTGTCCATGTTTAACATTTTATTTAATTGTAATACTTTTAATCATGTGTTTGATATAAAATATATTATTTATTAATATCTTTTGATTGGATTCTGAAATATTGTGCATTAATACAATCTTTGTGAGAGAAATTTAATTGATAAATAAATTATAAATATTTACCTTCATAAACCATTGTCCATCTAAAAATAAGGTAATAAATTAATATTTCTAATTTCATATAGAGTGTATTATTTTTTATATTTTTAATATAAATTATTTTTTTTACCTCTTCAAAGTAGCAATGGATAATTTGCTATACTGTATTGCAAATATTTTTTCTTAAATATAATTATCTACTTGTCATAAGGGGCTTTCATTTTGTGAATAAAAAACAAAAAAGACAAGGGATTGAACGTGAAAAAGATGACATCATTTTTGTGTATTGTTTAGCTTTCTAGTTATTCTGACTTTTAGTAAATCTGGATAAGCTTTCTTTCTATATCTTTGTTCTCTGCTGTTTTGGTATAATTTATTGTGGAACAAGGTCACCTGTTTTCTCTTTTTGTTTTGACTTGTTATTTTCTTAACATTGTTTTACATATTCTTTTCAAGCAGAATAAAGCAACAATTTTATACCAAATATTTTCAGTTTTATTAAAATCCAAACAAACTGTTCAGATCCTGACATAAATGAAATCATGCACAGAAATGAATTGAAAAAAATATTTTTTGACAATTTATTATAGATTAATTACAATTCAGTTTTCATTCATCTCTTTACTTATTTCCAAAATTCCACAGCCTGTTTCATATTATAAGTCATTGTTATTATTGGGCAGTTACTGCCAAGGAGTTGTCTTTAGTTTACAGTTTGTATATCCTATTCAATGAAGAAAGAATAACTTTTTGATTTGCTATAAAATTTAATTTTACATTTTTCAAATAACACTATGGTAATGACTCATTAATTTGGTATTCAGGAAATGTATGTCATTATCACATAAAAACAAACTTTTTCTTTGAGGCTTATCATGATCAGTTTATTTAGTTATTTGTTACATTGTATAAAGTTTACAAGTCATGTAATGAATGCTACAAGAAAGTCATTTGCTTTCCTTTTAATGAAGTGAATTTATGACAAGGAATATCTTAGAACCGCAAACGTTTCTTTCATCATTTTACTGTTTTCATTCTGCTTAACATGCATGGGGGATAAATTTATTCAACCACTAATTATTGATAAAAAAAATCACAAAATGCTTATTTAATGGAATCACCCTTATTTTAATTCATTTTCATTCATAAAGAATAATTGCACATAAACATAACTCATCTATGTTATATTTGGATGCTGCTTGGGTTGAAGGATCGCAGAGATGAGTTCGAATTCCAGTCAAATTCATTACAAACATTTATGTGCTAATACCCTTGGGAAGGATATAAATCCATCTCTTCTCCTCCCCCCAGCTAAGGGTAAATAGCAGGTCAGACTGGTTTCTATAGCCTTGGATGGCAACTATCTATGAGAAGGAAAACTGAATTCAAACCAACCTGGAGAGGGTTGGGCTCTGTCAAGCTATCTTGCACAAGAAACACCACATCTGTGGCTGCGGTACATAAGGTGACTCTACGACTTTAATGAGTTATAAGACTCATGATCGTGATAGTTGGATTGTGTGAATGACTTTGTGAAGTTATAAACACTGATTTAATAAAAGAAAAACTGTTCTTGGAGAATATTTTCTGTGGATTTTTTCTTTTACTTTGAATGTAACAATTGAAGTCTACTTGAACATCAAAAAGAAGTAGTTTTATGGTTGATTACTATAGAATTGTAAATACCAGAAAATAAACAATTTTTAATTAAAAAGAAAAAAAAAATTCTTTTGAATCCAACATTGCTAAAAGGTGCAGATATTTAGATGGATGTTGCTGCTCTTGTCTAGTTAACCTGCCATCTTTGGTTCAAGTCTGGGAGCAATTATCTTGATCTTGTGTTCATTTTGGTTTTTATACAATTTACAATATGCAACAGTCAATTCAAGTGATGAAAAGATATTTGTCTATCTCATTTGGATGCTTTGTAATTATCATTTGTTATTTGATCAATTCTGTGAGCAGAGTTCATATTATTTATATGAGACAGAATTAAAGAAAGGCATTTTGTCTTTACTTTTTAAAATATGAAAGTAATATGAAGGTAAATATTTATAATTTTTTTTTTAATGATAAAAAGCACAATAGATAGAACAAAAATTTACAACTTCAGTCATAAAATTAAAACAAATAAAACACACACTTTGATATCGTGTGTGGATGTTGTAAAACTAAATAAATATCTATCCAAAATGTTTAAGTCATGCTTAAATAAAAACTGAATAAATTAGATTCTTTTGGAAGTTTGAAACCATGTCCAATGTTATCTATGCTGGTTTGGAGTAAGTTGTCTTTATTTTTGTAGCATATATCATAGAATTTCTTAGTACTAGTTTTTCAACTAGTTGTATTTTTTTCTTCAAAATTAGTACTTGCTTGGTTGGTATTCCCAATTCTTGGGTATTAGGAATCATTTTAGTAAAAAAAACAAAAAAAAAAACTAGATTTGAAGTGAGTTATATTATCCAATATTAGGTTGATCGTTATTTGCTTCTCTTTTATTGACAAAAATGTCTTTTTTCAAATACATTCCATGAACTTATCAGTGCCTTATCAGTAGATTAAAAAAATAAGGTAGAATATGTAATGCTATGTTCTTTGGATAAACAAAATGAGTTCTAATCTTATTTTTGAGGGGTCTGCTTTTTTTGCTTTTTTGTCTTGATTTTTCACTCTTAAAAAATAGCATAAATGATATGCATCAAAAGAAGTTTTGGTATTTTTCTTTATTTCCATCTGTTCTCTATTTTCTTAAGTTATTTACTTAAGAGCTTTTTCTCTTTCATTTTTCTTAAATTTTACTTTTAGTTATAGTTGTTTTTTTTTTTTTAATATTTCTCTTTATTTCATTTAGTCTTAAAATCTTTGTTTGTTTTCTCCTTTTATTTTTTAGATTCTACATTTTATTTCTTCTTTCTTTAGGCTTTATATACATTCTTTCTTCATGTGTTGTAAGTATTTTCACATCCCCTCTTTTGGTGTTTTCAGTACAAATAAATCATAATTTCAGTGAAAGAACAATGCTTGATTTGACTACATTACACACTTCTATAGCAAATGCCTTAGGTTTAACAACTACAAAATCAGTTCTCTTATTTTTTTAAAAATTACTTTCTTCCTCCTTCTTTCTCTCATATATATATATATATATATATATATGGCCCTTCATGGGCTCACAAGAGCATTTCCTTGAGGATCTGGTGTTAGGATGTTAACAGCAGGTTCTTTAATTGCTGCAGCTCAAGTGGTATAAATCCTGCAAAGTGAACTTGTTGATCCAACATATTACATTGGAGTTTGATGCCCACAGCAACACAATGAAGTCTTCATCTTCCCAAAACCATTTCTGATTCAGTTTAGTAGGGATGCATTGAATAAATCCAAAGAAACAATATCTGATTACTGCGGCAGATGACTGAACACTTTCCAGCCAAGTTGTAACAAGTTTTTGACTGGTTACCAAAGAAATATATTTTTTACTGTTATCTTAATGGAATATTAAATCTTTTCTCTTAATAGGAGTAGATATGTTTGCCTATTGTCCGGTTCACACACCTCCTCCATTTTTTGAACAAGAGTAGAGGTTTATTCCTTGTTTCCTGTTTAGGATTGGGTTTCCGGTTCCTTCCAAAGTTTACTTCTTCATTATTACTTCTAACATCTCTGACTCAACTCTGAAATGTTATTCACTAATTAAATCTTGACAATTTCAAGTCTAAAGTTGGCTGTTGTTTTTTCTGCATAATGCCAGGAATTTCACTTCTTCCCTTTTCTTATGCTAACACAGCAATACACAGTAACACTCTGCCTTGAGTGACTCTTGTTTTGGGTGAACATTAGTAATTAGTAAAATAAATACAAAAATCAGTATTTTGCTGTGGAACATTGTCCCAAACCATTACACTATGTCTACTGTTTTGTTATAATGCATCCTCGTACCATTGCTCCCCAGGTTTTGTTCTCCATTGAAATGAGGCGCACTTCTGATCCTTATATGTCTATTGAAGATGCTGCCAGTAATGGACATTGTTTAGTATAGTTACTCTGACTGGCCTGCAGCTATGCAGAATGTTCTGAAACAAGGATTGATATACTGTGTCTAGTGACACATTTTTTTTTATTTTGGTTAACACTATCTGCAGTTTGTGCTGTAGTAGGCCTTCTGTTGGCTCATAGTTGGTGGAAGAGCATTCATTCACTTCTCTCATCAATAAGTCTTTGCTGATAATGGTGGTGGTAGTGGTAATCCCCCCCCCCCCGCTCTTACCACCTTGGACAATTCCAATTGGCACTAACTACAATTGAATATGAGTACATCACAAGCTGCGCCATTTCAGATATGCTTCAGCCTGGACTTTTGATTATAACAATTTAGCCTTTTTGTCAAAGTCACTCAAATTTTTCTTCCTGTCCATAACTATGGCATTTAGCACATCATAAAATACTAAAAAATGGCTTACTTCCGTATCTATGCCAGACAATTTTATATTCAATTTGTACAGGACAGTAGTTCTCATTCATGCCACATGTCACTAATCATAATGTTTGGCTCATTACTGTGTAATATATATATATATATGTTAGTGTTTCTGGTAAAGTGTTGCATAATAATAAAATTGTATAATTAGATATTTTGGATTTTGTGGATTTAATCTTTTTGTGAGAGGATGATTCTCTGTCCATTTTAGGATTAGGAACTTGATTGTTTCTTTTACATAATCTAAGTACTATGAATAATACTAATAATATTGAACTTCATGGTGAAGTTATAATTAAAAGTAATTAATAACAAGTCTTTGAAAAGTACTAAAATCTGACCTTAAAATTAATAAGGAAATAATTAAAGCAGTGAAATCAAGCATTGTCTTAAATATTTGCTAGACAATGGATATAAAATTGTTGTTTGTTAGGTGCATTTCTTGTTGTGGTGTTTGTCATATAAAACTAGAAAATATTGATGTTTTGTAATCTTGTAAGGTGGTATGTAATGTTGTTGTTAATGGATATGGTTGACTTGAATATGTGAATGTTATAGAAATTGTATTTTGTTTTTATTATGTATTGGTTATGTATTCTTTATAATAAATATTTACAAAACATCCACATTTAAAAAATGTCTCTTTGCATTATTATATTGGGAAAATATCTTTAAAGTCACTATTTTGTTAAATATTTTCTCATATTAGTAGAAAAATAGTAGAAATGAACTGTAAATCATTAAAAAAAATCTTCAATTTTTAGTTACTGAAAATATTGTTGCAGATTATGAGAAGGTTAATTAAAATATTGTCCAATTTTGCAAGAATTAAAATTTTGGTTTCTTTAAAATTTTTGGAATAAATTAGCCATTGTTACTTTTCACCAGTGTTTTAGTCAATCCATTTCAACTAAAATATTCTGATAAAAAATAAAATAGATGAAAAAAGCTAATCAAACATGTAATAATGAAAATACTTAATATCAGGAGCTGAAAACAACTTCTAAGTATTTCTATTATTCTGTATGAGAAGCAGATACTGGTAGAGTTCTACTTGACTACTTGATCATCGCAAAATTAATATCTTAAGACATGTCCATGAAAGGTTATCTGATGTAGAGAATGGGAATTCCAAATCTTGTTCAAAAATTCTTTTCTAAATTCTCAGTTTGACAGATGAAAAATAAGTTGGCTAAAAATATTTAAAAAAAAAGCTATGAAAAAAAATGGTAAAACAGATGTAATAAGGAAAATACTTAATATCTGAAAACAACTTATTAAATACCCAAATAAAAATAGCTTCTATTTTACTAGTGACTAGCTAAATAGAAGCTATTTTTATCTGTAAAATATGTAATTTTAATTTCTGAAATATTTAAATATCATTTTTGTTTTATTTTATTCTTTAATCAATAAATATAAAAATAATAAAATGGTTTTGTGATGTAGTTATTTGCAACTTAAATTTTAAAGTAAATTGTTTGCAATGTATTTCTGGAGTAAACTTCCTCCCCATAGACTAAATCATAAGAAATTATATAAAATTCAGAAAATTAATATTGAACTCTAGTGTACATTACAGGTGATAATAACTCAGTTGACACTACATTGTTTGCTTACATTACAGGTGTTGTTAATGTTTCATTATTGGAATGTTGTCAGTGATATATTGAACATTGCTTATTGAAGAATGTTTCTCATCTATTAGAACATTAAGGTTTTCATGTTTTAAGGTTGTTTGATGAATGTAACAGTTGTAGATTATTAGGATATGTATGATAATAATGGTTAACTCTGAACAAAGAGGTTAACCTTGTAGTGGTGAGGAAGGCACCCTCTTGGAATCTGTTCCACATAGCAGCAGCTCTTGGCAAGAAACGCCAAATGGAACTTCCTTCTTACCAATGGAGCATGAAAGAACAAGGATGGTTCACCGACTGTGTACGTGGCATGATGGGCTTTGGCTGTGAACTGGTACGACTAGGGAATGTACCATGTCATAACATTTTTCAGGGAAATAGCGACAGAGTAGCAATAGACTTGCAGTATTGTCAGTAGGAAAGGAGTTATCAGGTGGAAAATAATTCATCACCTACAAGACCACTTTGCTTTTGAACTCTGTCAAGGCTGGAAAGAGAGGATTGGTCAGACATGGATTGGTCTTAACTGATTCTTTTCTAGCATTTTTAGTGATAGATAATGTAGATGAGTTCCACTTGAGATCTGGGGTTAATTTGAATCCTAATAGACACTCAAGCAAGGAGCCTCTTTGAGAGTGCAACTTTTCATCATGACTTGTGAGAATTCAGTCAGCTCAGTGATGATGAAAAGTTACTAGTTTTGTTTTTGAGGTATTGAAAGCCAGTTTTCCCCTTCATTGGACTGTTAGAGCTAGATCAGATGAGAGATCAGCTGCCAAGCTCTGAACATCTATATTTTTAGAGGTCTACCCATAAAATGTGGTATCATCAGCATAGATATTTACAAGTAATCTGAAAATGTTCTTAGGCATATCATTAATATAAAGCAGTAAGAGTGTGCCTTGTGGTACACATGCATTGATCTCATGGGTTTCAGACACCTTATCATTGACAATGACCTTCAAGGATCTACCTGCTTATTATCCAGTTCACAGTCCTCCCCAGTCTTTTGAGCAGGAGTAGAGGTTTAACCATTATTTTCTGTTTAGGAGTCTCTTGTGTCTTAGTGGCCTTGCCACCTAGCTTGAGATGAATTGATTATAAAAAAATTCTTTTGCTGGAGTTTGTGTAGCAATTCCCTATGTCATATCTTGTCAAAGTCAGAGGCACTCACTCTGTTCAATCAGGTGTGAATAGCATTGTTTATATTGATTCCTTATAAATAATTATGATCATCATGAATTCCTCTTAGGTAGAATTTTAGTAAATATCAGTCATATAGCAAGTTAGTGGATTAGACTTGAGGTCAGCAGGCCCAGTTTTTACTTGCAATAATGAATCTCTATAACTCAATAGGGCAAAAGGTTGCTATATTTGAATAATGTTTTTTCTGCAAATTCTTATATAATGATTAATTTAATTGTACAACAGATATTAATCTTATCAGCACCAAAATTGTTGTTTTGCAATAATGAGGATACAAGATCATCTTATATTTTGGACTGAAATACTAGTTTCATTATTTTTAAAATCTTAAGATGAAAATTACCAAGGTAGAGGTGAAGGTAACCATTTAAAAATTATTAGAACAGTACTTATGTTTTATATTGTGTCTATACCTGAGAAATATATGATGAGAGATCTGAATAATCATCATCTACCATAAATCCGTATTTGAATGATAGAATTAATGTTTAAAGTTTTATGAATTCCTCTTGTGCAAAAATGCCAAATTGATTTAATTCAGCTTTGTGAGACTGTAGACACCTAGTTTGGAACCTATCCCCAAGGGAGTCTGCGAACCCCATGGTTGAGAACCTGCCCACAGGGTCCACATCCCCCTAGTTGGGAAACCTTATCACTCCAATCTTTATTATGACTCTTCACAGATTTCTCTTCATTTGTGAATTGCCATGCATTCTTAGGAAAGATATTGGATAAGTTTCTTGTTGCCTTTTCCATGGTTTGGAATTCAATTTTTGGTTACCGCCCAATGCTAGAGAGATCAGTCTACCCTGTTATTTAACCTATAGATTGGCGAGATGTTGACTAAGCATAAAATTGAAGCTTAAGATTTTTTGTTTGTAGTTGGAATTATCTGATGGCAACAAGAAGTGTACTATTGTTTATCAAATACTTTTGGTTTCTTTGGGAAAAATCATTTAAAAGGAGGAGGAGTATTGGTTTAAAGTTAATAATCTTAAAATGCATTTAAAAATATTTTTTTAATTTGGAAAAGCTATTTTATAAAGTCTTGTTTTGAAGATTGAGATGGAAAATTTTATACATTTTTTTCTTTCTTAAAGGAAAATAAATATTTATTCTTGTCTTCTTGGAAAGTGGGGACATTTTATATAAACTGTTGCCTGTTTTCTTTGACACATATGTTAGAGTCAAAAGGTGGAGTTAGTACTGTTTGGACCTGCTTTTCAAGTCAGACAAAGGCCAGTCCAGATTTTGCACTGAGTTGAACCCTATAAACTAGATCCAAGGGTGAAAGAGGACTTGGAATCAATAGTAAGTACAACATAGCTTAAATAGGGGTGGAAGCTGTTGAGATTGGTATATTTGAACATTTAGGTATTTTCTTTTTTCCCCCAACATTCCGGTTGGGTTGGGAATGGGGGTGATCTCTCTTGTGTCAAAAAATATCTAAAAGATTTATTATTATTATATAAAAGAAAGAATGGGCATTTCAATCTGATTGTCTTCTTAGCCAACTATATTAATGTTGTTGTCATGCATTTGTTGAATAATAAGTTAAATAAATGATCAAATTTTAATCCTTAAAGTTATTTCCCTAACAAACAAACTTTAATCATTTTTTCAAAGATGAAATTATGGCTGCTCCCAGGCTGATCTATTTCTTTGTTTGGTATCCATTTCGTTTAGGTACGTGATTTCACATTATTAAAAAAAAAAAATCTTATGAAAACTCTTATGTCTTCTGCTTCATTAATTTGACCAAGTCAGAATGCCAGTCTTATAAATTTTTCAATAAAAAAGAATATCTAGTGTAACTATCATAATTGAATTTTTAATTTGTTAGAAACTTATAATTCTGTTCAAAATTTTAAATTATTTGTTAGAAAACATAAAAATAACTCTTGATATGAAAATTCTAATGTAAAAACTAAAATGAACTTGATCACTTTAACAGTCTGCCTCCTAGACTATTTTTGTTAGGAGGCAGGGTGTTAAAGTGATCCTCTTTTGGGAGAAGGATAATGTTAGCATTTCCTTTCATCATAATGATAGGAGCACTTAAATGGTTTCTCTCCTTTTTGTAGGAGGATATTTTGAATTTGTGTTGTATGTTGATTAGAATATGTGATTGACTGCATGTTATTGTGGCTGTCTGTAGGAAAAAGATTCTTGAACAGGTCTTGTCTACAGAGTAGACACAACCTGTTTTTTTTTTTTTTTTTTTTTTTTTTTCAAGGTTACTCCCCCCACCAAAAAAAAACTTTCAATGATGTTACACTTTACAGAAAATCACCATTTCCATAATCATATTTATTACTCTGATTAAACTTTTATGTAAGATTAGCCCTCCTCCATGTCACAGAAAGAGACTTGAGGCAAAAATTTAGTTCTACAGAAGGATGCTGAGAATCCCATTGACTGAACATGAGAGTTACAGGAAGTTTTAAGGAAAATGGAAACAAAAAGGACACCTACTTAGAATCAGAAAGAGACAATTTCTAGGGAACATCATAAGAAAAGAGGGCCTGGAGAATCAAACACTCACAGGACATATTGAAGGCAAAAGAGACAGAGGAAAGCAGTGAGTAAACTACCTGATGAGCTTCTGCAAATGGGTGGCAGAACAGGACTCGAGAGTGATAACAAAGATAACCATTACTAAGAGCTGCAAAGGATAGGAATCACCCATGTCCTGAAGGGACACAGCATATAGAAGGATTTTTGCACACACATACACACACACACACACACAACAATTTTATTTTTTTTCTAAAATATTAAAGTAATTCTTTGAAAATCTCTTAAGAATTGCTTTATGTAAATATTTTCTTTCAATTTCAAAGTTAACAAATAAAAATGAAAGTTACCTAACATGTCAATATTGTATTTTTTCTTTTTCCAGTGTATGGCAATTGTATGGCAATTAAAAAAAAAATAAAATAAAATAAAAAGATTCCCCTTGAAGGCTTTATTTTATTTTATTTTTTTAATTATTAAAAAAACCATGCATGTGTTTAATTAACTGATAAAATTAATGAAACTTAATTTATATTTCTTAAATAATTTTATAAATCAATTATATAAAATAAGTAGGGCCTTAAAAACATCCCTAAATTAGAGGATCTTTTTGATAAATAAGTACACAGTTTTTTGAAAATCATAATTATTTGAATTTCAATAGACTTTATTTTATGAAGTCATTGAACTAAAATTATCATAATTGGTTTTGTGACATTCAGTAACAGCTGCCTTTTCAGAGATTAATCATTTATTTTCACTGAACAAAAATAGATTAAGAAATGAAGAATTTTTTTAATAGTGAAATAATTTTAAACAATTTTTCTCTTCACTTAAGTAAATCTGCCAACATTGATAGCCTTGAAATTTCTACACTTACACAACATACCATTTTCCAACCAGTGAGCTGTATGAAATATGACTCATCTTAAAGCAGGTTGCACAATCAAAATATTTCAAAGTAATTTCAAATTGAAGGTATCAGCCATTTTCACTAAAGAAGGTAATATTTGTGTTTTTTTTTTTCTTTGCAGAAAAAGTTTTTTTTTATAATTAAAAAATTGAAGTTGTGGTATAATATTATCACCAATGATAGTGATTTGTTTTTAATTTTATTCATTTGAAAAAACAAAATGAATTTTTAAAAATAAAATATATATTTCTTCTGCAGAGAAAAAATAATTATGAATGTTTCCTGTTTCTAAAGCAAGATATGTTTACTTGTACGATCCTCCTTGCCAATAATAGTTTAAAATGATGAAAATGTTACCTTCAACAAAGTTTCAAAATTCAGTAAACATTGTACCTAATTCTTGTTTATGCATATGTGGCTATGTATGAGAGAGTTTGAGTAAACAACTGATTGAGTCTATTGGACTTTGTATTTAGAAAATACACCATGAATTAAGGATGAAAAATTCATGGACCAATGATAATGACTCATTTCAGATGAAATTCGGAAATAGGATGTCTAAAACAATATAATTTTTTCAAAATATGAAATCTTTTTATTATATTAACAAATGAAAATGATATAACAATTTGTGTATGCTTTCAAATTTTTTAGTATTTAACAAACCATTTAATGGATGTGTTGATTAATATTTTGGATATAAAGCTTTTAAATCATCAAAGCAAATATACTACTCTGCAATATTTTCAAGCTGCTTATATAAACTTATATAAGATGCTAAAGGATGTGGTTGGGTAAGCTTAAATATACACATCTTACTCCTAGCTGACCCTATTTCTCTTAGTTGGAGTTACCACAAAAAAAAAAAAAAAATGAAGGGTGGAATTGGTGGTGCAAAAATGGTTTAAAAATAAAATTCTGTAAGAATTAAAGCATAGTCTGTGATAAGTATTATTATTTTTGTCAATATTCTTGTGAATGTTCATATCAGAATCTAATTTTTTTTAAGGTTCTAAAGAACTGGTATCTCTATACTTGAGATAAAGCTTGTAGCCCAGGGATATGACTATCAAAAGTGTGTGTGTGTGTGTGTGTGTGTGTGTGTGTGTGTGTGTGTGTGTGTGTGTGTGTGTGTGTGTGTGTGTGTGTGTGTATATGTGTATATTTCTGTAGTTTACTGCTACAGCAAGCAGAAACATTTTTTCCTCCCGATGATGGCCATGTTGTCGAAACTAGTCGAGGAATATAAATGAAATAATAATAATAAAAGCATAAGAATATTAATCTACAACCTAGTATGTCTGAAGATTTTAATTAATTTTTTTAATAATTTTTATCGTTCAAAATATATATATATATATATATATATATATATATATATATATATATATTTTAGCAGCCACCTTTTTTTTAAACATCTTTCATTAAATATGACAACAGACAAGGAAAATTTAATTCATTTTTTAGTTAGTTTTTCCATTGTTCTTAACTTTTTCTGTTTGATGGGAGTGAGCGAGTATAAAAATTGTTCATATTGTTCATTATCCTAAGCATTTTTGGCCACTTTTTTAACCATTTTCAAGGGGGTATGTTTTAGGTGTTTCTCTGTGTGTTTTTTCTGTTGCTTTGAATAATAGTAGGGTTTATTCCAAGCCTTTGCATGTTGAGTGCAGCTGGAATGTGATTGAGTATCTTTCTAGTTTTTAAAACTTTCAGCACACCATTCTCACTGTTAAATAAGGTGAGGTTGATAGTGTGAGAGAGATTTTTAGTTTAATATACAGAGTCACTCTTATAGCAAGATGTTTCCAGTAATGTGATCTATATAGACTTTCAGTGTTTTCAATCAGAATTTTTCTTGTAAATTGTGGGTAGCTAGACATTTTTTATAGCACTTTGATCTGTTAAGTGACATGTGAGGCATCTACTCAAGGAGGTGGTAGTGTATATATATATATATATATATATATAAAAGGTACTTATCTAACACCTTCATGCAACCAAAAGTTTCATATGTGCCAATATCATATATACAGCAAATTGCTAAAGAATCTGTCAAAAGGGTTGGCTCACTATATTGGACCAGGAATTATTTGACACTTATATCTCTACAAGAGTCAGGTTAGACCAAAAAATGGAGTATTACTGTCATATTTGGGCTGGAGCTGCTCAAACTTCATTTCAATTTTTGGAAGAGTTAAAAATTGTTGACATGTTCTTATGACAAATGACTTATTTTTCACTTTAAAACCTCTTTCCCACATGCCATGCTACTTTCATAGTATTGAATCAATCATTTCCTCCATATTCTAAATGTCAGAAGAAAATACCATTCAAACAGATTTTTTTCTTCAAGAATTGTCACTTTTTGGAACACTTTTGCATGGGTGCTTCCTTGAATACTCTACTCTTGACCTCTTGAAGTCAATGGTCAATTATCAATTATTGTTATCCTGATAATCTCCACTTCCTATCACCTTCTCTCCTATTCATATTACACACCTCATTCACCATTACCATTTTAGCTGTAACACTTGGTGACTCTCGAGCCTTGTATTTTAGCTGTAACACTTGGGTGACTCTCGAGCCTTGTATTGGGTGAGATATATGTGTGTATGTATGTATGTATGTGTGTGCGGGGGCTTAAAAATGTACACTTTCTTTTAGTTATAATAATCTTATCTTTTATAATGTGTTTTTCCATTTTGGTTATTATGTCTTCAAATGTAAATAATTCTGGTTCAGCATTCTCACTCACATTCTTTTGTTTAAGTGTTAAAGTTTGATTAATTACTATTTAATACTTTTAGCATTATTATTGTCTATAATAAACAGGGATATACATGATTTACTTATATCTACATTGATTTTTTGATTTTTTTATCTACAAGAAGATTTTTATATGTTTTGATTTGGAGATAGAAATTGTACTGGTGCTTTTATATTTGATTAAATTAAGATTAAGAGTTGTACAATTGTCTAAGCATAACAGTGCAAAATATACACATATATATATTTTAAAGATAATATATTTTCCCTTTAAAAGTTCCTGAAGAAATAGAAATTATGTTTGAAAATTTGATTCATTGCTTATTTAGTCAGGGAATTGAATTCACAGGGTTAAAAAAACCAGCCTTATTCTAAATGACTTTCTGCTTCATTTTGTGCTTGTTTCCTGTCGCATGTATAAAATGACTACTTGAATTAGAATGAAATTAGAAATTGGCCTCTTGTTTCTAGTGAGTGACACTTTAAGCTACTTATCTGATTTGTATCAAATCATTAGGTATATTGAAGAATAAAAGAAAAACATTAAAAAACAATCATGAGGAGGAGGAGGCTTTTGAAAAAAAAATTGAAATTTTAATTACATGGAAAATAGTGAAATTGGAAGCCTTTTTAAAGGCAGTTGTGGTCACTGAAATCTTATTACAGAAATAAGATCACCTTAGAGTATTATGTCAAAAACAAGGCTTTTTGGACTTAAAAAATATTTTACAAATGAAAGTACTGGCTACTGTGTTATTTAGATATTGTGAATTTTACAAGTACAGTATAATTTAATTTCGTAAGTACAAGCAGCATTGGTAATATACTTGATCTTCATAATATGTTCAAAATTTGAAATATGATCAGTATAGGATGGCAAAAAATCAAATATATAATATGAATATACTACATGGTGACAGTCATTTTTATGCCTCAATGTGATCTTGGTCTGTAGAACATATTGATGTGTGAAACTGATAGTCACCATGTAGTGTTGATTCTTATGTTCTTACTGTCTATATCTATAAATGCTCTATCTCTGATATTGACCACTTTTCCTCTATAAATATAGAAATTTTTAAACAATAATTTTAAATACAATTAGTGTCGGAACAAAAAAGTGTACTGAACTGTTATGTAATATCATTCCTCCTATATGGCAGCAAATATTGGACAATCTCCTTACAAATGAAGAGACTTGAAGCAACAGAAATGTGGTTCTACAGAAGGATGCTGAGAATACCATAGACTGAACATGTGAGCAATGACAAAGATTTAGAGAAAATGGAAACAAAAAGGACACTTAGCATCAGAAAAAGATAGTTGAAATTTCTAGGGCACATAAAGAGGATAGAGGGCTTTGAAAATTTGATACTCATAGGACAGATTGAAGTCAAGAGGGAGAGATGAAAACAATGCATAACCTACCTAGCAATCTTCGGTAAATGGATTGTGGAATGAGGTTTAGGAGAGATAACAAAAATATAAAATTTATTAAGAGCTACAAAGGATTGGAAATTGGAGAACCATGATTGCCAACATACTGAAGGAAAACATCATATAGAAGAAAGGTGGCAAAAATGTATGAAATATCTAGTAGATTGAATACTGATCTGGTATAATTTTCAGATCTTAAAAATCCTAACAGTTTCCTGGATACCCGAAGAAGTTTTTCCTTATTCCTTTTTGTATTTTTACTTTTTTTTCCAAAACTTTCTCTTTTTAACATCGGTGTTTATAAAATGATTGCAAATGGATGCTGAAAGTTTCAAAATTACTCTTGATTTTCTTCCATCATGAAAAACCTGTCATTCTTTCTCCAAACTTGTTTATATTGCATTCAGCTGCTTACCTATAACCGGTTTATAAATACACCGCACAGACATGTCTTGCGCTTTTCTACTGGTTACTAACAACAAGAGATATACACTTGTAGTGGCATTGACCCTTGAATGAAACTCAACCTTCTTCCACTTTAAAAGTTTCTTTTCCACTTTTTTTTTTTGTCTGTCTCGCATTCATTTTATTCAGTTTTGCTGTGAGGGTAGGGAAAATTTGCTAGCTACATTTCCACTTAATTTGTAGATCTTTTTTGGGAGGGGGATAAACCTTTGTGTAACTGTACAACTGCAAAACAATAAAGAGATAGAAACTGAGTG
>OZ038502.1:40892997-41000497 GCA_964036315.1 Acanthosepion esculentum | reverse complement strand
TGTATCTTTCGATACATGATCACCCAGGCAGGTATCCTGTGTGGCTCTTAACTGAGTGATTCATTACACAAACCGTGCATCCAAGTTTACAGCACCTGGTATTCCCAAGTGGTCACCCATCTAGGTACTGACAGGTTCAATGTTGTTTAACTTCGGTGATCGTATGGGAACTGGTGTTTCAATGTGATATGGCCATAAGCCAATTGTTAATAATGTTAATCTTCCACAATTTGTAAGTGGATTAATAAAAAATATTCAAGTGTTACACCATCTCATGGAAACACAAGTGAAAAATACTGTGGACTTTATCAGAGGCTAGATATTGGAAACTGTATTCCAGTTTTTGCTCAAACTGGGCAAAATGTAAATTTAAAAAATAAAATTAGAATTCTGGCATGATATTTCATCCGAAAAATGAATGACCAAGTTCTACTCATCTGGTTTCAAAATCTAATGGTAATTGCCAGTGCTGTGTTGATGACCATCATGTGAATAGTCTTATAAAAAATGAGCAATATCCGTAACCAGATATCAACCCATCCATTCACTCATTTACCTCTAGATTTACCAATAGATGATCTGTTTAAAAATAGACCAAGTTAATGATGTGAAAAATTTTTTATTCCAAAAAGTTTCTAAGAGTGTATGTAGATTTTTTGGTATAATGGGTGTTTATTACAGACTTAATCTCAGTTATACCAAAATTCTGCTTCTTCTGTTTGAATGTATCAGACAACAGTTCCCAACAGTACTTTCAAATTATCCAACAATAAAAGAGACTTTGAAAATAATAATTATATACAACAACTTTATAATTTGAATTCTCTATCAGTTGGTCTCTGACAATAATTAGTATGGTTTTGCTGCAGCATTACACCAAGTCATTGATTGGATATAAAATATGTGTCTTAAAAGATTTTCTCAAGAGAGTGCATGAGAATTCAACTCTTGTCCATTATTCTTTAAAGAACTCCACAACATGAAACAGATGTTAGTTAACAAGTTTTCTGAATAGCCTCATAGATAACTAAATTAGAATGTTTCTTTTTAAAGTAAGCAACAGGAAAACTGAACATGCAGATAAAAGCAATAACATCAGCATTTTCTATAAAAAAATGAATACATGTTAATTTTAAGCAGGATGAATTTTCCTTAGAAACATTATAAAGAATTACACAACCCAGTCGACCAGAACAAGAAAATTAAATTATTTATTATAAAAAGTTTAAAAACAACTCTCCTGTAAAATCTAAATTACAGAGGACCAATATTATTTATGAATTTATATGCCTTTTAAGGAACTGCATTATTCCCACTTGGCAGCAAGCCATCAGTTGTCATCTTGAAGAATTCTTCATTTAAAGAAACAATGAATTCATTGATGGTTCTTTTTCAAAGTGATTGTGATTGTAGAAGTTCTTGCATGTAATGAAGTAGGATGAAATTGGAATAGGCAGGGCAACAAAATCTTTATTTTCAATTGATTCAATTTCAGGAAATTCTTCCAGCATGAAAGCAGGCATTATGAAGAAATAAAATGACACCCTTATGTACTATTTCAAGCTAGTCTACATGTCTCTGTGCATTAGTTAGTCATGTTGAAGGAAGTTATAATGTATCAAACTACTCCTGTTCCACCATAACCTTATTGAAATGCTAAGTATAGTTTTTCTTATACACACTGTACTCATTTTAGTTGTATTAATCAAAAGACATTTTGGTTGTTGTAGTGCCTGCCTTTCTACATAATTTGATTGATTCATTTTCAATGGCTTATCAATCCTTTTGCAGGTTATTTAAAGCCAAAAATATTTTTAGATTTAAGTTTTTTTTGAGATAATAATGATTTATTGATATCTTACTTATAAACCCATATCTGAAGGGAGAAGAGGTGGATTCATACCTTTCCCAAGGATATTTGTGTATAAGTGAATATAATGAACCCAATGGGAATTGGAACTCGGCTCTCCAATTAACAACTCTGAACCATTACACCACATCCAAACTTATAGCACCTGGTATTCCTAAATGGTCACCCATCTAGGTACTGACCAGGCTCAATGTTGCTTAACATCATTGATTGTATGGGGAACCAGTTTCAATATAATCTGCTTGTTTGTAAACCTGGTCTTCTATGGGTATCTGTTATAATTTTCTGGGAATTTAAGACTGAACCCCTTATTTAATCCTTGGGTCATATTGTTTTCATTCCACTTATCATATTAGGGAATGTCTTATAAGTTTATTTATCTTTGTGATGCTAATTTCCTGTTTCCATTTTCACTGCCTGACCTAGGAATTGAACTCATGAGTACCAGATAACTAGATATACTGAACCAATATTATTTATCTACTTAGTCATTGTTCATTTATTACTATTATTTTACTTTTTTGTCGGTGTATAGATTTTCTTGGTTATTATCAAAAAATGCATTTTTCTTCACAAGGGAGATACAAAGAAGCATAAACGGATCAATTTCATTGAAGCAGATTAATGTATGTATACCATTTTTATGTTTAAGGTTTAAACTTTGCTATTGATTGATGCTTCTTGGAAGTGAAATCTTCACATGCAAATTTTTGAATCCAAAATTTGACTGTTCACCCATTAAATGGAGTTGATCTGAAAATGCCAAAATAATGTTATGTTAAATATTTTGGAAATCATAAATATATCTCAATTGGTATGACTTGTGGGTAATATGCTGATTTAAAATACATAATTAACTTAATATAATTAATTTCAAATCTTCTTTAAAATTATCTAGTTGGTGTACGTATTTATCAAACTAATACAAATTATGATAATTTTTAATGTTTTTTAAGATAATATTTCATGATCTTTTATTTGGATTTTAAATGGCTTAAATTTAATTGAAAAGAAGCCTCTGTCTCTGTCTTGTAGATGAGGTTACCTGACCATAGAAAATGATTAAAGACTACTGAAAGAATATTCATACAAACTAAGAAAAATCCATTGAAATGAAATATTTCGAAATTGTAAATCCAAAGAATCTGTGTTTTAGACTTCAATATTATAATGTTAAATTCAAACTATATTTGTACCTTTTAAATAAAAGAAACTTGGCTATGTTGGGTAGTTCTGGACATTGTTTCTTTTAGGAGAAACAGCAAAAAAATGACTATTTGCTAATAATTTACTCTATGCAAACACATTGCTTCCCAGTAATACAGAAGAAAACAAAATTGGTATTGTAACTGCATTAGTCGGTTTCTTTATTTGACCTTGGCACAAGATTATTTTGTATCTGATTTTTTTTATCCTAATTAATCTTTACCTGGAAATGACATTACCTGAGCATTGAACATGAAAGCAATAAATGAAAATCTGGTTTAATTTTACTTCTGCTCTCAGTGACACCTGGAGAAAAACCATGTTACATCTTCACATTCGTATAATGTCATGGATGATTTAAATGATTTTGATTGGTTTAAATATAACTTAAACACTTAAAGTTCTGCTGTGTTAGTTTTAGGATTAATTTAAATGAATAATTTGATGGTCAGTATCTTACTTACCTAATCATACTTAAATATTTTCATTGATTTAAATTTAAATGTTTAATTTTTAAATTTTAATTCTGTGTAAAAAAAAAAAAAAAAAATTGATTATATTCTTTTATTTGTGTTGGATTCAAATAGTTAACAGATCTAAAAGTCCATACTATACTTGCTGTTTGCATTTATGAATTTAATTCAGTTGATAGTAAAAGCTAAATAAAGGTTGTTTAAAAAGATTTAGTTCAAAGATTCTTGAAGTTAATCAAGGGAAGCCTTTAAGTGGGGAAAGCCAAATTGCAGAAGAGCAAAGATTATGATACTAGTATAAATAATTTATGGTATAATTGAGCTTCAGACAAGAGAAATACTTGTTCACTGGTTGTGCCATACACATGTAGTACTATAGAATCTCAGTTTCATTTAAATACTTTTTTATACTTTAAAACATTTACATTTGGTAACTGTTTAGTTTATTTACAGTCACACTAATGTCCTCATCTTTGTTATTGACCAAAATGTGATAGTAACAACAAAGATAAGGACATTAATTTAACTGTAAATAATAACTCCTCATCCCATAAATTCAGACAGAAACTATTTGGATTAATTCTAAAAACATTAAAAAAAATGAAGTTTTTTTAATGTGTTTTTTTGGCTGTTTGTAGACATCATCCTCATTATCATCTGATGGTTCTTCATTTTAAGCTTCTAGGATCACTCATTCACTTTGTATATATTGACTTAGCATATTTTCATATTTGTCTATAATTAAATAAGTATTGCAAATAATATCATTGAGCATTTATTTAATTAATGTTTAAAGGAGTGTTAAACCTTGGGTGAAATTTGTGGAATGTTTTTGAACTGTTTTTTTTTTCAAGTCCAGTTTTAATATTTATGGGCTTAACACTACAGTTCATTTGAAATGTTGGGATAGAAGTGTTTAATAATTGCTTGTCTATGTCTTTTTCTGCCTTTATTTCATTTGGTCATTAACATTGGTACAACTGAACTTTCAATAAAAAACTAATAAATATAAATTCTTTCCCTATTGAATATTTAATTTTTCTAGTCATTTAAATTCTTAATCTGATTTTGAAGCTATTTTATCTAAGGTTTGGAATGCATGATAGCAATTTTAATGTAAATATTTAAAATGGTTTATATTTAAGTCATTGCTTTAAAGCATTTTGTAATTGAACCTAAAAGAGGTAGGACCAACCAAATTTTAAAATTTGACTCAAGAGTACTTAATGTCTTTATCGATCATTGTCTTCTCTGTTCAGATTCAGCACTGGGTAAAAAAAGAAAAAAAAATTAAACTGATAAATGATAATGGTCAGTTCTCGATGGTTATTTGCCAATTAATTTACTTAGTGTTAGAAATATCTTATCTGCAATGGCTTAAAAAATGAATTTAGAATTATGAAAATGTTACTGTTGCTTTGGTTGAAATTAAAACAAGTTAAAACTCTAAGACTTGAAAAGATAAAAAATCATTGTCAATTGACTTCACCAAATTCTGAGCAGCAGCAATCAATCATTGCTATTTTATTTGAGGTTATGTATGATATAAATGTTTTGTCTTTGTTTCTCATTATCACATGAAATACAATTTTTTTTCACATAATACAACTGAAAATCAAATTGAAACTAAAACTGAATTAATCTACACCCTTATATAATAAGGCCTTATAAAAGAATTTGTCTGCAAAATAAACACAAAATAAAAACGAATCTTAAAACTACTCAATTTGGCATGAAATAGCTCTTAGGGTTGATGTGCTGGTAAAATAACCCATCTAAATCTAAAAACTGAAAAGAAAATGGATGATTGGATATAAGAAACATAATTCACTAATTAGTTGCTATGGTAATTGATTTCAAGAGTATTACTTCAATTCAGGTCGGATAAACTGCAGGCTATCTTAATTTTTAGCATATAACTTGTTTATTGTTTGCAATAAGTTATGCAAAATTGACTAAAATATATTTACTAAGTCATGGGAAAAATATTTGTAAAATATTTGAATTATGTTTCTATATTGTAAAATTTTCAGGTAACTGAATTCATTGAACTGTGTTTAAGTGTTGCATTTTTGTTACATTTAAAAAGATTCATTAATTTCAAGATGTAAAATCAGTTACTTTCAGTTTTAATAAAGAACATTGTTAATCTAATATCACTTAAACCATATTTATATATATATATATATATATATATATATATATAAAGTAAAAGAGTTCTTGTGAAAATTTACAACTATCATAAAACGCTTAAGTTAGGCACTTTAAACTGTATCATAAAAGCAGAATATTTTGACTTTTTTTAAAAGGCTGTTATTTTCTTTGACCCATAATTGTTAACAATAAAATCTCACTGCAATAATTTCACATGGGAATTATACCTATTTTATACATTAATAAAATATAAACCAAAAGAAAATTTGCTAAATACTTGTAAGGGAATTTTCAATGCATTTAACCAGATTACATTTTTATAATAATTTTAGTATATTTTCTACAAAATTATTAAATAATTTATTAAAACTTAAATATTAGCATGAAGAAGTGAAGACATGCTCAAAATTACTGTAAGAAAGAAAAAAAAAATGTAAATCCTCTTAATTGGCCAACTTTGCAATTGACCCTTAACAAAAAGGATCGTTCATAAATTTAAATTATTAAACAGTGAAATGGAACTACTAATAAAAATGAGGTAAAATGTTCTAAAAATAGTTTTTATTTGTTATCTCAAAATTTGAGACAATTAGCCAACTTCAAGGGAACTTTAAGGAATAAAGAGAATCCTTTTGCTTGATTACTCTAAAAATGTTCTACTTTTTTCTTTCTTTTTTTTAACTGGTAATTTTGTTTTATTGTTTAATATTTTAAATTCAATTTTTCAAGAGCTGGCCATTTAAGAGAATTTACACCATCTTTTTCTTTTTTACAGTCATTTTCAGTATCTCTATTTCTTCATGTTATACTCGGTCGTTAATGAATTTATCACCACTGAAGGTAATTGCAGGGTTCAAATATAAAAAAATGCTGTTTAATCTGATTACTGTATAAAAAAATATAATGATACTTCCAATTACTTTTATAAGGAATAAAGAATCTTACAACCAATATTTTCCTAATATTTCTCCTGTTGTTTCTCCTAAGCTTTATTATATAAAAAAGCATAAAAACAAATATTCTCAAATTTTAGAATTTAATTCCTAATCATCTTATAAAATGTTTTATTTAGAGATGAATATTTGAGATTCATATCATGTGACTAGAACAAGCTCATATGATCATTTTAGATCTATATACATCATAGTCAATTCTCCACTTGAATGTGTAGGTGTTAGGTGTGTACGTTTATGGATAATACATGGGTGGCAGATATAGATGTGATGAACACAATGAGAGAAATAATCCAGAGAAAGTAAAGTGATAATTACAGATTGAATTGGGAGGGGAATATGAAAATCTCTTTATTGTGTATCTTTAAGCCATTATTCAATTTCATTATGAACTTTTAAGAGACAAAACATTTAGTAGACAAATCTGCAAAATGACTGAGGAGTTTTAAATAGCTAGGATTCTTTTTTGTCTATTTGTATATTTTCCAAACATTTTTTTATGTGAACTAAGATATTTCATTGGGAATCCCAAATATTAAATTTTAAAAATATTAAATTATATATAAATAATATTAAAATGCTAAATTGAACCAGATAAAAAATGTAATTTAGGCAATTCAATTTTATTTCTGTAATAGCAATTTTAAAGGTGTTGGTTCTTTCTCCAGCCTTCATTAACTAACACTAGAAAACAATCTATTGGGTTAGCCTTTGAGAGAAAATTAGTGCATTTAGTTATATGCAAATCAATAGTACTCTATAATTAGTATTTAATAGTTATCTCCCTTGAAAAAAGTTATCAGTTGAGCATGTATGTTGAATCCTTAAATTCTATAATATTATCATTCTTTTTTCTTTTTTTTTTCATTTTTTAAGTTAGCACTGTTTCAGCTAATTAGGTTTACATGGAGATAAATGAAATCAAACTTTTATATAGATGCTATTGTGTGCTAGACCAAGAGGAAATGTAAAAGGGACATATGTAATCTATAAAAAAAACTATTCTGGATATATTTTAAATAATATTTCTTTTGCATTCATTTCTTTAAGTTTTATAGAAATGTGTGTTTATACTACTGGATTTCATATGGTATTTTCATATATGGCCCATTTTTGGTAATACTATATGCATTTATTTATTTGTAGTATCAGCATCCTAGTATAATTCTGTCAAATACAGTAACTTAATTTGAGAGAAAGAAATCAAATGTCTTTATTCTTCTATATAGGATCTGCTATGGGTAGTTTTTTGTGGGTTATCTCTGGGTTATAATTTTACAATCTTGAAGTCTTGAGGATAGTGGTTTGTTTAACCATCCTATTTACTGCTACATGGGATGTTCTACATGCAGTTTTTAGACCTTGTTCTTTCTTCCAGATAACTTTTGTGTATTGGATGCATTGAATGGTGGTGTTTTTCAAGTCTTTGCTCATAATGTAAGATAGAATAACTGTTATTTTGATTTTTCTAGAGCTAGTCAGCTGAATATTGAATGGAAGATATTTTTATGTATAAAATGTTGTTTAAAGGACATTTCACATTTATAATGTTTTTAGACATTAATATACATATGTCAAATGAACATTAAAGATTTGATATCTGGTTAATGTTCTATTTTCTAGACTACCATCTGTTGCTATTTTGATATTCACTTGTCTTTGAATGGTTAATGGAATGTGCAGAATTTGATTTTGCTTTAAAACTTTCATTTTAAAGCATTCTTTGTAAAGTCATCTGTCCTTTGTGGCAACCCTGTAACAACCGTTGGGCTTGTTACATTTGCATGTTTTTTTTGTTTTTTTTGGCTTTATTTCAAATTGTTCTAGTTAGTTTTTATTCTTTTTATCAATTCCTTAAATGCTGTTTATTTACTGAAACTTTAATTTCCACCATTTTGTTGCATAATCAGTTTATCCCACAAGTTCTGTCAATATCTGTCTATATTTCTGAGATGAGGTACTGTAACTTTTTACACTATTTACGTTATTCAGAATATTATCCTTATCTTTATTGTCATATTTACAACATTTTGTACGTTCTGGCCCTCTTCAGGTGATATACATTGGAATTTCAAACTGAACCCTTTATTTCATCCACTGGGGTAGATTGTTTTAGTTCCATGTGTCATATCTTTTCTGGATATCTCAGTTTCAGTTATTTCCCTTTAGTAACTCAACTCTCCAAGTTTTTGTTCACCTCTTCTGTGGCCAGGTATATCACTTGAAGAAGGCTGGAGTGTACAACGGCTGAAACATGAATGTGACAATAAAGGTTAGAACAATAGTCCAAACGATGTAAATAGTGTAAAAAGTTCTGTCAAGTTATTAATTTAATGTCTTTTTGAACGGCTAAAATATATAAAACTGGTGTAGATAAATTTCTGCTTTTTATATGAAATACAGCTGTCTCTATATTAAGAATTAACAAATAAGAACATTTAGAAATATAAAAGTATTTTTTTTAAAAATATGTGTGTTATCAGCAATAAATTCCTGAAGCAAAATATTTAGGTATAAAATTTTGTAGTAAGAACTGAAATGAGCTATATTTTTATTATGTACAGTAAATAAACTTTTAGAAACTTTGACACTAAATATGAAGGAAAAACGTTTATGTGTTTCAGTATAACAAGCATTTGAAAAATTACATAGAAACATTTGTGTTCAAATTTACTCTTTCTATATTTCATGGTTATATAATCATGTGACTAGGGACACTTTCTCTTGTGTTTTTTTTTTTTTGGGAGATTTGAAATTTCTGATTTTTAATTAAATATTTATTTTCTATTATTTCTGTAAGACTAGATTTAAAAAAAGAAATAACATACATACTATAAACTTACAAATCAGAACATTTCCAAATAATAAAATAAGTTTGAGCTTTACACATTTCAGGTCATTATTCTTTTTTTTTCTCAGTGATTTCATTACAATGTTACAATATTTTGAGCATAACAGGTTAACGTGGATACCGTTCTGTGTAAATTAATGGCAAGTGATCCAACCCAATTCATTCTTATATTTATGTTGTTGAGATGACTGTAAATTTTGCTTTAAATGTCATTAAGTTCTTTAAAAATTAGTTATTTTTTTATTTAAAAAAAAAATCATTTCACCTCATGCAAGACAATGAAGCCACTAAGATGCAAGGGGTTACTGATTCATAAAAGAGTATGAAAAAAATACTATTAAGCAGAGAGAATGTTAAAAGAACAAGAATTAAGAAAACAGAAGAAATGATTGACATTGCAGTTAAATTTTTGAAGTTGACTAGGAAGCAAGCAGCTGGAAGAGATTTCCACAAGTGAAAAGGATGATAGAAGAAACTGTTAGCATAGACCTTATAGTTACATCTATCCATTTCAACTCTAGAATTATGAGACCTAGCTGCCAATCTAGTACTGCACTTAATTTCATAAAGTCTTGGTACCATAGAGGAAAGTGATATTTATTCTGTTTAAATTACAGAAATGTGGGGAAAGGACGGTCTTCTTCTGTCTTAACTATACGAACAATATTCCTTACACCAAAACAACACATTCATACGTACCTTTCTTACTACAACCACCATAATACCTCACTGTCTCTATGAAAATAATAACTAGTCCCCATATTTACAATTCAGTGTCTGTGGGGGGAGGGGAATAAAATAACAATTCTAAAAACTAACCCCAATGAGTATTTACAAAATGAATACAAAATATTTACAAAAAACTAAAGAAAAAAAAATGTGGCAGAAATACCAGTTCACTAGCCGAAATCAATGCAGGACTATAATAGTATAAAACATTCATTCATCCCAAGCACACACACTGACATGCACTCATTCAAACACAACAACAAATACAAAAACACTCAGGCAAAATGAAAGGCGCCCTGCATCCTACCTGCGAACTGACATCATTAACCACCTCATGAAGGAGGGGATGGGGAATTAAACTTAGAGAAAAATAGGGACAGAAATAAAAGGGGCCAATGAGCATACATACCCTAACTAAGTTAACTGAAAAAGGAAACTAAAATATCAAAAGTAAACCTAACCTAGCCTAGTTTTGGGATGGGTTGCACTATTTCAACCCAGGAAGAGCAATATCCTGATACCTAACCGGCATCAAAGTGCCACTCAAGGTCAGCTCCTTTCCCATGACACAAGTGCGCAAGATGCATCCACCTTTTGCTGAATTCTGATGAAGTGAGTCGCCGCCTTTCCATCCTAATCTTGACTTTAAGCTGATGCTTAAAGTACAAGATCAGTTGAGAAGAGGTGAACTTCTCGCCTCCATAGAATCCCTTCTGACGCGTCGTCCAAATCACGACTCTCATAACACCTAGCAAGCAGTGGAACACATATAGTTCAGCCTTTGTCAGCAGCGGTGCCACATTGCTACAAATGGAAGAGACCTCAAGGACAAAGAACTTTCCATGCAGAATGCGGACCATGAGGCCTTCAACAAACTTGCACAACAGCACTACCAATGTGCAATGAAAGAAGGTGTGACCCAGGGTCTCGACCGCCCCACCACAGCATCGGCAGTTTGGAGACCATAGAGGAAAGTTCATCAGAACAATTACCATGAAAGCATATATAGAAAAGGTAAAGGGAAGCTACGTTATGGCAGTAGGAAAGTGAAGGCGAGATGCCAAGTCAGGACCAACAACATTGCAGATTCTTCTTTGGATTTTATCAAGAATCTCTTAATATATAGCATGAACACCAAATCAGATGTGACAGCAATTTTCAAAGCTTGGATGAATGGTAGACTTATAAATATGTAATATAGATTCTGGGGATAAAAATTGTCTAGCATGACACAGTGTACCAACTTTCCTAGAAGCAGACCTAGCAATTGATTCAATTGTACATTTCTTCTCAGTACAAAGCAATTATGATTGAGTTTTTTCTCTTAAAGGATTTTTGTCAGCTTTTTACTTCTACATCCAACATTTCCTTAACATGTGCACACACACACACACACACACACATATATATATATATATATATATATATAATTCTTAATATTTACTCCATTTATCCTTCTAGATTCTTGTTAAAAGAAGAATTACAGCCATCTTCCACTCTCAGTGAATGTTGTTGTAGGACACAATAAATCTTGTGTATTTGTTTACTAAGGACAGAAGTAGTTTGTATTTGACTTTTGCTAGCAACTAAAAGTTAACTACATGACATATCTTATCTGTTGCTCACAATGAGCACTTTAGATGTTGCTTAAATTTTGGCTAAGAACTGGCAGTATTTTATCCAATCTAACTTGAGGCTGCCATGTTGACAGAGCATATTCAAATTTCTATCAAAATATTTTCCTTCCTTCAATCCCACAAATACTCTTTTCTCATTGCTGTTTTTCTCCTTTAAAATTCTTTTACAAGCATCCAAGCGTAAAATTTTACACTCTTGTCTATGCTTAGTGAAAAATTCTGTGATTATAATTTCTGTTTAGCTTCTTTACTTCAGGATAAAGAAAAATGCTTTATTTGGATTTTTTGTTTGTAGGATTTTATCAAAATTGATAGAAAATAAAATAGATGCTCAAGAAATTTATATAAGTGACTGATTTCACTTTTATTTTATATATACATATGTGTGTGTAATTATATGATGAAATATTTGGAAATAGAAAAATGTTATATCTAGTTTTGTAAGGATCTATTAATAAACTTTTATAAAATATTTATGAATGAATGTAAGATGTATTTCTATGAATTATCTAAACTATTATCTTCATCTTAATACTTTTGATCAGTATATTTCAGTTAATATAGTTTAAATTTTTTTTCAAGGTCTGTGCTGCATTCAGAATCTCTTTAAACATTATTCTGTATTATTTCAAGTTGGAAGATGTCATTTGAACTTTTATTTATATATTAAATATATTATTATTATATCTATTTGCAATATTTATTAATTGCATAATAAAGTTGAATGACCAAATAAGTTATTGCAAATAATTGTATTAAAAATAGATATCATAAGCTGAAATTCACATAGTATATTGAAATGAACATTGGTTGTTAATACTAATTTTATTGTGAAAACATTGAGCTGCATAATTGTCATATAGGAATACAGTGTCGCTGCCAATACTTGGGTTTGAACACGGATCACTAGAGAACAAGCATAGTCAACCTCATCTTGAAATAATTAGATTACATGATGAGTAAAGGAAAAATATATATATATGGGAATTAGCAGTGTCTGAGTATTGTTCGAAAGTGTTACTATTATTGTATCTGTGATTTACAAAATCTCTCCTACAAACAGGCATTACAAAAGTGATGATGAGTATTCATTGAACTTACATGAGAAAAGTAATAAAATATATGTATCCTACATGTTGTAATAGGATATTCAATAATATTTACCACTTCACCAAAGAGACGTCATATTTGCAGGACTACAGAGAAATAACCAGGCAAAGTTATTCAAAAATTAATCTACAAAATATTCAGCAGAGTACAGCAAAATGGAAGAACTTAAAGCTATCATGATTTAAAATGTTGGCATTACAAAAGCAACAAGAACAGTTGCAACAACAAAAACTACAACAAGAACAGCAATTACAACAGAAGTTTTTTGAATTATTACTAAAACTACAGAAGAAAAGACTTCTCGATTCATTCACTCCAGACGCTGTTGCTAATTCAATCAGCGAATTTGTATACAATCCAGACAAAGGGATAACTTTTCCAGCTTATTATAGAAAATATGAAGGGATCTTCAAAAGGGATTTTTCATATTGGAATGATGAAAAGAAAGTTTATTATTAAGGAAATTGTCTCCTGCTAAACATGAAAAATATGTGAATTATATTTTGTCAAAAAAACCAGGTAAGATAAATTTTGATGAAACTGTTGTAATACTATCAAACATTTTTGGTGATAGGAGCTCATTATTTAATACATGATGGCAATGTCATAATTTAGTAAAGTGCAATGATGAAGATTTTGTCACTTATGCAGGAGTCGTGAATCAAGAATATGAGAAGTTCAAGTTAAATGAATTAACTCCAGATTTATTTAAATGCTTAATATTTATACAGGGTTTAACTTCTAATAAGGAAACGGAAATAAGATCCAGGATACTTGCTAAATTAGAAATGGATCCCAAATTAGCTCTCCATAAAATAGCGGAACAGGGTCAATGTATTGTAAATCTAAAACTTGATACCACAAGGATTGAGGAAAGATGCATTTCACAAGTATATAGCGTCCAACCATCTATGAGAAAAGACTGTAGATGTTTTTCAACTCCTAAAAGAACAGTAAAAAAAGATGATAAACACCCTTCAATATGTAATACTTGCCATAGTTGTGGAGGTAAGCGTTTTAAAAGTAATTGTTTTTTCAAGAACAAAAAATTTTATGAATGTGGGAGGATACACAAAAGTACTTGTTGCAGATACAAAAAAAAAATGGAAGAAAAATAAAATGTATGTGAACATGATAGATACATGGAGTAAAGATAAGAAGCGAAAAAGGAAAATTAACAAGACTTTGAATGTGTTTTTAACTGAGTTAGAAACATCTCAAAAGAGGAAATTTGTTTTTGTGGAAATTAATAATGTAAAAATAAAATTAGAAATGGATACAGGATCTGATATCACTATCTGAAATAGACAGACATGGAGAAAAATGGGTAAATCCAGTTTATTGATTTCTAATAAAGTTGTGCATGGAGTTTCAGGAAAGAGTTGAACTTTTTGGGTGAATTCACCTGTAACATTTTTTTGTTGTTGGAAAAACCAAGAAAGCAATGGTGTTTGTATTAAAGAATACTGCTAATTTATTTGGAACAGACTGGATGGCATTATCTGAAAAATTGAAGAATGAATTGAAAAAGAGTTTTCCAGAAGTTTTCTCAGAAGGTCTAGGAACATGCACAAAACTAAAGCTAAATTTGAATTAAAAAAGAATGTAACACCGACATTTAAGCCAAAAAGGAGTGTACCTTTTGCAGCTTTAGAACCAATTAATAAGGAAGTAGACAGACTAGAAAAATTAGGTGTGATCTCAAAAATAGACTATTCCAAATGGGCATCACCAACAGTTGATGTTAAAAAAAAGAAATAATAAAATCCGTGTCTGTGCTGATTTTTCAATGGGGTTAAATGAAAGTCTAAAACAATATAACTATCCGTTATCAAGTCCAGAGGAAATTTTTGCCAAATTAAATGGTGGTAAATTTTTTTCTAAATTGGACCTGTCAGATGCTTACCTACAAGTACTGTTAGATGTAGAGTGCTCAAAACTGTTAACACTCATAGAGAATTATACAAATTTAACTGACTTCCTTTTGGTATAAAAGTAGCACTAAGCATATTCCAACAGATAATGGATATGATGCTTGCTGGCTTAGATTGTGCACAAGCATATTTAGATGATGTACTTACTAAAAGTAAGACCCAAAAGCAACATATGGAAGATGAAAAAAGTAATTGAGAGAATTAAAAAATATGGTTTTAAGATTAGCGAAGGAAAATGCAAATTGTTTATGTCCAGACTTAAATATCTAGGACAAATTATTGATAGACGATCAGATCCTTCAAGGGTGAGCACAATAAAAGACATGCCTGCTCCAACAAATGTAACAAATATATATGTGTGTGTTTGTGTGTGTGTGTACATATATATGTGTGTGTGTACGTACATATATGTGTGTTTATGTATATGTGTGTGTGTGTGTGTGTGTGTGTGTGTGTGTATGTGTGTCCGACAATTATTTAAGGATATTTTTATGTTTAACATTCTTTTCATAGATACAAGTATTTCAGTAAATGCTCTGTTTATAATAAACAGTATTAAATAACATTTACCGGCCTGAATGTCTGAGAAATTTTCATAGAAAATATTCGTCCTCCGACAGGCCGATAAATGTTATTTAATACTGTTTATTATAAACAGAGCATTTACTTAAATACTTGTATTTATAAAAAGAATGTTAAACATAAAAATGACTTTAAATAATTGTCGGACTTTGTCCATTTCATAATGTGTGATGTCATTTGTTTACATTTGATACGCCATGAGCAGTTATGAATGTATGTGAGAGATTCATAGAAGATTGAAGTTTGTAAGCAGTAAATTCGACCTTGCCAACCGAACGATCCTCAGTGGCCGAATTGGTTAAGGCATGTCAGGCTATATGATGGTTACGTATAGGAGACAGGTTCAAATCCTGTCGGAGGATGAATATTTTTTATGAAAATTTCTCGGACATTCAGGCCGGTAAATGTTATTTAATACCCTTGAATAAGTTGCTAAAGAAAGATGTGAAATGGAATTGGACAGATAAATGTCAAAGTGCTTTCAAGATCAAGAGATCAAGAAAGTCTTAATGTCAGATTTGTCACTAGCTCATTTTGATGCTAAATTAAAGAATGTGGTTGCATCAGATGCAAGTGATTCGGGTATTGGAGCAGTGATACTACACAAATATGAGGATGGAAAAACTAAACCAATAGATCATGCTTCAAGGTCATTGATTGCAGCTGAAAAAAACTACCACCAGATTGAAAAGGAAGCATTGGCCATCATCTTTGCTATGAAAAAGTTTCATAAATTCATACATGGTAGAGAATTCATACTACAGACAGACCATCGTCCATTATTGTCCATATATGAATCAAAAAAGGGCGTTCCCACACATACGGCGAATAGACTGCAGTGCTGTGGAACTATGCTATTGAACTATAATTCTAAAATTGAGTTTCTACCATCCAAAAACTTAAGTCATGCAGATGGATTATCTAGACTAATACCAAAATTCTGTGAACCACTTGAAGAGACAGTAATTGCAGCGATAAGGGCCGAAAATGAAATTAATAATTTATTATACAATATTGTAAGAGAACTGCCCATGACATTGGAGGAAATAAGAATTGAGTCTGAAAAAGACGACTTTATAATGAAAATGAAGAAGCAATTAAGATTTAAAGGAAAAATATTACTGGAAATAATACATTTTCATTATGTAATAAAGTACTTATGTACACAGAAAGAATTGTGATACCAGCATCATTGCAAAAACGTATGCTAAAGGAATTTCACATAGGACATCCAGGAATTTCTAGAATGAAATCTTTAATGAGATGTTATACTTATTGGCCAAAAATGGTCAAGATATCAAAAATTTAGTGAAATCATGCAGAGGTTGTGCTTTGGTAGCAAAGTCATCGCCTATCAAAATTCAGCCTTGGTTGAAAACCAGTAGGCAATGTCCAGAATACATATAGACTTCGCAGGAGCATACTATCTAGTGGTAGTTGACAGTTACACTAAATGGCCAGAAATATTAAGATGTAGATGACCGACTACCGCAGTAACAATAAACTTCCTACATGGGATTTTTGCAAGGTTCGGTGTTCCTGACTCTGTTGTTTTAGGCAATGGAACACAATTTACATCTAGTGAATTTAAGGTTTTTGTAAATCATTAGCAATAGAACATATTACAATTCCCCCTTATTACCCAAGATCAAATGGACAAGCGAAACAGTTTGTTGATACGTTTAAAAGGCCACTAAAAAAGTTGGAAGGTGAGGAGTCAGCTGAAGTAATGCTACAACAATTTCTGAGTGATTTCAGAACAACACCAACCCGAACACCGTGTCTAGAATGTCGCCTGCAGAGTTGATGTTCGCCAGGAAGATTAAGTCTGTTTTTAATAAATTATTACCATAACATATGGTGAGAGCATAAAAAAATAACAATATAAGTCAATACTTCAAACCTGGAGATAAGGTATTTTTTAAAATGTATCAGTGTGGAAAAGAATTCTGGGAAGATGGTGTTATAAAAAAACAGATTGGCAAAATGACATACATGGTACAGGAACAAAGGTGGGAACATAAGTGACACCTTAATCAGTTAAAATGCAGATTGACTGATTTAAAAAGTCTCTGAAAAGAGGTACCTATGGAGATTTTGTATTGTAATTTCTAAATGTTGAACCCAAGCTGAAGAAGCATAGACTCCGGAGGAAGTCATCTCAAAGGGGGGGGGTATCATATAGGAATAAAGTGTCACTGCCGACACTTGGGTTTGAACACAGATTACCAGAGAGAAAGCACAGTTGACCTAATCTTGAAATAATTAGATCACGGGACAGGTAAAGGAAAAATATATATAGGGGAATTAGCAGCATCTGGCCAAGTTTGTTCAAAGGCATAACTGCTGTTGTATTTGTGATTTACAAAGTCTCTCCTACAAACGGGCATTGCAAAAATAATAAAATCCGCTATAGTGTATAAGTTGCAAGACCTGGTCATGTCATTTAGTTATTGGAACTGCAGCTAGAAAAACATGCCTTTATTCAGTTGGCATGTTCATTATAAGAAGAGTTTATCAATGGAGTACATTGGAAAAGTCATGCTTTAAGTTATCTTCAAGTCTTCAAAAATATCACATGAAAACATTAATTTGTTGAGTTGAAGTTTTGGCTTGCAAGTTTCACTGTGTTTACAACACACATTAGCTTGTGCAGTTTTATCTCTCCAGTTCTACAAATATCATCTTAGTCAGTTGTCTATCATCCCCTTGGAGATATTCAACTTTTAAGTTGATGTTTTGAATACATAGTCATGTATCTGTCTAAGAGTTTAGAGAATGATTGAGAAGATGGAGACATACAATAATTCAATAAGCAGTTCTATAAAATTATGAAATAATTGCAGGTAATTTTAGAAATGTTCCCTACTTCCAGTGTATTGTAAATGTACTGCTTTCATTTTCCTGATCATAAAATCTATTATTTAATCAATTCTATTTTGAAGACCTTTTATTTACTCCTAACAATCAAGTGCTTAGGAGTGTTAGGGGTTTGGTGCACAATTAATTTTTACCACTGCTCAAGTCAGAGCAATTCACAGGTCTGAGTGTTAAAAAATTATTTCTACATATTGAAATTTTAGCAAGTCTGAATTTTTAAAATTACATATACTTAAAAACCTACTGGTGTTTAGTTAAGACCAGAAATTCAAATTCTGATTTTCAAGGTAAGCAAACCCTTCCCATTAAGAAGGTTGGTGCAACACAATCTTTTCATCTTCATTCCCTCTCATTTGGCCTTGTATCAGATTAAATTAATAAATAGCTATATAAGCTGCAAATAGCAGGATATACACTAATTTTTCCTTCTGTTTAATTGATCTTTTGGGAGAGTTTATGGTTGTATATATAGAAATTTTTTAAAAATCCATTTTTTTTTTTTCAATAATACTTTGTGATGTTTCAATATTGTTCTTTAATTTTATATTTCTGAATATTGGCTCCGATATTGTACTCATCTTCTCACTAAATCCACTTTTCACTGGTTTCGCTTTATTATTTATCCCTGTTCCAAAGAAGGTGGTGTATTCCTATTACTTTTTATATGTGAATTACAGTGTATGATTTTATTATCTTGGGTGATAGCTTTTTGGTACTTCTCAAATTGAATTACTCTTAAGTGTGGCTGGTTTTGACATCTTAAGTTCACTAGGTTATATTCCATTAATGATATTGTCATTCTGAAAAGAATGATAGCTGAGCTGCACATTTCAACCAACCAAACAATAGTATTGATAATGTTAAATGTGTCCAATGAGCATCTTCATTTAAATACCAACAAGAACACTGAAAGTCTGAGTTAAAATACATTTTTACAATAAATTCACACATACTAAGTTTAAATAAGAATTTAGGCATACTCAATGAATACAGTTTTTAGAAAAAGCCATACACAACCTTAATCATGGCAAACAACTAGTCCTAAATTATTAGTTCTCATCAGTAATATAACACATATAGACCCACACCAGTCACAGTTGTTTTTTTTTTAATTTTTCATTGAGAAAGATCATGTGTGTCTGAAAAATATGATTTTTAACATCTCACTGCTTCATTTGGTCAAAAAGCCTACCAATATACAATAAATATTATTAGTCTTATCATTTTTTTATCTCTCAAATTCCTTTAATTGGCCTACTATATCTACATACTACAAGCTTTCTTTACTATCATATATATATAATATATATATATATATATATATATATATATATATATATATGAACTTTTCACCCCAAGTAAGGTGGGAGGGCCACTAGCACCCAAGGACTTACAGAAAGTGGGAGCAAGAGGAAAGAATGAAGAGAAGGACGGGGCATAGATCAAGGCATCTGGTGATGCTGATTGACATTGCATTTGAATAGTTGGAGATTATAGCTATCAGGGAAGCAAGTAAGAGGAAGAGAGTTCCACAGATACAAAATGCAAGATATGAAGCTACTGGAGTAGAAAAGACGGCTACATTTAATCATTTCAACAGTGAGACTGAGATGCCGACTTAGTGGCACGTTTAAATTCATTCAATTTTGGAACTAGCGAAAATAGCTTGTCACGATTTTTGAATCAAGCACAGGCAACGCTGGGCCATGCTGCTAGTATATATATATATATATATATATATATATATATATATGCATATTTGTTTGCAAATCCCTTGCTGGACTAAAAAGTCATCAGAGGCAAAATACATAAATGAGTTTTATAAATATAAGTTGTCTGAACCTCATACATCGAAATCGACGGGAGAGTCCATCATATATATATATATATATATATATATATATATATATATATATATATATATATGTGCATATATATATATATATATATATGCATATATATATATATTCACCAAAACTAGATTTTACTTTTGTATTCTTTCATTAAGTATTTCTCTATTTTTACAGGGTTATCTTGAATATTTGGATAAATGCGATGAAATCTCCAAAGATCAAATCAAAATTTTATTTGGAAATATAGTTCAGATTTACTCATTCAGTCAGTAAGTATGAATATTTTTTGTTTGTGTCTTTTTTTCAGTTACTCAAGTAATTCAAATTGTAAATAGTAATTACTACACATCTTTTTGAATTTACTTTCAACTACTTATGAAATGTTATTCTTTCCAGTATATTACTGTCATCATTTATACAACTGAGATGTACGTTTGTCATTTGCACAGTAAGTAACAATAAAATATCTTCATTATGGAGTTAATATGCTATATTGTAATAGGGTAAAGTTTTAAGTTATTAAGAATAAAAGTTTAAAATTTATTTCAATCTGTGAATGTTGCAAAATTTCTATGTATTATTGCTAGTAAAAAAGTAATGACCGTTCTAATTTAAATTTAAAAGTATTATTCATAATTCTTGTTTTTTTTATAAACCATAAAATATTTAAAACCCAGTGGAGTTATCTTCTCTTTTCCTAACCGTAATCCTCTTTCAAAATGGCCACCCTCCTGGAGGCACGTAGAAGGCAAAGAACTTTTATAGAATTACTGTTTTTGGAAGGAGTAAATGCTGCAAATATTTGTAGCAACTTATTGAATGTTTATAGAATGGCTGCACTTGATATAAGCACAGTAAGTATGGGTCAGTAGAGTTAATGATAATTCTAGTGACAGGACCAGTAGTGGCAAGTCAGTTGATCTGTTAATGAGGATAAGGTAAAATGAGCTTATGCTCTTATTACAGCTAACAGTAGAAGAATTATTGCAAAATTCTGTGAAAGTCTTCAGGTGAGCCATGGTAGTACTTGCAATTTAATGTAATTAATGTAATCTTAGCTAAATACAATGGCTTTCCAGAATGCTGACAATAAAGGAGCACAAAGTGGTTGCTTCCAAGACCTTCAGGAATTGTACAATATGGATAGCACTTAGAGAACAGTGGTTCTCCAATAGTGAAAGGTAACTTGATCATGATTAAGAAAGTAGGCTAGAATCTACTATAAGGCATACCATCATTTAAAATGCTACAACTGAGAAGGAAGGAGACAATGTTAAGGGCAAAATTTAGAATCTTGAAACTTTTGCCATTGATTTTTATATACATCTGTGAACATTTAATGTTAAATCCATTTTAATTAAATAAGAACAAGCATTAGTTTTTTGACTGACTCTTATCCAATTATTTTTTTATACAAAAATAAACTATTATGATTCTCCTTATGAAAAACGTGATTATAAATGATTACTTATAAAATCTTTTTATTTTTATAATAATTACTAATTTTAGAATTAAGAGAAAACTATCAAGAATTGATAGTTTTTGAATAATGTACATTAAAATGTAAAAATTTCAATGTTAACTTAGATTCTATTTCGAAATTTGTTTCAAGAATTTACTTCAATGAAAAAGAAATAGAAAAAATGAGTTATCTTAAAATATTTCTGCTTTGTTATTTATAAAGAAATTTTGTCATTGGTGGGCTGATATTTAAAAAAATTAAATGATGCAAAAACACAACATGGTGTAAAGAAAAACTTAATTAGGAGAAATTAATTCCTTTTTGTTGCTACACCAGAATTTTTCAATTGTTTATTTGTTGATCTTTGTTAAAAATAATGTTCCTTTTCACTTCAATGTCTTGAGGCTTTTATTGTCATTAGAATTAAATATTTTTTGATGATTTGAAGCATAAAAATAATTTTTAACATTTGAAATGTAAATCAGTAACTAAATATTGTAAAGTGATAGTTTTTAAAGATTAATTCTTGATTTAAAAAGCTTACAGACATATCATGCTGAAAATACTGGTTCTCATCTGATTACCAAAATTAAGCAACATCAATCTTAGTCATTACCTAGGGTAACCAATTGGGAATACCAGATGCAGTAACCTTAGAACTGCTAGTGGTGTAATGGATTTGGGTTTGCAATGAGAAATCAGAGCTGAGTTCCAATTCCAGTTGGGTTCATTATATTCATTTATGCACAAATAACCTTGGGAAAGAATGAATCTACTTCTTGTCCAAACTATGAATTGTAGGATTTGTATCAGAAAATTATTATCTCTAAAAAAAATTCTTACCATCCCAAAATATTTGCTGGCTTCAAATAACCTGCAAAAGGTTGATAAGTCATAAAAACTCCCAAAAACAAATCAATCAATGAATCTTGATTTAAAAGTAATTCAGATGAAAACTTTTTCAAAATGGAAATCTTTTTTTTTTTATTTCTGACATTATTATGGTTATTTTTTTTTTTTTTTGCTAAATGTTTTGTTTGCTAGATGGTAAATACTTTTGTGTGAAAATTGACCAGCACAAATAGAGAAATAAACTTGAATTTTTGTGTTGTAGCAGCTAAAAAAGATGTGATTATATTGTTTTGAAAAAATATTATTAGAATCATCTATCAAGAAAAAACTTTATTGCATAAAACTTTAGTTTTGAACTTGTCTTAAATTTATTCTCTGAAGTTAGAATAATATATATGGAGAAAATTTTTTTACTACAAAAAGTACAGGTTTGTTATTTTCTCTTCAGTTTAGCTATTTTTTCTGTGAAACGGGTCTAGCATCAGAAGCTTGTCAGTTATGAAATATATATATATATTAGAAATAATATTTTTCCATTTTAGAATCTTAGTTTTTAAAATCATATAGCATTTCATTTTTTTTTACTTCATTTTGTAAAAAAGACACAGTAACTTTAAATATTTATAAATATTGATTCTTAAATGTTTCATATTCTTAAAATATTTTCAGTAATTTTAATTACAATTTTCTAGTTTGGAAAATAATTATTAAAAACTACAATTTAAAATGAGTGTTACGTGATGTTTTCATTAAAATTTACTCCAAATGATTTTACCATTTTAAATATGAGTGGCATACATTGCATATTTTGAACTTCTAAATTGATAGCATTAAGATAAGTTTCTGCTTTTTAAATTTTTTTTGTCATGTGGCTGAGATTATGTTTTGAATAGAAATAACTTGTAAATTTCAACACAAATATGAACAAAGCATGGTTAATTTTCTCAAATATGAACAAAACATGGTTAATTTTCTTTATTTAAATCTATATTCTCTTGCATACTTATAAAAACTAAAACATTAACTGTAAGAACTAATAAAAAAAGCAAAAATTGCCAAAAGACACATGTTATTGTTCTGTATAATCTTCTACAAAGGAAATAAAAAAATATATATTCCTTAAAAATGAATTTTTTTAATATTTCTATTTTCTAAGAAAATGTGAAATCCAGATTTCTGCATCCAGATTTCTTAAATTTATGAAAGGAAAAAATCATTTAATATTTGGTGCCAAATATAATCTTTGTTTTAGTATGAGCATAAAAACATGTTGACTATACAATCATTTATTTTGTCAGTCTCTCTAATGTAATGATAACAACTCTAAAACTACTTGTTATTTTAACTGAAATTTACCAATGCTAAAACATTTTATTAAACATTTAAAATATGAAACTAATAGTTTATAACAGAATTGCAAACCTTTGGATTCTTTTTCTCTTGTAATTTCAAATTTTTATGAAAATTAATACTATTAAGTTGGTGCAAAAATAATGTCGTTTTTTGACGTTCAACTTCATGTGAGAAAACATTATTTTTGCACCAACCTAATAGTACTGAGCTTAAATTTGTAAAGTCGAGGTACCAAAGAGGAAAGCTTATGAGGACAGTTACCATGAAAATATTTATAGAAAAGGTACAGAGAAGCTATGTTATGGCAGTGGGAAAGTGACTGAAACCAAGATGCCCGGTCAGAACCAATATTCAAAGCATGGACAAAGGGTAGAGTTATAAAGTTGTAAGACAGATTCTGAAAGATGAGTGAAAAACTTCCCAGCCAAACTGTAACAGTTTTTGTATGGTCATCAAATAAACATATAGTCTGTCATTATCCTGATGAAATATTGTACTCTGCTGGGCAAAAGCTTTCTATCAATTGCTGTTTTCAATTGTTTTAAATAGGAGCAGTAATTGTAGAAATCATTTACTTCTCTAGAAAGAGCTTGAAGTAACCACCTTCCTTGCAATTGATATATACAGCATCATTTACTTTTAATGAAGACTTGCTTTTGGCATGATTAGTGGGGGTTCATTTTGCTTGCTCCATATTCTTTTGCATTTTACATTGTTGTAAGGTATCCACTTTTCATTGTCTGTCACTGTTTTTTTAAATACAGAATATTTTCAATATGTTTTAATTATAATTACACATGGAAATTTGATTTATGTTCTCTTCCATACACACCAACTTACCTTATGTAAATGTTATACATCAAACCAGTTAGTGCAAGCAAATTGGTTCAAATGATTTTCACTGATTTGTTTAGATAGTCTGAGTGTGTTTGGCATTTCCTGCATTATATAACATTGTATATTCTCAAGTAATGATGTCTTTTAAGTGCTATCAACTGGTCTCACTATGAACGGGTTTGGTGCAAATGAGACGTTGTAAACCACTTTTGACATGCTTGATCATTTACAGTACATTCTTCATAAACTGCGCAAATAATTTATAAATAACAAAAATAACTAGATCAGTAGTCTTGGAAGGATAATGAACACAATGTGTTAAGAGGTAGTTGCTTAATGAGGAAGGCAGAGGGGAATTTGGTCAGTTAATTTTTATTTCAAAATATTTTTTTGTCTGTTTTTTAATTTATTTTTTTATTTAGTTTTGATTTAGTTTTGATTTATTTTATAAATCTATGTGATACTAAATTAATTTTTCATTGTTTTGCAGAAAGTTTTTGCAAGAATTGGAATTATGTGAAGGAGATCCTTTGAAAGTTGCTGAATGTTTTGTGAAAAATAAAGACAAATTTGTAATTTATGGCCACTATTGTACCAACTACCCAAGGTAAGTGATTATTTTCAGTTTACAGTCTGTAGACATATGAACAAAAATAGTATTTGTGTGAAATCAAGAACTTTTCTAGATGTCTTACTAAAACCTTACATTCCTGAGTGAATTTCAGATCTTGAGGTATACAGAAATATGTCTTACAGGCTTAACTGAGTATTACTAGTAATGAACCTCTTTTGATTTTCTACGAGTTAGTAAAATATGGCAAGAGGACTGATTTGGTAATGTCATGATTGTTCTCAATCTCTAAACAAATGACCTTATTGTAAAGATTGTATTTGTGAAGTATGGGAGAAAATGATATATAAAGGACATTTTTTATCCTTTAGGACTTCATTGGACTAAAGTGATGTTTATGTTGATATAACAACACATGCACATAATGAAGGAATGCTAAAATTTTAAACTTTTTAATTTAATTTTTTTATATGTTTCTGAGTATATAGTCTAGCCAATTTCATTTAGTTTCTTCTTTAGATTTTTATCACTTTTGTTTTTAAGTATCACACATTGATAATAGAAGATCTACCAACAAAGGTAAAATGTAAGATCTTGGACACAAATTTACTGTGGATGATCTGGTGATCAAAGCATTTTCTATACACTTTTGTCTTAGTAAATTGTTTTCTCTTTTACTTAAAGTAACATTTTTAAATCAAAATTATGGTTAGACTCCTTATAGTGAGCAACTAATGCATAGTGTGTTTTGGAAAAGATCCCGTTGTGTTCATATAATCTTTTATAATCTTTTTTATCTTTTGGCAATTATTACAGGTCATGAGTGAATTCCATCTTCCAGTTTTAGCTTATTGTTTTGTCTTTTATTTTTTAGAAGCAGTTTAACAAATTTGATGTTAAGCATAGATTTTTAATTGTATTTCTGATAGTTGATAAATAAAATAATATATATTGATTTGTTGGGTTTGTCAGAATGGTCCAATCTTCTATTTTTAAATAATTTGGGAGCCTTTTGTTTTGGGTTGAATACTGATTTAATTATGGTATTGGAGTAACTTAAAAGTATTTTCAATGTATTTCTCCCCTTCATATAAATATTGAGGGCTACAAATTCTGACTGCTCTTAAATAGAATTTGTTAATTATTCCTGATTTTATTTTGTTGTTATGGAGAGATTAGAAATTGATGAGATAATCTTTTTATTAGTTGATTTGTGATGGACACTAAATTTTAAGTTATTGTCAATATGATGTAATATGATATCTAGGAAAGGTAAAGTATTATTTGATTCTGTTTTGTAAGTGAATTCTATTGTATGTTCAGGTAATATAGTTTTATGGGGAAATATTCATAGTGTCCTCAGTATATCAGAAATATGTAAAATACTCTGGAAAGGACCAGATTCAAGAAATTTTAACAAAAATGCTAAAACCACACTCAGGGGTGAACCCATTGGTAATCCAAATTTTTGTTTATAAAAATTATTTTTAATGGTGAAATAGCATTGCACATTAGTCATGTAACCTGATCTTCCTTTTTTGTAATGAAATATTCTGTTATGAAAAAAGGACCTATTAATTAAAATTGATAAATGAATATCTCATTAGTAAATAGGGGAGATCAGGCTGCTAATATATTGCTTTTTATTTCATTCATTTCGTGTTAGATTTTTTTGATATTTTTATTTTAATGATTAAAAAATAATTCTTACATGTGACAATATTTAAAATCCTTGGTTATTTATACAGAAAATATAATTGCAATTGCAAAATTACTTAAATAATGCTGTCATTTTTTAATGATGTCCAGCTTGCATAATGGTTAACTGCTGGAAATGAGAAATTGATGAGCTGAGGTGGAATTCCTGTTGAATTTGTTACATTCATTTTGCACAAATACCCTTGGCAAAGGTATGAATCAGTCTCTTCTCCCCAAGGTATAGGTTAAATAACAGGACAGACTAGGTTGTCTAGCCATGGTTGGCAAGTAGTCTAGGAGAAGGAAAATTCTGAATTCAAATTTGTATTCAATGTAGTGAAGTATATACTATAAGGAATTCACAATTAACTGTGGTGCAGGATTGATGAATCTATGATCTTGACTGCAGTAGAGGAGTTACATAGGTTTTTGATAAATTAGTAAGTATAATAATTCATAAATATGTGAATTTAAAATATATTTACAAGCATAAATATCTACAGAAGAATAAAAATCTTGTCATTAAATGATATATGTAAATATTGATGCGTTAGAAAATAATATTCTGGTTTAAATTTAAATATTCAACTTCTCAGATTTTATGCTGGCCGGTACTTGACAACCACAGAAATTGTTGGATGATAAAGATTTTTATCCTTGAAACTTATGAAAAGAGAATAATGGGAAATAAAGTTTGAAAAACTGGCTTAACTTTAAATATATTTTCTCAAATAGTTTTATTACCCCTCAAATATTTAAATATTGAAGAAAATAAATCTCAATTGATCAGACAATAACTGAACAAGCATCTATTGTTATACAATAAATGCTTTGTTCATTTTAATGTTTTAATAATCTGGTTGTGGGAGAGAGCACATATTTATTTTTTATTTAATAAAATACTTTATTTTGGTTACATTATTTTCAGAGAATTGTCAGTAAAGTTATGAAAAATATTAAAAGATTTTCATCAGAGAAAGTTTGAAGAATTTAAGCCATTTAAAAAGATCATTTTATAAAATCTTAGAAAGTTTAATGTGGTGAAGCTTAAAATAATAGCAAACAATTTCGGATCAATTAAAAGACGTTTTCATTTATCCTGTATTTTAGTATGTGTTAAAAAATGTATTATTGTTGTTGTTCATTTTTTTTATTGTCCAGTGCCTTGGAAACTCTGACCAAGTGTATGGCTCATCAGAACTTGGCAGATATCTTTAAACAACGACAGCTGGTTCTGGGACATAACCTTCCTCTTGGTGCCTACTTATTAAAGCCAGTACAAAGGGTTCTTAAATACCATTTACTTCTCCAGGTAAGCTTTAGGCTGCAGTGGTCTCATCTTGCTATTAAATGACTAAAATATTAACAATGTAAAAAGCATTCATTGAAATAAGCGCTAATTCCTTTAAAACAAAATAGTAAAAACTTCATTTTTTTAATCTTAAATATTGAGTGAGTAATAAAATTAGGAATAGGTAAAAATTTTAATGGGTGTCCTTGAGAGGAATGGTTTATATAGTAACCTGTATTTAAAAAGCCCAGGGCACTGAAAACAGGTATGAGATGTTGGTAGTAATAATCTCTATAATAAATAGTCATAAAGAAAGTTGCAGTAGATTTATAAGGAAGTTCAAAAGAGAGAAAGAGACGACAAGAATATGACAAAGTAAAAAGTGAGGAGTGGGAAATGAATAAAGACCGACTTGTCTACCCAGCATTTTTGTTATTAACACTGTTATCACTTAATTACATTGTCATGTTGCAATCTATACTTTGTGATTGGAGAATATTTTCTTAGTTCTTTTACTTTAATTATTCTTCACTCTAAAGACATTCTTTATGTATCTGTAAAAGCAGATATGAATAAAAAATAATGAAACAAAAGACCTGTTCATCAACATTAATGACTTTGGCAGAACAGAGATGAGGAGGTATACTAAAAAGTCAAATATAGCAAGGAGCTAAAAAAGATAGGAAGTTGTGGAGAACTATGATCGCCCTCATGAAAGAAGTTAAAAGGATCAAAAAATTTCACTTCTTGGCTCAAGGATATGTCTATAGTTAATCAAAATAATTAGGCTCTAATGATCAGATTTGAAATTAATTTTTTCTTCATAGGTGAATGTACAAGTATTATCAACCTGGCTTTTGTAAAAGTCTCAGATCATCTTTAGATTTTTTTTATTTCATTAAGATTAGAAGAGGCTATGAGTATTTATTTTGTACTCAATTCATAAAAAGTTTATTTGACGCCTCTATACACAATTAAATACAGAACAAAAATACAGAATATTTGTAGTTTCTGCAGGTTTAATATATCCTATTTTTACATATAGGACAACTTGAATATACATGATTGCATCTGGCACAACTTGAATACTCTTTTGAAATTTTCCATAAGTAATCTTTTGCTAATACTGGAGTTGAAGGAGTTGTCTTTTCAATTCTTTCTTTGTTCCACTTCTGTTTCTACAATAGAATAGGTTTTATTGAGGACAATCCATGACTGTCAGTACAACATTAGGGGTTTGTTTAAGATCATTGTCATGTTGAAAAGTCAAAGCTGTTCTCAGTCAGATGTTTTCCAGGATGATCAGCATGATTAAGTCTGTATTTTTCAGCATTCATGATATTGTCAATCATAACAATATTACAGACATCACTTGTGGCTGAAATGCATGTCATTACTGAACCTTCACAATCTGTTATTGAAGGTTGTAAATACTCCTTGTTGTACATCTGTATATATTGTAGCAGATTAGACCCTCACTATTTTCAAGATAGGTTTTTAATCAATGCTTGGACAAGAAATACAAGGTGTAGCGGATTAAAATGTTGATTAAAACAACTCATTATCAGTTATGATTTCAATCCCTGGGGTCTGGTAATGTTGAAAAGTTGTATGTACACTCTGGTTCAGAGGAAGAAACAGGCAAGCAACTGATGAGTAGTAACTGAGTTATTTCCCCTAAGCATGTTAAAGCAGAATAAGAAGAATCTACACATGTGAATTAAATAAAAGGTTTCATTAAAAATCCCAAAGATTCTGAATGTGCCAGCAAAAACCTCAACAAGATGTGAGGATACAATGGTTAAAATGTTGAGAATATAACAACCAAGATGCTGATTCAATGAGGCATTTAATAAACCATTTGATTCACGCTTAAATCTTTGAGCATTTGTGTATTTTAACCTCTTCTTCCTGTTTTCTTTTCAGAGAAATGGTTTCTTCTTTGCAACTTTGCCATAAAAAACATTACTAACCAAATTTCTTCTTCAAACTGAAATCGCCTTTAGTTCAGCTGAATTTGTTAAGTGTTGAGAAAATTCTTTGTTAGATTTCTTCTTGTCTCTTAAAGTAACTTTAATAAATTAATTACAGAAGTTTTGTCAGAATTTATGTGATGAGGAATTATTATATGCTTTGTTATTTGAACTAGTATGTGCTTATCTTGGTTGATATATTCAGTGAATATAACAAACCAAGATGAGCATATTGATTTGAATAGCAAAGACAATAACTCATTACAGGTCAATAGGTTTTTAAACTTTCTACCTTTTTATTTTTTTGTTTGCATGAGTTTTGAAATTTTTTAACAGGTTGAAATTCACATCTTAGGAATCCAGTTTGTCTGCTTATTTTCCTTTAAGATTCACCTTGTTGCTGCAAAATTATCATTTTATATATGTCAAATTTTTCTCTGAAATATGTACCTACAGAATTTTTCTGTAATGTTTAAGCACAGAAAAAAAACCTCTTTAACTTATAAATCATCCAACCATCTTAAAGGTAGCTGAAATATAAAAAATCTTTGGAAAACTTTGAATGAAAATTTGACGTAACATACAAAAATTGAGAAAATTTCAAATCAGTCTAAGAGAATTCAAGGTATTCAATCTACAAAGTTGTGCATGGGAGGTGGGATTTATGTATATTTGTATTGTATACTGCTGAATCTATTTTTGTTATTTTAATTCTGATAAATCTATTTTATGAATGGACTAAGAAATAAATACTTATAGACTTTCTAATCTTACTAAAATAATTTAACGGTGGTCCAAGCTATTTGCATAATACTATAAAACTGCAATCTTCAGCCTTAAGTTCTATTCTGCAACAATTCAGCTATATAAACAAATACCAATGCTGTTAATATAATTTACATGATAAATTTATATAAATGTTGTGTAAAATTCTTAATCCAACAGAAAATATTTGTTAATTCCTTGTTATTGTCACAGCTGCACATAATGGACCATTTTTCAGCATCCTTGCTCATATTACTCAACATGAATTTGCAATTCTTACTCTTAGAGTTTTGAAACAATTCATTGTTATTTTTTCTCAACAAATACACAAAGACTTGATTTGTTTTTGCTGTTCCCAGTTAACTTTTAGGATGTCTGTTCACTATCTTTCAATTTTACTTGGTTTCCAGATGTTATTTTATTTTAAAGCAAATATGTACAAAATATATATGTGTTCTAAAAGTGGGTGCTGAAAAGTTTTAAGACCCAGCCAATAAAGGATTCCAAAAGAATTCTGATGTTTGGTCATTTAGTCAGATTTAAGAAAATGAGTCTGATCAAGGACTCTGGGATTGAAAAGAAACTAGACTCTCTTGGTAAAATACAGAAATTTTAAAACAAGCTTACTGTGGATGTTTTTGACATAATTTCATTTGAACTTAGAATAAAAGTTTATGTTTATAGGCCTGTTTATTAATGTTTCTAAGATTCTCCAATTTGAAGTCACTATATAGTTAAGTGTTTCATGCTTGGTTGAGATTTGATTTCAAATGTACAGCCACTCCCATGAAAGCACTAGTTTTCATTAAATGCATTTTGAATTTTTTTGACTCAGTTTTTTGATGAAATTATTTCAACCCATTGTTTATGATGTGTTATACGCATATAATCAGCTATTTAATACTTAATGTGCCTTTAATAGTGCACAGAAATAATTTTTCGTTTGACATAGAATTAGTCTATCATGTTAAAGTAGAATCAATGACACCCTCATACATTCACAATACAAAAGAGGAATGTGAAAGTTTTAATAAATAATGAATGTCTTATAATTAGACTTTGGAAGAGAAGACAGTTCAGTAATTCTTAGAAAGAGAAGACAATTCAGTAATTCATTATTTGGCAAAATTTAACATTTGTTCACACAAAAAATGTTTTGTCAAAAAGACGTTTTTTCCCTTGACACCCCTATTATTTTATACTCCTTTCACTCCCTCGGTAATGTTTATTGTTTTAAAAATCAATGATTACAATTTTAATAGAACCCAAATATAAATGAATTTATATATATTTTTTGTTCTTGGGGATTTACAAAAAATATTAAACTATTTATTAGATTACTTATTTACAAGAAAAATTCATTATTTACTAATTTATAATAAGTATCACATTATATCAGGTCATCCCATAAGTTCTGTCAAAAATATTATGTAATTTCAATCAAATTTTACAGTATTCTAAAATGTCAAATGATACTGATTGATAATCATATGAATTTAGAAACATTTAACTTAATATAATTTCTTTTTACAGGATAATTTGACTGAATTAATTACTCAAATTAGCCTCACAAAGCTGGAGGTATCAAAGGAGGATTTAAGGCATATAATGCTTTATGAGTTTAAAAAAGTGAACTCTGCAGATGAAATGACTTGAAATATTCACTCAGCTTTATGGAGTGAATATTTCACTGAAATTCATTCACCGAATGAAAGATGGTTTGCCAAATTAAGAAGTGGAAATTTCCGCCTTGAAGATGAAGACTGAACCGGGTGTTCAGTTGAGTTTTATGATGAGCTTCTTGTGGCATCACTTTAAGAAAATCCTGCAGTATCTGTTGAATAATTGGCAATGAAGCTTCATCCAAACCATACACCTGTTCATTGTCATCTTCAACAACTTGGAAAGATTCCTAAACTTGGAAAATGGATGCCTCATGAATTGTGTGAAGTCAAGTGCAAATCCTGAGCTGACATCTGCTCTTCTCTTCATTTTTATGAACTCATCTCACTCTTTTTGGATAGATTTGTGATTGGTGATGAAAAATGGATTTTTTTATCAAAATGTTAAACGTCATAAACAGTGGCTTGGTAATAGGGAAAAGGTCCAAACACAACTGAGAAAGGAACTTCATATGCAATTTGATGGGATTGCAAAGTAATAATTCATTTTTAGTTGCTGCCAACTAATGAACAATCAATACTCAAGTCTATTGTTAGCAATTAGAGCATTTGAACGTGACTTTGAAGAAAAAAAGACCCGTTTTAGTGAATCAAAATCCTGTTTCATCAGGACAATGCATGACCCCATACTACAAAAATTACATTCCAGAAGATTGAAGAACTTGGAACAGAATTCCTCATCCTCTTTATTCTCCCGACCTTGCTCCTTCGGACTACCATTTGTTTTGTATTTTACAGAATCATTTGGATGGATTAACTTTTAAAAGCCATGAGGAGGTCAGAACTGACATTTCAGAGTTCTCTTTGAAACTGAAAGAGTTCTTTATTAGTGGGATTAAAAAGCTTGTAAGCAAATGGAAGGAAGTCATAGATAATCATGGAAACTACACTGATGAATAAATTTCAATAAAATGCAAGATTTGATCACATCTTTATTATTCAAAATTCAGACAGAACTTATGGGATGACCTGATACTTGGTTCACATATTTTTATAATCTTGTAAATAAACATTGCTGAGGGAGTCTTGGTAGTATATAGTAATTGCAATGTCAACAGAAAAATTGTCTTTTTGAGACAATGTTTTTTTGTGGGCACAAAGCTTAAACTTTGCCCAAAATTCTTAGAAGAAGAGGGCAAAAAGCTTTATCTTCAGTTATAATTCTACAAAATTATTTTTATATCCTCAAAATTGTCATATATGATTTAAGTTGTTTATTTAAACAAAGCTCCCTTTTAGTAATCCAAAAACCTTCTTTAATAGCCAATTTGTATGATGTGTCTGCTCTGTCAAGAGAAACAATTACATTTTTGTTTACACTGCTTAAACTGTGCTATTATTATAAAGTGAATTAAATTTCACAGTATTTTGATATTTTCTATTTTAAATTAAGAGAAATTATTAACAAGCACAAATATAATGAAAACATTGAAAAATAAATAATGTTGAAAAAAATTAATATTTGAGAAATATAATTTTTGATTTTTGCTGTAAAAAAAACTTTCAGGAATTATTTTATTATTTCTATTCTGTAGAATAAAATCTGAGCATCAGTCTACTCTATTGCAGTTTTAAAATAAATTTTCAATGTCATTATTATTAAGATGATTGAGTGGCTGTTCTACATAATGTAAACTATATTTTATTTGTTTTACAAAATGTACTTTTGAAATGTTTGGATATACATTCCTATAGTAAACACATTTTCATAGGCAACATCAAATTTTTTTTTACTAGATCAGTTACAATGCAATCTTTACACTAATGATGGGGTATATTTTTCACAGTATTATAAAATTAGATTATCAGGCTGTAAAAGATGACTGGAATACAGTCAACAAGTAACACTTATTTACTTCTATGTCTTATTTTTCAGAACATTCTGAAACATTATGATGAAGAGAAAGAAGGCTTTGATGTGTTATGCCAAGCACTGACACACATGACCAGTATGGCACAACACATCAATGAAATGAAACGAAAACATGAGCATGCAGTCCGTATACAGGAAATTCAGAGCCAGTTGCTGGAATATGATGGTGCTGACCTTACCACACTTGGTGATCTTATCATTGAGGTCAGTTTAAGACAAATTATTTTTTTCTCATTATTTACAAATTGTTTTTTTCTCTTTATTTACTATTCTTGGAATATTTTGTAATTGCTTAGATAAAAATATATTTGCATTTCAGTTTTTATTTCATGATGGTAGAGCACATTTCAACAAGTTTCATAAATACTGAATGCATACAAATCTAGTTAAGTTCACTTTTAAAGCTAAAATGAAATTTTCTGTTTTTTATGGAAAGTAGAGGCTCAAAAAAAGCTAGTGTAATGCATGGATCAATTTATATTTTGTTTGAAGTCACTTGGCTCAATGAACCCATAAACTAAGGTTTTTTTTTTTTAATGTGATTTCTGTACATATAAAATATATGAATCAATCATTTGTATTTTTATTTATTCATTTCCTGAAATACCTGTTTGCAATGATCTTACACTAAAAATGATTATTTTCTTTAAAATTTTCTTCCTATAAAGGGTTCTCTACGTATATGTGGCACAAAGACATACCGGCAAGTTTTCTTGTTTGAGAAGGCTGTACTTATAACAAAGAAGAAGGAAGAAGGCATGTTGAGTTGTAAAAGCTTTATTGAGGTAAGTAATTTTTATACACAATGGCCAGCAATATTGAATAATACTATAACAGTGATAATAGTTTCTGCCAGATGCCCTTACTATCTCTCTTCATTCTTCCATCTCTAAAGTGAAGCACGTGATGTTGAGTAGATAAAAGATATGTGTGAAAATATATTGATTGGTGCTTTTCTGCACAGCACCCCAACATGGTTTTGCGATCACATATAAAAATGTTATATTTTATATCTTAGTAAATTTCAGGATGTTAGTTTTTTGTTTTTTTTTAATCTTAAAAAAAATGTGCAAAATTAGATTTAATTTTTCTCTTAAAAGAAGAAAAATATTACAGGATTCAAAATTAGATTTTAATCTTCATCTTTTGATATTGTTTTTTAATAATAAAAGTTGTATTTCATGTTTAAACATTTCTTTTTATTTCTTTTTAGTGTGCCAACCTTATGCTGATTGAAAGCATTCCAAAAGAACCTTTGAGTTTCCAAGTCATTCCATTTGATAATCCAAAGTCAATGCAGACATTACAGGTAATACATGTTTTTGCTCAGAAGCAAAATAGCAAAAAACTTGCCTTGACTGAAAATAGATTCTGAAAAACGGATACCTTTATTATGTACACAAAACACAAGATAAATTTTCTGTTGTGTCTTTCATTGCTTTTGACTATTAGATTCTCATGACAATAATGTCCACAAAATCATATATACAAGTGGAGAGAGAAATGAAAGAGGAGTTCATCTAATATCAGATAAACTACAAAAGGAAATGCCTTTTGGGTTACTGGTATCTGTTAGTTCTTCTGGTGAAATTGAAAGTGAATATGGCCATCATAGTAGCAGATGAATCTATCAGAAAGTGCCAAATATGAAAATGCCAAATACCAGATAAAATTACAAGAAATTATTATCTATGCAAAAGTAGGAAGAGAACAAGATAGGGAAATAGTTGGTAAGTATGGACTTGGGTCCTATAATGAATGTGTAGAAAAATGGGTTCATTAGTGTGAGGAATGAGAAGACTTACCTCCTGCAAAGCGAATTTGCTTGGCATGTCAGGTCCTGTGGAAAGATTGCGACTGGCATTAAAAGAGAAATGAATTATTCCAAAATTCCCATATCATGGGCAGACGTACAAAAAAATAAAAAAGACTAAGAATTTAGACCAGCTTGAATTTATAAAATCGGAAGTCTCAGGCGAACGAGAAGACTCATATGTAAATTTTAGTTGTCTCCGATGCAGGCATAAATAGCGAGTCTTGGAGGAAGATGAGAGATAGCATTGTTGGCATGACAGCATACGTGCGTACTAATGAGACTGAGAGAATAAGAGGTCACTAGCAACAGTTCAGTTGGTAGACTGGAGGACTGGACAAAAGCAAGCACAATGACAGGCGAACTGAATTACCCACAATTAGTTTACTGCAAATGGCCAAATTATAGCCAACACCTAGTTTGAAAACCATCCAAGATGCTTGTGAATATGGAAAAGCCTGGGAGGAGACATAGAAAACCAGATAGACTCCCTAAACATTAACAAATGATTTAGCAATGCAGTAATATCTTCTAAAACATGTCCAGGCATTGATAGTTGAAAAACTAAGCAAAATATTAAGAGAAAGGAAAATGTCCTTGGAAACAAGAGAAAATTGCTGAACTGCTGTGAATATTGGACAATCTCCTCACAGATGATGAAGAGATTTGAAGCACCAGAGATGTGGCGCTTCTGATGAATAGTAAGAATACTATGGACAAAACAGTAACAAGGAAATACAATACAAACTAAAAGGAATTTGCTGCTTATAACCAGAAAGAAATGGCTGACATTTCTGGGACTTATGAGAAAAGAAAGCTTGGGGAATTTAATACACACAGGACATATTGAAAGCAAGAGAAGCAGGGATGAATGGCAAATAATCTAATTGACAAGTATGAGTGAATGGATGGCAGAAAGACAAAAGAATGTAGTAAATGGGAAAGAGTTACTTAGAATAACAAAAGACATGAAGTTATAGAGTCTTGATCAACCAGATCCTGAAAAAACATAGCAAGAAGATAAGACAGAAGAAATATGGTATTGAAAAATATTTATTAGAAATGACTAAAATCTTATTTTATTTGTTGCTTGCTGTTTATACCTCATGTGTAGTGCAGATGTTGTAAGACAATGTGGCTTGAATGTTTAGATACTGTTTTTGAGGATCAAGTGTCTTTGGCATTTGTTTATAAACAGTATATTTTCTGAGCAGCAGTTATGTGCAAATAAACTTGTACTAAATTTAATCACTTTTTATTTCTGTTTTCTTGAAATTATCAACAGTTCTCTTACATCTAAAAAAACAAAAACAAAAAAATCCTCACATAATTGATGTAGATACTCTTGTGTACCAAATATAAGTATTGGTATGACTCCCCCCGCCCACTGGCATAATACCTATTTGGTACAGCAGGCTCATTATTTTCCAAATAATTTTCTCTAAAGTATGATTATTCTGTTTTAAATTTATTAAACTTCTATAAAAATTTCCAGTGAGTTGTTTATTTGAACTTTTATGCTTATTTAATATGTTGGAATATTCCCACTACTATGGCTATTCCAATCACCATTTTTATTTGGAACAAAAGAATACAGTTACATTAGTCACTTCCAGGCATGTAAAATGTATTCTAGAAACTATGTATGATCACTGAAGTTAAGCAACATCTAGCCAGGTCAGTACCTAGAAGTTGGATGTGAACATGGTGTAATGAATAATGGCTTGGAATTGGAAACTGAAGAGCTGAGTTCAATTCCAATCAGGTTCATTATATTCACTTACACACAAATACCCTTCAGATAGGTTTGGTTTGGTTTATTTTGTTTTATGGCATATCAACCTCAATGGGTTATTTAATGCCAACAATATTTTTAAGATAGATTTGTATGAATAAAATATGTATTCTTTGGTTTAGATTGGTTTGGTTTATTTTGTTTTACCGCATATCAACCTCAATGGGTTATTTAATGCCAACAAAATTTTTTATTGCTGGTAATATTTAGTTTTGTCAAAAATCTGTTTCTGGTAATCTTTTTCCTTCAAAATTGTATTGCTGGTAATCTTTTTCAAAAAAGTATTGCTGGTAATAGTTAAATATTTGCCCACAGCTGGGACCCTAACAGGTGCTACCACCCCAGGTCAGGGTGGACCTGGGAACACCAGCAATTAAGAGATGATTCCACGCTCCTCAAAACTTCCTAATCAGAGGCCTTGCTGCTGGATGTAGTTTATTGTCTTACCCAGGACGCGGATGTAGTTTAACACCCAGGATGGTCCCCCTTCAGATAGGTATGAATCCATTTATGCTCCCCCCCCAGCTATGGGTTAATTAGTAGAACTTGTATCAGTAAATCATTATTTCTCAAAAAAAATCTTACAGTTTAAAAATATTTTCTGGCTTTTGATAAGCTGTAAAAAAAAAAATCTGTCAATTTAGAAACTTTAATACAGTGACCCATATAGACTTTGGTGAGCTAAAACTTTTCATATTTAAAGACAATAGTATCCATAAATCTGCCAGTAAAAATGTAAAGTGCTATAATTGTGAAACTTTTAGCATTCTTTAAAAATTTTATTAGAAAATTTTAAGACAGAAAACTTGCAATGTAAATGATGCCTGTGAGAAAAACATGGTTTAGAGAATTTTAAAGGTGTGTATCTTTATTTGTTTTTAAATATTCTAAAATTGTTTTATATGTATAAAACAATTAGAAATGAGAAAAACAAAATATTATCTATGATAAAAAAAAGTCAGAGAAACAAAACTACACTGATAGAAAACTAAGTCTCTTTGTTTCTGATATGCTTACTTATTTTATCCTTAAATCTGTTTTTATTGGATTAATTTCTTTTATCCAGGCACTTTTCCATTTGTATAAATAATATAATTTGATGTTATAAATTCTTCCATTATCTATTTTACAAAAAAAAATTGCAATTTATTTATAGGTCTAGAACTGGTAGTTGCTTAAATACAAAGATACCGACAGAATGAATCTATTTGAGGAAACATGAAGTTGGAGTCTATTTTGACAGGTGCAACAGAAAAATATCTGTTACTATTTGACTGAAATAGTTACATATTTTCCTTTGTTCAAGTTCAGTTTAAAGCTAGAATTTCAAATGCTGATTTTCAAGGCAAGAAAACTTTCCTTTCTTATAAAATCAGTGTAATCTTCCTCTCCTTAACCTATTTGCCTTCAAGTAAGCTTAGTAAATGTCATTATTATAAAAAATGTATTTCAAGTATCAAGTCACTTGAAATGCTATATTTAATGGATTGATTTTATTAAAACAAACACAAGGCCATGTATGTAGGACACTTAATCAGAAAGTGCTCAAATTGACTTTTAGTAAAAATAAGTTGAAAAACATTGCTTCTTTTTATAATCTTCAATATTATTATTGTTATTTTATAATTTTCAGGCTCGGAACATGGAGCAGAAAATGAAATGGTGTCAGGAAATCAAGCATCTGATCTTGGAAAGTTACAAGGGTAAAATTCCTGAGAAGGTGCGCCATCTTGTAATGGAACTTGGTCGCAGCAAAGATGAACAATGTGAGAAGCTTGAATGTTTGAACACTTTCCAGCTTTTTGGTAAATTCTTGACTTTTTCTACTTGATCTGGCTGTTGTGGCTCAATTGCACCACCTTTACTCACCAAACCAGCATGAGCTCTGAAATAGCTCAGGTTGTTGCTACTGCTATGTCCACTTTACACTTGACTGAACACTCATGCTCTCCTCTCCTCCCACTCATCCATCCATCCATTCATTCACCTGCTTGTCTGTCTCTATTCTTATCACAAATTCAGTAAAGATATGCTGAATACTTAACTTTTTGTCTTATACATGGCATGTTGGAAATTACTTTTCAAGGATCTTTACTGAACACTTACACCTTTTATTTATTTATTCATTCATTTATTTATTTAAGTACTCCTACATATCTAATTTTTTACTTAGGTTGATGCAAAAGTTTTCAGCATTTTTAGACAAAATAAAATCATAGCATCATTATTCAGTAATCAAAGTATTTTTCTTGTTTTTATGAATTTGCACTACCTTTCAGGTAACATGTGTATTTATTTTTGACTCAATGAATTCTTAAAAGAAACTTTTGATATCATGTTAGAATCACTGATCAAACAAGGAGTGTAACATGCAACAGAGCAAGTGATAGTCTGAAGGCTAAGCTGCATGTGAACATTGCATTCCAGCTCCAAGTTCTGCTGCATTGCATTTACAACCTAAGGGTAGGCAGCATCATGTTGCAAAATCATTGGTTGACTTCCTTGCTATGAAAAAAGGTTTTCTGTTTCATTGTCTTTCAAACAAACCAATTGCTCACTTGTGTTGTGCAGTAACAGTTTGCTCCAGTTTCAGCAATTTGTAATAAAAAAAACACAAAGAAAACATTCTATTTTAATTCTACCAAACACAGAAATACATTTTTATCCAATCTTTCATTTTGTTTGAGATGTTGATTTCTGTCCTGGATCTTGCTATAATTTTCTTATCCAAAAATAACTGTTTCCTCTATTGAGCAAGATGGCAAATGCAAGTATTTAAATGCTGACTTTTTTTTTCTGTAAGTTCATGTGGAAGTCATTTTTCAAACTTATAAAATTTTCCCAAGGCTTGTAAAAGACATATTACAATTGAGTGAATGCAGGATTATTAAAGAGCTGAGTTTTCTTAACATTATGCAGAATATGGTGCTAGGAACTTTTGCATCCACCTAATATTTATAGTAACTTATAGTCCTTATTCTTTTAAAATTGTACAGACTTTTGAGATAGGCAGATAACATTTTTCTTAGTGTAGAATTTAACTGGACTGGCATTTTTTTTTATACTTCTTCCACTCTCTCAGGTATCTAAGACTCCAGGGGTAAAACCATTATGAAAAATTCTGTTTGAAGGATGAAATAGCATAGAAGATTTTTACATTTTGTCATTCAGTTCCCCTCCCTTATATATTTACCTGTCTACAGAGTACATATGGTGTCCATGAAATGTCATTTCTGATAACATAAGGGCAAAGAAAATTAGGAGCTTTGTGCTGTATATTATAGATGAGATAAATGGGAAGGGACATTTTCTATTGGCTAGCATGCTGACCATTTACTATATATTGGTACCATTATCATTTACAATTATTTTTTTTATTGTATTAATGCAATGCAACAAAGGTTAAACATAATTTGTTGCCGAGATGCATGCTGTTCTGTTACCAATGATGTCAGGTTAGCTGGGCAAGATGATATGATGTTGAAAAACTTGAAACTATCATTGATCTTGGTGTTAACATCATTGTTGATGCACTCTGGCACATCTTTATATATATATATATATATATATATATATATATATAAATAAAAATAACACCAGAAGAGAATAGACAATTTCCAGCTATGAAATATTTTCGTTATCTAATTATATGCCAAATACTATCTTGGAGCTTAGCTACAATTCTATATTTCATGTTGAAATTCTTTCTTTGAATCATATTTTAAATCTTTCTCTCTTGTATTTTTCTATTTGTTGAAATGGTTAAATCTTTTAACCTTTCCTATCATTCACTCATCTAATTGGACATATTCTTTACAGTGTCTTCATTTCTCTTTCTCATTTCAATCATCTCAAATTATCAACAATAAAATTTTCAATAGGAAACCCATTTTGATTCTTTACAGAATCTATAAATGAATCCAGTTCCTCTCAGAAGTGATGACCAATTGTTTTTTTAGTGAAAACACAACTTTCTGATTATTGTTGGTTATAGTTAATAAAAATAAAAGTACATATTCACATTTTGAGAAACTTAAAACCAATTGATAACTCTGTGAAAATATAGCAATAAGTAAATTAGTGATATTTGCACCTGTCAACTGCTAATTAAAGGATTATTTAATTTTTTCTGCTGTTTGAGCAAATTAATTTAAAGTAATTTTTCATCATTAATTTTTTTAACTTAAAATTCTTAATGATAACGTTTTTTATAAAAAATAATATAAAATTAAAATGTTGGTTTCTTTCATTTTAAGAAGTTTTTAGAATATATTTTTAAAAACCAGCATCTGTCTATATTTCTAAGATGAGGTATTATGTACATTATTTACATTATTCAGACTATTGTCCTCATCTTTGTCGCCATATTTATTACAACGTTTCAGCTGTTGTACATTCCGACCTTCTTCAGGTGGTTGGAATGTTGAACTGAACCCTCTATTTCGCTCACTGGGGTAGACTGTTCTAGTTCCATGTGCCATGTTTAATGGATGTCAGTTATCAGTTATCTCCTGTTAATTTCCCTCTGAAAGTTCTCCATTGCCTTAACTGGGTATTGAACTCACACTCTTTGGGTCCTGTCACCGGATCTAACCAACACCTTTATCCACTGTGCCATGTGTCCTGAAGAAGGCCGGAGCGTACAACGGCCGAAATGTTGTAATAAATATGGCGACAAAGATGAGGACAATAGTCCGAATAATGTAAATAATGTTTTCAAAACCAGTTTTACTTTTAAAATAGTTCTATTTCAAAAGTAAAAATAATAAAAGAATTTAAAAAATAATTTGTCATATTTTTGTTATATACATAAAGTTATAAAGCAAATTCAAAACTGCACAAAAAACAATGAAGTTAACATGGGTCAGAGAACAGACCAAGATAAGACATATAGAAGTGCTTAAAAGATGGAGATGAGTGAGACACATAGCAAGAAGAAATGACAACAGATAGTCAAAGTTGTTTGGTAGTTGCTCAATGGGTCACAAATGTAGTAGGAAAAACAAATAGAAGATGGAGAAATGAAATAGAAAGGTTTACTGATAAAACGTAGCACAATTATAGTAATCCTGAAAGAATTTAGGAAAGGACTTTATCATGTAGGCATCAGCAGTAGCTGATTTATATATATATATATAATGTTTTACCAGTTTGTTATTTATTAAATATATATTAATTAATAAGTATATTTAATAAGTAATAAAAATAGCAAAGAAGTATGGGCATAAAGAAATGCATTATTACATTCCTTATTATGGCTGTGCATTTTACTTAATGTTTGTAATGCTTTTAAAAAATTACATCCATGAATATAAAATACATTCATCTATTAAATGCATTACTATTATAATTTGTTATATATCATCTGTAAAGAGGCATCTTTTAGTCACACAAATGCATGACAACTTTACAGCATTTTTGTATTGAATTGTTAACATCAAGAATACAACACACACTCTTTGCTGATGCATATATATTTGTGATTTGTTAGCTTTTATACCGTAACTTTATTGAAATTATACATGTTAAATATATTATGGAAATTGTTTGGATTACATATATTATCATATCTGTATCTGTCTATCTATAAGGTGAATTTTGTTGAGAAAATAGAGAGCATGTTCATTTCCCATTGATTAAACTTGCATGATATCCCAGCATGCTTTACAATTTATTGTGGTTAGTTCTGAACTAGGAAACATAAGTTTTGTTTAAAACTTAGAAGTGATAATATGCAATATCTACAATAACATTTTAAATAAATTATCAGTTCTGTATAAGGAATAAAAAGTACTTACAGATCAAGTAATTTTTGTTTATTCAAATCATTTGTTCTATTCGTGTGTGACTTACTAAAGTTATGTAAATGTTAAAGGAAAATGTATGTTTAAGATGAAAATTGGGTATAAATAAATTGCTTAACCAAAAGTAAAATCTAGATTCAGTATTTTGTAGAAATTCATACAAAATTGAATATTTTTATCTTTGGAATTAATATGTGGATTTTGTTAAGTAAAAATAATGTAAGAAATATGAATATTATTAATTTGAATTAAAGAAATTATTGTCTTTGGACTTTTGTTTCAGTTTCTTTTAAGAAGAAAAAAAAAACATTGGATATCAGTTTACTCCATTTTCTGATCAACTTTGTTTTTTTTTCATTATTATTCATATCATTTGCAAACATTAACCATTTTCATTCATTTTCATATCCCCTTCATTTTTATAGAGCTATTTCTACAGCCTTATCTTCAGTAGCTCTTCAAACAACGTTTTCTATCTGCTGAATCTTTGCTTGGCTCTTATTTTGTTTTCATTGAAATTAATTTACTTTAAAGTTTCTACAATTTCAAATTTATGGGCTAGGGATATCATTTTTCTTTCTTTTTTTTTCTATAAATCTTTAAAAAACTCTTGTCTTGTGTAGATGCTTCCAACAGTGAAAATGTAGACCCTGGAAAAAGGCATCAAATTAGTGGACTGGATTATCTTGAAAAACGTGGAAGGGTGAGACGTAAATCCAGCAACTTAATACCAGGTACGGGTAAACAATTTAAACATTTAGAGAGTTTTTTCTTTTGTGTCTAAATTTTAGATCTTTAACAAAAAGAATTTTCCACTACAAGTGACATAGAGATGTGTATTTTTTAAAAGTTATTGGTCTGACTCTATCCTACAATAAATCTCTGAAACATATACATACAAATGTTTTTATATTCTTTCATTTGATTAGAAACTTATTTAAAGTTTTTTTTTTTATCTAGAGGTGTTTTCTTTTTTCCTTTCATATAATGTTAGAGATTGTGGTCTTTATAATACATTAACTCTTTAGTAACTTCTTTCTTTCATATGCAAGCTACAAAAGGGTGCTGAAAAGTTCTTGGCCATAGTCTTATTTGTCAAGCTTTTCAGAGAACATTCAGTATACTTCATCAGGTTATTTTCTTAAAATTGTTTTTGTTGAATGTAACTTTTTATAGCAAGTCATATAAATGATTTTATTTATGTTTATCAATGTGAAAGTTTCCAGCATATATTTTCATAAAGTCTTTTATAAATTCATAGTTGTTGTAGCATACCTACAGATGATAATGGGTATGTCCCCATTCACATAAATACAGTAGTAAATACTGTATGTTGGTCTGCAGTTGGAGATTCATTGTGGAATTCACTTGACTCACTTCTAGCAGTTGACAACTTCTTCTACGTGCTGCTGGCGAATCTTATAAGTGTTGTTCGTGTCCTAAGTATTATCATTCATTACCAACCTTCATGTGATTATTCTATTCAGTAACCTTCCTTAGGTTACAACAATAGTCAGGAAAGATTTTTTTAGTTCTATTTCTTATTTTTATGCCACTTTCTCTGTAAATTGTGTTTCATCATAAAAGAAACATTCTATTTCTGATTCAATAAATTCCTTCCTGAAACTACTAACCAGTATTTGCATGGAGAGAAACCAAGTGATTGTCTGAAGATGACTGGTCTGTAGACTACACCCAAAGTCATTTGCTGCATCTACATGAAATTAAGCATTGTTACAATGCAACATCAAAGCTTTCTGTGTCAATACACCATTCAAACAGGCCAATTGCTCGCTGGAGCCTTGTGCAGTAACAATTTGTTCAGATTCAAGCAAATTATAAGTTTCTCTTTGAATCCTACTAAACATAAAATTGTTTTCCTTGGGTTTAAGTTGAGATGTTGAATGCTGTTCTAGATCTAGACAAGATTTTCTTCATTTCAGATTCTCATAATAAACCATTATACACTGCCAGTATTTCACTTAAACAATCTGGGTTGAACAATGAGAGAAAGACATAAACACTGATCAATGTTTGTTTTTATAAATCCATGTGGAACATTTTTACTTTTGAAGTTTTCAATTATAGATTCACTTCTGACTTTTCTGCAAGTTCATGTGTTGTGTTGCATAAAGCTTTCCTCTAATTCATCAATTTTGAATTTCTGAGTTTTCCAGTTTTATTTGTTCTTAATCCCAATTTCTTTTTATAAAATATTCACAAACCATTCCCAACACATGCTTGCACCTGCTGCATCATTTCCATAAGCTTCAGTTACCTAGCTTTTTCTGCACTTTTTCCCAGTGTCAAATGTGCATTTTATATTCTGTCATGATTTTTCACCAAAATCACATTTCAGCAAACAATTCATCAGGAATGTATATGCGCATATAATAAAGAACTGATTCAATTTCAAAGACACTTATATTTAAGATTTTCCTAATATTGTGCAAAAGATGGTACTGGGAACTTTTGCATCAATACAATATTAACTGAATATTGTTCACATTTTGTATTAAGATGAACGCATTTCTGAAAGTTTTATTGCAACTATTATACCAGATTTTAAATATTTATTTCTTATTAAATCTGAGGCAAATATAAATGTAAGAAATATCATGACATTTTGAGTTTCTGTTGGCATTTTTCTTCAAATACTCACAAGATGGATCTAGGTTTCAAAAACTGCTTATATTGCCAAGAAGCTAGCTAGGGGTAGAAATTAAGATTCTATATCATATCACCTCCAAGTGTGAATGATTTTATTGATTGAGTGTATTATATTAAAAAGAATATTGTGTAAGCATTGGTTCGATAAACAGTTTACTTAATATTTTTCTTTTTATCTTGATGTCAAACTATTAATGAAAAGAGTTGAAAATATTATCCTCTATTTTTTTTGTTCAAATCAAATTTATAATTTATAATAATTTCCCCAATTTTTATACTCGTGTTTGTATCTATTTTTATAACCACAAGGAGATCCTTTTTGAAATTTGCTTTTTGTACGAATTTAGATGAACTTCTTTTCTTACTTTATAGATTTTAATTTGTTGAAACCCCAGAAACTCAGAAAAGGTAAGTATCACAAATAAAGATCTAATTTAAAAAGTGAAAACTTATCTTTGACTTATCAAAGTGATGAGCGACAAAATAATTAAATTTGTTAAAAAATATATTAAAGATCATTTGGAATTGATTATTAATTTATAAAGTATTTCCTGTGAAACAATTTTTATTTTTCAACATAATCTCCACTGTCAATTAACTTAATTCAATAGTAAATATTATTTTCCTTGTATTACACTGAAAATTTCAGCATGTAATTGTTTGGCTATTGATCAACCTTCATTCATATATTTTTAATATTATCCTTTATTTTTTAAGAAAAAAAAATATATCGAATAACTAGACAGACCACTATTATGATTAACCATAAAACTTATTTTCAATAAATTATAATTTCTGTTAACTGCTGTATATGCACTCAAAACGCAATTTGAAGCAAATATCTAGAAATATGTACTTGAACATTGTTTTTATTTTTTATTCTTTTGTATTTTTAATTTAGTTTAAGTTTAATATAGATTTAAAACATTAATGCTCTTTTGTTGTTGAGTAATATCAGTAAGTATTTTGTGGCGTTATATTACTTTGGACATATAGATAGGAGAATTATATTTTAGGTAAGTAGATAATAGATTGTTATCACCTGGAAGCAGAGTAATACAATTTTTTTTTAATCATTTCACTCCAAGCAAGATGATAATGCCACTAGGATACAAGGAGTTACTGAGAGTAAAAGTAAATGAGAAAATGTTAGTGATGAGAAAGGACAATAAAAGAACAGAATTCAGAACAGAAGATGGTGATTGATACCATGGAAGTAGTTATATGCATATCACACAGTAAATATTCATTTGTTTGGTGGAAAAATTAGGTATGATGGGTTGAGAGTGGAGTTGGAAGAGAATTTACAAGCAAAGTATTCTGCTTTATCAGCATTAAATAATAACACTTCAAACGGATTGAGGATTTACCCTTCTTTAACATACACTTAGGGAGCCAAGCTTGTGAGAAGCAATACTGTGTCTATTATCAAACAGTGACTTGCTTACAAATATTATGAGCATTTATTATTATGCATATTTGTATAAATGGTATATGGTATGGAATTTGTCTGTTTTAAGAAACCAACATGAGAGTAAGCTTTCCTGTAAATATTTTTCATATTTTATTTGAATAAATGTTATATGATATGCAATTTGTTTAAATTAGAAACATTAGGGTATGCTTTCTTATAAATATTTTTTGTATTTTATTTGAATGGTGATTAATTATTTTTTTTAATTTCTTCTATGTTACAGGTTACCGAAGAGTAAGTAAACTAAATTGGCTTTTTTTTGTTTTTGAAACTTAAAAGAAACTTAAAATTCAAATGAATTGTCGATTAAAATTTTATTTTGATAGATTAAACAAAATTGACTTTTTTATATTAAGTGGATGAAGAGATAACCTGCCTTTGCTAGGAATATTATTTGCACTTTGGAGTTAATACTTTGGAATGAGTGTGTGTATTGTACATTTCATCATTTGAGTTCTTGTATTACTACTACCAGATGAGCCTAGAGTCAAATTAGGCTTTTGTTAGTCTTTTTTAAATACAGTAGCCCATGTATACAAAGTAGTAAAGACATGCTTATTTGGTTTCACTTTTTGTTGTCTGTCAAATATTGTTATAATTGGATTTTACCTAATTATAAACAATATTCAGAAATTTACAGAAACTTTTATTTTTGACAATTTTGAATTCATTGAAGATTTTCTTGAACTTATTATTGAAACCTTTTTATTGTCATTCATAAGTTATTAAGAGAAGTGGTATTAAATTTTTAATTTTATTTATAATATCTATCAGGAAACAGTGACTTAGACTTGTTGAGGACATGCTTACAATTATTATGTGCATATATTATTATGCATATTTTTATAAATGGTATATAATATGCAGTTTGTTTTAAGAGACTAACATTAGGTTAAGATTTCCTGTAAATATTTTTCATATTTTATTTGAATAAATGTTATATAATATGTATTTTGCCTGTTTTAAATTACAAACATAAGTGTGTACTTTCTTATAAAAAAGCCATGTAAAAAATTCAGCATGACAAAGTTTCATGATTCTTAATAATTTAATAATTGGATAATAAAGGTCTGGGAGAATCTTACAGGAAAATCAATTTTATATGTATATGTAAAAACATGGCTGACATATTCTCCTACTAATAAATGTAAAAGATACAATAGATTTTTGCACTTGAACAAGCCCATGAATTTTACTCTTTAAAATAAACAGGGTGATTGTATCTCTGTCTTACTTTTAAATAGTTAGGCTAGGATGATTATTCTTTTTTAGAAGAAAATACACCTCAAAAACCACCTATTTTATTAAATATTCAATTGAACTGGCAGGTTATGTGTTGTATTAGAGATATGAAAATCAATCAGGTGTGGAAATTTAACTGTCTCTACAATAAAATAACATATGATAGTGTGACAGAGAAATCTAAAGGTGCATAGGAATATTGAAAGCTGCTTTTCAGAAAGTAAACTGGGGTATTAAAGAAAGAACAGTTCTGACTTGCTATGTAGTGTCTAATCTCTTCTCTATGTCAGGGAATACAAACTCTTTAGTCACAAATGAAAATGCTTCAAGTGACAGTTATGGTCCAAAGACAAAAATGTTTCATTACTGAAAATTTAAAAAAAATCCAGTCATAGCTTTTATTTCAGCCACTTTGTTTATTTGAAACTCAAATATACACAATAAATTATGAAATGTCACTTATATAATTAAACTCTTAAATGAGTATATACTTTATTTTTCTGTCTGTCAAATAAACTGATAGTCTTAAATATGTAATAACTATTGCATTATGCACTTGTGTGTGTGTGTGTGTGTAAAGACAAAAGGAAAACTTGTCTTAGTTGACACATTTTGTCCTTTGATAGACAAATGTAAGGACTTTTTTGTAACAAGTATTTATAAACAGAAATAAAAATGTTAGTTTTTCAGAATTTTAAAATTTAAGAATGCTCCTAAATAGATTACTGAAAATAAAATTAAATTATAGAAGATAAACGAAAGTGAGTAGATGTTACTGTTGTTGAATTTTTTTCTTTTGTCTTTTTCATATTGTCTTTTTACAAATATATTTTTAGTTACATCTGAATTTTTATACACAAACACACAGATTACATAATTATTTTTATGCAAATAATTTATTTTCAGTCTGATCCTGGTTTTCCTCGTTTAGTAAGTACTCATTACTAGTAATATAGGTAGTGTGTTAATATCTACTGCAGTTTTAAAATACAATGCTCTGCATGTAGATATAAGCCTGCATCTTTTACTCTTCAGCCATATCTGCATGTTTCAAGTGTGAAATCATTTCTTTCTTTTAAATTGACCCTTTCTTTCCTATAATTAATTTCTGCTCCTTAATAAGAAACTTACTTTTCCATCTTTCCATGTTAAATGTATATCTGTTGATTTTTGTTCCTCCATATTACACATTTGACACTTTTAAGTATTAATGAAAAGTCTTTATATAATTTTCTATCAATTGAAAGATGTATAAATAATTTCATGCTCATAGCACAGGTCTAGTGAGAATGTTCTTGTACTGATCTGATTTTATGGTCATTGTAATATCAAGCAAATATTGGTCATTTCAAATCAATCCTGTATTTTCTCAGTGAGTTTTCTTCTGAGTTTTAATACCATTTTCTTGGCATTGATGCAACATTCCTGAAATTGCACTTTAGCCTTCTTCCTAAATTCCTAAATAATGGATTCCCAAAAAGACTCTTAAAGCTCTTGCATGCAATGCATGTAACAAACTTCACAAGATTTGGTGCTCAAACCTTCCATCCTCTAAAAGTCCAAACCTTTCAAACACTGACTGAACCAGTCTTACTGTGTGGATCAAAAACTTGGACATTATCTAATCGTGTTGAAAGATGACTGGATGGAACATGTACAAATCTGCTTAGAAAAATCCGGAACATCAGTTGGAGATCTCCTGCAATGCTTAACACAATTTATGGAGAACTGAGACCAATCTCCCTTAAGCTCAAATAAAAGTGATTGCAGTTTGCCAGTCACAGAGAGAACACGGAGGTCGTCTCCTCCTTTACTTCTATGATATCCTTCTAGAGGTGTCTTCTTGTGAGAGTTCACTTTCCCAGACACCATGGATTGGGTTGGACATTAGGCATCTAGGGGCAGCAATGCAGGACCGAGCAGTGAGGAAAGGGATTGTTAATGGAGTTCTGACCAACCACAGGAAGGTTGAAGGTTGATGATGAAATTCTTCTGTTGCTTATCATTCAAACTGATGTCAGAAGATTTTAGCTAAGAGGTTCAAATCTAGGTTCAACTCTTGACATATCTTTATTGCACTCAAACTCTGTGTTAATCACTGCCCTTCTTTTATTCTTTATTACAAATAATGTAGGTCACATAAAATTTCTAAAAATGAAACACTTTCAAAAGTACTACATATTTTTAATTGATTATTACATTAAAAATATGAAAAGTTTCATGGCAGATCCAGAAGAAAAACTGAATGGATGATAAGACAAGCTAGTTCATGAAGCCAAGAAGAAAAACAGTCTAAAGTTTAGGATAACCCAAACTTTAGACTGTATGACTATAGGAATGTCAAAATCAAGCAGGTGTGGAAATTTAAATTGTCTATATAGAAGTTATATTTCCACATCAAATGATAGAAAGTGTGAAACAAAAATCCAAAGGTGCAAAGGAATAATGAAAGACGCTTTTCAGAAAATGAACTGAGGTATTCAGGAAAGAAAAGAGTGCTGAGCTGCTATGTAATGTCTAATTTCCTCTGTAGCAGGGAATTCTTAACTCTTTATTCACAAATGACGAAAAGTGATGCAGACAAAAAATATTGAGAATATCATGGACAGATTACATTAAAAAGATGGAAATTTTAAAGAGACTAGGAACTACAAAGAAATTATTGTTAACAGAGACAGGTGGAATTTTGAGGACATGTAATGAGGAAAGAATGCTTGGAGAATTTAACATACACATGACATTAAGTTCAAGGCAAGTAGTGAAAATCTTACTTGAGAAGTTTTAGCAAATGGACTGGGGAACAAGTACCATAAAGTTTCATAAAGGAGCAAGTATTACTGAAAGCAACAGAAATCAGGAAACTGTGGAGAGCCATGATAGTGGCCTACACATAGAAAAGATATGACACATAGATAATGAAAAATGAATATTGACTTTCCATTAATTTTTCACTGCTTTGCAATTAGAATATTTGGTTAGCCCATAACACCTAAAAGATATTCAATTTATATTTTATTTTAATTTTATAAATCAACAAATCTTGTAAGTGTTAGAAATATGTGAAATCCACTTTGGTGACAATTCATGAAATGATAGCAAAGAAATAATAAATTGAAATATAAATTTGCTTGTTGATCAAGAAGTAGAATCTTGATATTAATATTTTGATATTTAATTCACAGGATATGCTTATTAGAAGAAAAGAAAAACATTAATTAGTTACTTCTGAGAAAAATATTATGAATTCTTGGTTTAGATAATAGTCTGAATACTTTATTATTTAAGTGTGCCATAGATCTTTTATATAAAGCCATAGGTGCTTCTTACAATGTAAGGCTAAAGGCTTACATTTACAGTTTGCTACTCTATAACACTGTTAAATTTTTTGTTTTTAAAAATAAATTATTTTAGAATTTATTTATATTATACATGTGAAAATAGATATTTTAATTTATAAAAGTAAATCTAGTTTTAGACAGACATCCGTGATGTATTGACTTTTCTAATTATGTTACTATCAAGTATTAATAAAATCTTTCCCATTTCTCAACAATTTCTTTCATAAACTTTTTCATTATTAGAAATTATTTGCAAAATATTCCTTGATCCACATACATACATATATATATATATATATATATATATATATATATATATATATTCATTTATGCTGCTTCTTATTTTCTTTCAATTCAGAATTGTTTTTTTTAAGCTCCTCTTTTTACTGGCAATAAAAATTACTTAATTTATAAGAGAAATATATTCAAATTTTAATCTTTGAACTGTTTTCTTATATTCTTACTAAAATATGAATGATTAAATTTTATCATTTTTTCACTTGATTGAAATGCAAGATAGAACTTCTCACTGGGTTTTAATTGGAATATATTTGTCATATCCACAGCTTTGTCAGCAAATCATTGTTTGTCTCTTGATATAATTGAACTAAAATTTTCAGTAGGTTTAGACTTTAGTTCATAAAAAACATTTAATTCACATAACTAGAATGTTGACATTCTAGTTTATAGTAGTAAGTATTTTAGTGCTTAACTGATTCTAATTATATTAGAATTGTTTTAAATAACCACCTTCCTAAAAAAATGATTTTGTAATTTTTTTAAATTTAAAAAAGTCAATGTTATAAAAAAATTAATATTTTATTAATGTTCTCTAAAATAATTGTTTAGCTAATTTTTTAATTTATTTAATCTATTTCATACATTTTTACTAGTCCCTTCATTTTTGCTGTTTTTAACACAATGTATTTGCCTCTTTTACTTTTGTCAGGTGTTTGTTGCATTTGGTTGCAGTCTTTAGATGCAACACACCTGAAGAAGAAAGTTTTTATTATAGCACCGTGTATTGTTTGTACTGAGTTCAAATTTCATAGTTTAATATGATGCATTGTAATGTTAAAATAAACCTGGAAACATGGGTTAGCTTGAGAATGTTATTTTATATTGTTTCAACATCAGTATTTGGCATGTTTTTTAATTTTAAAATGAAAATTTAACTAGTTTTTCTGAAAAATGTCTTTTTTTTCCAAGAGTAAATAGCATGTTTTTTGTTGTAATAACTACTATTTAACATTTTTCTGATAACATATTCCTATCATTAAAAACAATTTTTAGTATAAAAGAATATTTTTTTGTATTTTTTCAATGTATGTCTTATATAGTTCATATCTAAAACATTAAAAAATATCAATATCTTGAGTCTTTACTAAAGCTATTATTATGCCAATTGTCTTATGAAATTTGTATAAATTTACAGCCACATAATTTAATGCATTTTTTCTTTTTGAATGATTTTAAAAAGAATTGAATTTTTCATTTTCTTAAATCAAAATATATTTTAATTTTTACATTTAAAAAAAAATATATTTAATAATTTTTAATGTTTCTTTTCTTTTAATTTTACTAAATTCTACTTATTTCCCATCACATGAAAAGCTCCTATCATTTTGTAAAACTCAAATCCTCTCCACATAGAAGGTCAACCCTAATAAACATGTTTTACTTTTAATCAACCCTAATTTCCTGATTTAATCACTACACATGACTTTTCATAATCTTTTGTAGATTTTTAATTTTTGTTATTTTTCAGCATTTTTGTTTTGCATCTTGTGATTTCAAAAAAATCTAATTTTAAATAAACATTACAATGGAGTGCTGAAAAGTTCTCACCCCAACCAATAAGGATCATTTGATCAGTTTTTGGGCAGTGGGTCAGGCCGAGAACTTTTCCCTAATTCCTCATATATATTATAAACTGCATTATTGTGAATATTGAGAATGAATTATTGTATATCATGTTTTTTTTTAATTCACCTATTCTTTATTTTTTCACATTTTGAACAGTGACCTTAATTTGATTTTTAACAAAAATTTAATGGCTGAAATTAATATACCCAAGATGTCTGAAGGTTTTTAAAATTGTCCTAGGACTTGAAATTTCAAGCTATTTATTAAAATTTAAAAAAAAAAACAATTAAAGGGGGAAAATTGACCAGAAGTCTGGATATTTAATTCAAGAATTTAATCATTCAACTGCAGAATTTCCAAGTAATCAAATTCTTGGACATATTTAGTATTAAGTATACTGACAAAATCACCAGTATTCCACTGAAGCAGTCAAACAGCCCATTGAGAAATTTAGATTTTAAATGACAAGAGACAACTCTTTGTGAAACAATGCTATTGCCTTTCATTTAAGATTTACAATGAACTTAAATCTGATTTGTTCAACATGGATATGGTCTTATCTATTTAAAATAAAAAAGAAATATTCCAAATGTTGAAATATAAACATATTACCTTAAAAGTGTGCAGGTTTTGTCAAGATTTGTAAAAAAAAAAAAAAAAAATTAATTAGTTTCTATAAACAGGATTAATTACCATTTCAAATTATAATGCTCCCTCTTTGCTGTACCTGAACTTATTTTTAATCAAACTATTTATCTACACATTAGATAGTTTTATCAAGTTAATGTTTTGAAAAAACAAATTGTAATTAACAAAATACTACTAAAAAAAAGTGTACAAATTTTCCAATATAATTTTATTGATATTTGTAGGATGTAGCCATTTACAAGCTGTTTTTTTTACAAGAAATTAACGTTATGGCTCTTCAGCATTTTATATGCTTGCAAAGAGTTCACACAGTTGTTGACATTTAACTTGACGGGAATTTTCTGTTTTATTAATATTTCCTTTTGTATTGCCGCTTTTTTAAAGAAATTTTCTTACCTCATTTAATAACCAAAGACGTTTGTAAATTTTTCTTGATTTTTTTTTTGCCTAGTATAAAAAAACTTTAATAAGAGCCATTGACTTTGCTCAAATTGTTCAAACTTATTTTTCATTCCACCCTGTCTCTCTTGAACCCAATTAGGTCATCCAGTGGGGTGGGTATCTCTTCATCTTAAACTGGTAATTCTCATTTGTTACAGCAATATTATCCTCATTGAGAAAATAGTAAATCATTCATTTTGATACATTTTCATGCCCCCCCCCTTCTCAATGAACTTGTGCATGATGATGATGATGATGATAGTATAGGAATATTCTTCAATGAATATTTAAATTGTTCTTCCACATTTTTGACTGTTAAGAAATAAACTCTAGCATGAGTCAGAAATAATATTTTTGTTTAGCAACTTTATTCTTCAAAATATTGCAATTGGTCCCCTAAAATGGAAATTACTTATTACACACACACACACACACACACACACACATATATATTTTTTCTAAGGAGTTAATGGATTTTATTGTTGATCCAACATTTTTTCTTATTACCCTAAACATTATAAATGTTGGATTAAAAATGAAATCCATTAGTTCCTTAAAAATTACTTTCACATTTCAGATATGAAAATATAAAGTCAGTAGATGTGGGTTTTCAAGAAGATCTAAAGAAGAGTGTATATATATATATATATATATATATATATATATATATATATATATATATATATATATTTTTTTTTTAAGTGGGTGCAGGTAAATAGAACCTTGATAGGATATGATGCTCTCTGTGGTTTAAAGTACACTGGAGCAGATAGGGATTTCCCCTACAAATAGGAATACATATTTGAACACTGCCAGAGAGAACATTTTCTTTATTGTTTCTTTATCTTTTTTGTCTCTCAAATATGCAGACTGGCAAATGTAATTCACACTGTTTAAAAACAAAACCAAAACAGGGCATCTACTCAAACATAAGTATCCACTAAAATAACGTTTAAAGTAATATATATATATATATGTGTGTGTGTGTGTGTGCGTGTACACACACACATTATTCTTCACCAGTAGCATGTTATATCGAGCACATGCTATTGATGAGGAATATGTATATTTATTAATATATACTTAATAGCTCTGTTATATTACATTTCCCACTATTTTATCAACACCAGCATCAATGTGTGATATCTTATATTCATATATATATATATATATATATATATATATATATATATATATATATATATATATATATGACTTGGTGTTGTAATTTTTTCAAATTCAATGTTAGCCTGTTTTCCTAGAAGCAGTATAGATGCACAATTGTTAATTGATGTTCTTATCTTCTTTTATTGATAACATGACCAACTTAGAACAACAGATTTTGTGAGTAATTATGACACTTAATTTCAAAGGGAGGTAACACAGCTCATGAACAGATCTATACTTGCAAGAAAGGATCAATATTGTAGAGATTTCTATGATTGCAAAAGACCATTTCTTAAAATCCTCCAATGGCCTCCTGTTTTCTCAACATTTGATATATTTAAAAAAAATATTGGTTATTAGACATTTTAATTAAGGTAGTGTAACTGATATTCTTGTAATAGCTATTAATTTCTACGATAATGTGTGTGTTTCTTAAAATGTTTGAATTTTGTAGATTTGATTAAAATTTGTTTAGATATTGAGAATAAGCAGAATCACACATATACATGTGTGTGCCCAAGTCTCTCTTTCATATCTATTGTATGAGATAATTATCAGGACACATTAGCTGAATTCTTTCGGATAAAATTTCGTTAATTTACAGACCAGAATCCATAGAATCTGTCTCAGTGAATCCCTATAAATAGACATCATTAAATGTTCATATTTTCTTTTTTATTTTCCTTTTCTTCACAGATATTTCCTAGTGAAAACAAACAATGGTTTGATAATGAAGCAGCAGATTCAGTTGATGATGAGAAGGCAAGACAATCAGTTCTTCCATGCAAAATCAATTCTTTGACTAATAGATTTGCAGATTTGCATGAATTCTTTACTTTTTGCTCTGACTCTCTTGTCTTTCCATTTACTTGATACTGCCTGCTAGAATTTAAATCTGGGTTTTTGCTTTAAGAAAACTTTCACATCACAAGCCTCTCTTTTTTTCTGTAGTCTTTGGAAAGAATATTTGATTAAGCATGAAATGAAAATATTAAAAGCAGTCCTATTTATCATCAAATTTAATTCATATCAGAGTTATATTTTTAATTTTTACTTTTAGTATATGAATGCAGTTTAGCATACTGATATATAAAAATGTCTGTGTATGTGTGTTGTGTGCAAGTATAGGTATATCAGTATCTAAATGTGTGTTATGTGCAAATCTTAGATGCAATGCTTGTATGGCTGCACATGATTGCTTATATAATTCCATGCATGCTAATTTAATTTTGTCATAAAAATAAAAATCTTGATTTATCAAAAACAGAACAAGTTATTACCACTTTCTGCAGCTACCATAAAATTTCTCATTTTCAAATCAGTTTCTTAAAGTCAAGGAAGGTTATTATGATTCTTATTTTCTAACTTGCAGTCTGATCCAGGTTTTTCACGGATTGTGAGTATGTTCAGTGCACAGAACATTTTGACACAACTTCGTATAGTTGTAGCTTACTGTAGAAAGAAATGTAAAATTTCTCTCATGGAATGAAGATGCTATCCCTTTAGCAAGGAGACATTTTGTTTTTCCTCCCTAAGCTCAGAAATTAGTTTCTTTGTCTTAGATGCACAAGAAAGTTCAGTTGAATCCAAATCCCACTTTCTAAAAACAATCTTTCAATTACTTATTTCTAAGATTCTAATTTACATATAATTCTCTTAAACATAATGCCTTATTTACAATGTCAGGTAAGAATATTAGATTATACATATTCTAATAGGAAACTATTTTTGCACAAGAAAATTGTTCTGAGTATCATCTGTTTCTTCTTTTAAAATCATCTCAAGTCCTGTCATATGTTAAAATGGCATTTATGAAATGCAGAAAAAGCATATGTATATATAATATTTATTATTATAACAAAAACGTTATAAACTGTTATATAAATGCAATCAAGTTTCTGCACTGTATATGCTTCTTCAGGTGGTGACAGTGCCTAACACTTTTCATAGTGCACAGATATTCCATTCATATTTAGTCATTTTCTTCTTATGTGAAACTGCTGATCTGTAATCTGATCCTTTAAATAAAATAATCCTTGTGTCACATTCGATAATGATGGATGTGCGCTGAAAAACACCCTTTAATTTAGCATGCAAGGGGAATAATCCAGGAAATTAGAATTATCTCGTGCTTGTCTGCATGTCCATATTTACTCAGAAGTAAAAAATACATCTACATAATACAATTATTTGTATCTGAAAATATCATTTCCCTTTTTCAGATTACACTGTTCATTTTTTTAAATTTATATAATTAATGCTGTAACATACATTTAAATAAAACTTTCTCTCATTACAGCTATAAAGAAAGTATGAAGTGTTTTATTAGACAGTACTACTCACCCTCTAAATATCTTTTCCTAATGTCTAAATTTAAAAAAAAAATGCATGTTAGTGGAAGATGGTTAAAAACATTTTCATAAATCTCTTTGCTTGTGAATCATTTAGAATTTGATTTGAAATTTATAATCAGAAAAGAAATGTTTTAAATGTTGCATTTTACAATTGAGATACTGCTTGCTTTACTTGCAAAAGAATTATTTTAAATATTCTTCTCAGTAAAATAAAATGTTGTAATGCTAAAATTCTAAATTTTATTCATGAACCTCATAAATTCTCCCCAATTAATTGCACCAATTTGTAAGCAGTTTTTAAGGTTTTCCAAGTTTGTATTGTTTACAATTGTTCATTAAATCCTTGATTTATTCTGTCATTGTCATGTATAGATTCAGTGTTTTAAACACTTTTTGCTTTTTCAGAGAATCTTTTCAAAAATAATTTTAAGTTTATTATACTTTAGTCTTTAAAGTTGATCTACAAATGAATAATTAATTCAGTAAAATATTTGGTATCCATATTAAAATACATTTAATTTTATGAATTACTCTCTTAAATAATCTGTTTTCAATATTTAACTGATTAGTTCAAGGTAAATTTTAGCAACATATTTAATAACATTTTTAAAGAATTTATTAGAATTTATTTTACATTGCATAATTTTTTGTCTGATTTATGTGTTTAAAAATAAAGAATAAGTACATTTAAATATATGTGTCTGCTTCTCTTCTTTTTGTTGCAATGTTTATTAGAATCAGAATGAGGTGCCAAAAATGTTTGAACCAGCCTACTGAAAATAAAATTCAGATATTGATGACATTCACTTTATAACAGGATATATATATATATTTTTTTTTTTCCAGACTGGAACATTGATAAACCGAAGACGTGGGGGTCCACTTTACGCTAGTCCTGAGCCTGAAGCTGGCCCTGAAGTCGAATCAGAAGTTTGTTCTGAATCTGGTTATGATATTGAGAAACACAAAACAGAATCACTCCCTGGAAAGAACAGTAGCTCATACAAACGTGCTCTCAGTTTTCGTAATGCCATCTCTGATAATCCTCAGCATATCCCAGATGTAAATGCTTCATCTGTGTCCTGCTCAGGTAGCAGTTGTGGTAGTGTGCAGAGCACCCCTGCCCGACTGCATAGACCAAAAAATGCACCATCAGAGACAACATCCAATGAAGATTCAAGTTCTGTCACCGTGCCTACAAAATATGCCAGTATGCCTTCATTGAATAATGAAAAAACTCCAGTTACTACTAACATGGATCCTTCAGGAGATGCATCATTGTCAACCCAGTCATTGGTTCCTAATGGCCAATCAAATTCTTTGAATTCAGGTGATAACCAACAGAAAAAGAATAATAGCAGTGGAAAATCTGAAGTTCAGAGTAAATTGTCTGCTCCACAATCAACAAAACCCAAAAAGTCCTTCAAGAATGTCTTACCCCTTCTTCGTCAGGCAAAGATGGCTGGTCTTTTGCCTGGTATTACCTTTAAATATTATGGATCTGAACCAAAGACTCGTCGTTCCTCTGATCCACCAGTTTCATATGAAGATCCTTGGGTAAGAAAATCGGAGTTGCATCAAAGCGTTAGTCAGAATGAAGTTTCAAGCTCACAGTCTCTTCGAAGATCCCAACTAGAGAGTCCTAATTACAAGAATATGTCTCGTGAGAGCCTTGATTGGCTAGTTTATTTGAATCGAAATCAGCTACCTGCCAACAAATATATAACCCCGATCCAATCACTTATGCAAACTACCTCAAAAGAGAGGCAAACTGCATATCAAGAAGTTCCTTCCTATGTAACTCTTCCTCGTGGTGCAACCTCACCTACAGACATCCCCAAAGGTTTACTCCATAAATCTTTTACTTTTTGTGGTAAGTCTGCAAAGCCGTCTTTTATGCGTTCATACTCTACACCTCCATCAAAACGAGTTACACCTGACAAGGATGAACACCCTGCATCTTCAATAGCAGCCATCAAAGAAAGTGAGCGTATGGTTGAAGAGATGGAGAACTATATGCGAACTGAAGGGGAGTCAACCACATTGGCAAAGTTTCCCACAAAATTACCTGAACAATCAGATATTGAGGCTGAAAATTCTTTGCCTCAGAATCTCAGCAGACAAGCTTCTCAGACATCCCTTTTGTCTAATTCTTCACAAAGTAGCTATGAGAGTAATCTTGGATCAACAGAAAGCCTTGTTTCTCAGATCCAGAGCTTTCCAGCTAAAGTGGCTGGTTGGAAGGCTAACATTACTAAGAGTCCGACGCCACCTGTTTTCACTTTGCCCCCACCCTCTGCATATAAAAAAAAGATTGAAACATCTGCTTCTGTTCCTTGTTCGCCACTATCTAAGGATGATGATTCTTCATCCTTCTTACATTATCCTTGTGTATCTACAACTGAGAGTCTATCTACTTCATTAAATTCTCCAGTTTCTGGAGGTAGTGTCTCATCTCCTACACTGAATGCTTCAAAGAACAATATTCCTTTCTCCTTTTCATGCTCCTCACCACCACAGATTACCAGCACTTCTTCATCTCCTTTACCCTCTCCTGTCAGAGTTAATCCTCTGGTGTCTGTGCATGACTTTTCCCAAAAAAGCAGCAGTATGCCATCTTCTCCTTTTCACCTTTCCTCAACTTGGGACAATATTGAAACTTACCCACAGTACCATTCTCCTGCTAAATCTTATAATGTATCAAGTTCTCCTAATTCAACTCCAGAACGAAGTGTTAGTACCCCTTTGTTACTGCCTACTTTTTCCACCCCAACAAAAACTTCAAACTGTTCAGTCTCAAATCCAGCACTCTCAAAATCCTGTCAAATGACTCATGCAAATGAGGATCTGCCTTTAACAGAATTAAACAATCACATTACACCAGATAAAACTGACCTTTTTTCAATACCCAGTGACCAACTGTGTCATGCCAATTCTTCTCCTGAAATTGAAGAGACAGCAGTTAAAAACCATGGATCTTTCTTGGAACTTCCTCCAAATAAGTGCCAGTCCTCTTCCCATTCAATGCCTTCCTTAACACGTATTGCTAGCAAGTCCACTCCAAGCAGTCCAACTATGTCTTCCAAAGTTCTTACCAGTAACACTCTTAGCCCACCTCGAGTTAGCAGATCCACTGACCGTCGCAATTCAGCTCCCCAAAATTGTCATAAGGAAGTTAAGTCAGCATTGCGAATCCGGCATCAAAGCTTGAAGCTAGACCATAATGTCAGTCTGTCTTCTTTGTTTGAAGGTGTGCCATCAACCTCTCCATCAGATGAGCTTGTGTGGAGCCCAAACAATCGCAACTCTCATCCTTTATCTGTAAGATGCATCAACCATTGTATTTCTTCTTCTAGTGATGATGTTTTTCATAAGAAACTGACTGGATCTCATGAAAACTTTGGCAAGTGTCAGCATTTAGACAAAAGCCTTTGCCAGAAAACAAACCTACAACCTTCAGATTCTGCATTCTCCATTCAGAGTGAAACAACTGATAATTTACATGAAGATGGAGACACCAACAGCAACAGTCGATTGAGTACGTCCGAAGGCTCCTTTATCTCCGTGGACAGTATTTGTGAACAGCAGTCTGCAGAAACGGAGCTTTTTCGTGACTCTGCTATTTACTGTGATATGGATATAGAGCCTAGTCCAATTGTAGAATGCCCATTGCCTCCCAAAGCAACCATTAAAGAATATGTTCAATATTTGGAAGAGAAGCATAAATTTGCCATGCAGCCAAAGATGTCTGGTGCCAAAAAGCGAGAACCAAGCCAAATGATTCGGCAGCGACTACGCAGCCTACAGGAACATGCGCACTACAAAAGCAACAGACGCAGCTATGAAGAGGAAGTCATGGAAGTGTCACAAATATCTGTACGGGAAATAAACAGAATTTTGACCAGTGGAGCTACATCAATTGATGACTCTCGTTGTCCGTACCACTCTACAGCCAGTGTACCTCTGATACGTAATCTGGGCAAGTGTTCCCACTCCCTGGGAAGCCTTGACCGGTTGAACTGTGAGCCAGTTAATACAAAGGGCTGGGTCAAGCAAGTGGTCACTAAATTCCAAACTGACCACTGAATGGACTTGCCCTTGTCTATAAAATGAAGGAATAATTAGTGCCACTTGTGGTGGTATAAATGTGATATTTGAAACATTATGAATGAATGAAAGAATAAATGAAGAATGAATGAAAAGAAAATTAACAGAAAAAACATCACCAAAATGATACATTATTATACTTATTCTACTAAAGAACAAAAAAGGAATCAAATAAACCCTGCAAAATTGTCATATAGACAGCAGTAATTTACATGTGTTTTTTTTCTTTTAGCTATTTCAATATTTACAAATTGCTCTTTAAATAAAAGTTTGGTTCCATTGAGATATATATATATATATATATATATATATATATATATATATATATATTGCCAGAAGAAAAATTGGATGCATTAAAAGGGTTGTAAAATAATCCAAATTTAACTTTAAGTTTTCCTTCTCTCTTCAAAATCACTCACTGAAGTGGTAAGATGATTTTCTTCTGTAATCTTTCCTGCTAACTATTCCTGAGTGTATTAATATTCTATGATGGAATATTACAAGATTAAAGCATAGAAATAAAAAGCAAACAAATCATTGGCTACAAAGAAAGATTGTTGATTTTCTCAAATCCACAATTTTCTTATATCTTTTCAGTATTTTATTTTATGAATTTTATTGTTAATTTATGAGCATAAGATTTAGAAACCATGTTATGCAGATCATCAAAACAATAAATGATTTTGAAAAATGATAAAATCCTTTTGCATATAAGATATGAATTAATTTAAGAATTTTGTCTTGATTATTACAAATGCAATATTTTTTTGTAAGTTTTTAAATAAGAAATGAATATTAAGTGTAATTTATTTTTCTGTTTTGGGGTTCATGGACATATTTTTCCTTTCAATTTAGAGTAATGTATTATAATTTTTATAGTAAATTCTAATCTCAACTTTCATATAGGCTATAATTACTATTATTGTATTATATATGCAAGTTTGTAATGTCTCAAATTCTACCAAAAAAAATCTCGATACATATATATGTGTGTGTGTTTATATTTATAAAGCACACACTTTAAATGTTAAATGACTACTATCAGAAAATAAGATGAAGAAATTTAAAAAAAGAAATCCAGCTATTCATAAGAAAATCTTAAATTTCTTAGCATAAACTATAAAAGTGATTGTAAATTAGGTAGATAGAAAATGGCTTATCTTTATATGGTTCTATTTATTTATTACATAATCAAGGATTTTCTTTTTTTATTCCATATTTTTATTTTGTTTAAAGTAAATGTTGTTTAACAGTTTTTATTGTTTTGTTATTTGAAATTTATAACTTTCTTCTGGTTGTAGGCTTTTAATTATTCTCAAATTTCTAACCAACTAAAGACTTCTTCATTTAATGAAGCCTTATTAAATCTTAATTGTAGCATACATTATTCTTCTGGATGGCAATTCAGGTTTGATTCTGTCTCTTGCAGTTGAAAAAAAAAATCACATCTTAAATTCTTTTAGAATAAATAGGAAACCATTACTGAAACCTTAATTTAGGCTTTATTTTGTTAATGAAGTTTTTCTGTTATCTTTTGGTATGTAATGTTTGAATTTGGTTAAGCTCTATCATTTGATAGTAAATGTGTATACACTGTTTAAAAAAAATAACATTTAAATGAAAAAATGAATCTTATAATGTTCCTACCAGTAATAAAAGTACTAAATTATAAAATAAACATATTAGTATTTAAGGCAGATTAAATGACCTTTAGTTATTTGACTTTGAAAATCCAGGAATTTGAAACCACTTGTCAATAGCAGAAATGTTTAATAACTATTTTTAAGCTTTGGAGACAAGACAAGCTGGGAATATTGAGTAATTATTTTAGATATGTTCAATAATCTTATTTATTTTTTTTTATACACATATTTTCAGAAAACTCGTTATTAGTTTGAAAGGTTTAATTTTTTAAAATTACTTTAATGTAAAAATGCTAACTTTTGAAATAACTCTCTTCATATTTAAGCTAATTTTATCTAATCTAATTTTATTGAATTAAAAGTAACATAAAATGTCAGTTTGTAGAGGTTTCTTTTCAGTGTAGTACAAAATCCTCTGATTAAAAGTGGAGTATCGTATTTGTTAACATCTTGTTTGAAAATAGAAATCTTAAAGCATTTTCATTCAGATATCGAGAAACGTACAAATTTTATACTTAAAAAAACAGTAAAACTATATAAAAAAACATTTCTTTTGAAAATTGTTATATGTTATTGCAGAACCATTTTTTGGCCGCTTGAGATTCTGGAAATACTAAATACTTGTTAATTGTAGCATATATTTAAATTTAATTGTAAAATAAGTTGTACATGTAGAAAGGGCCAAGTTTAAAAGATACATGCTTGTTTATTGAACCATTATTTTTTTTTATATATGGTTTAAGAATCTATACTTGAAGTAAAAAGCAAAACTTATATTGCTTTTTATGTTGAGTAAAAATTGAGAAATAATTTTTAAATGAAGGTAATTTTTTTTATCTATAAATGTTGTCTTGCATTAGTATTTTTCTTTTCTATTTCAATAATCTATATTTCTGGCATCTTTCACTTTTTATGTTTATATTCTTTTTAAGAAACTTTTTTCAGTTAAAAAAAACAAGTAAATGGCCAAATTCTCTTCAGCAATATAAAAGTCAGTCCCTGTAGAAAGGACTAATAATCCAGGTTTTTCAATTTTCTTTCAGTTGCCTTTTATACTATACAAAGAAAATAATGATCACTTCTATACTAACAAAAGTAAAACTATTCACTTATTGTTAAAAAAAAATTAAAGTTTTATTTTTATTTCTACTTCAACTTCTACTTTATTTCTATTTCTACCTGTTAAGACTTATTTTGGTTCATTTTGCTTAATGCTGCCATTTTGGTAAATTTTGAAACTTTTTTATTCATTTATTTTCTTTGGTAATGAGTGCCAGATTTTTTGTTGTCTCAAATCTTCCTTTTAGGAATCCAATTCTAATTAATTTTAAGCACACAAGAGAATCATTTTTTTTTCATTTTTTTAAGTATATGTTAAGAAATTCTTTTTTTTAATTATGTTGAACTGCTAATTATTCTGATATTCCTAGGATACTGAATGCTTCTGTCACACTTATGCAATCAGAAACAAAGAATTTTAGCTCTTGATTTTCATTTAGTAACTTTTTCTATGCATTTTTAACCATTAAACTGAAATCATGAACTGTTTTGTTTTTTAAACAAATGTGTCTAATGTAATTTGTAATCAAATATATCTTAAAATGCTAAAAAATGTTTAAGTAAAATTCCCAAAGAACAAAATAAGAATGAAATGAGCACACAAGTTATTTCCTTTTTCTACAGGAATAGGTATTGGTTTGGTTTTTATTCTTTTTTTTTTTTAAGGCGAATTTCAGTTCTGCTGTTGGTTTTCAGCTTCTGAAAAAAATTCAAGCCAACTTTTGCTTTGCTTTTTCTGCAAATACTATGATGACAGATAATGTGCGGTTTAGCTAAGTTACTGACAAATTAGTAAAACCTGACCATTGGACCACATGTTGATAATTACTTGGCTCAACCAATTCTGGAAAGAATAAAACCTTCAAATTTTTAATGCATTTGTAAAATCAAACTTTAGAGAAGTTCTTGTTCCTTACCTTCTCAATAGAATCAATAAGTAGAATCTGAAGGATGTTGTACCACAGCAATTCTTGAACCTTTATGGGCAGTGATAATATAAAATTTAACATGAACATGTTTACTGGTTGAAAATGATTGGCAAATACCTTTAATGAATTTTGATGTTTCATCTACTTGTTTATCCAAGATTAAGGCTCTTATGGGAGTAGAATAAAGGCATTGTCATGAGAAATGGTAAGCAATTAGCAACTTTAACTGATTTCTAAATATGAGGGTTTGAAACTTTTTATGCATGGTAGTTAAACAAGATTAGCTTCAATTTAACCATTTCTTGCTGACGTCTGCTGGTGGCTCTGATAGGATGCGTTAAAACAATAAAGAGAATATCAGCAGCTTTCCTTTTATTCTGAACACTCTTCGTTCTTTATTTATTGATATATTAAAAATAGAATTATCTTAAGATATAATAATTTCCTTGCAAGTAATTTTGACTCAAAAATTTTCCTTACACTCACAATTTTAATTCTCACTAAAAACTGATCTATGTCATATTAGTTTACCTGTAAACATGTCAGCACAATTTATCATTTCTGCATATTTTGCTAGCTGTTCTCATTAAATTCTACACTTGCTTAAATTTATGTTTCATGAAAATTTAAAATTTTGGTACCTTTTTTTAATTTTTATGCTAATTCTTAAAGGAAATTTAATAAATTTACAAGCCAATAAGTGTTGATAATTTATACTTCTTTGTTAAACAACATCATGCTTCATCTTTGGTAGCCATTTGGTTTATTACAATCATCAGGCATTAAATCCAGAAGAAATATAGGAGACGAGGATTTATTAAAATATTTAAAAATAAGACTTGTTAAAACTATTACCATACTAAATAATAGAGACAATGTTATATCAATTCCAGTTGATTTCATCAGACATTTCTTTTTGCATAAAATTCAGTTAAATCATTATCTGAAGACAACCAAACTGTAAACCTGGAGTTAAATAATTTCAAAAGGTTGCTTTGGTTAAAAAACAAACAAACAACAGCAGCAACATTGGAGTATAGTTTCCAAGATCTTATTTCTGGCATCTCTAAATGTTGATTTTCTTATCTGAACTTTTCGAGAACTACTTCGATACATTTAGGGTACCAGAAGTTACTCCAATGTGAGCATTTTCAAATGAATTGGTGCCAAAACTTTAATCACAAACAACTTTGTACAGCATTTAACTTTAAAAATGCTGCTACATGGGTTCTGTTTATTGAGAATATCTGCAGTTCGTGTGCATAGATATTGTTAGAGCAGACCCCAGATATAAGAGATAGAAGTGAATATCATCGATAGATTAAATCCAAATTTTACTTTAAGGAAGGAGTGTATTTGGACTTGTCTTTGGATTTGATTTTAGAATTTTACATGTGGTGATCGTTTAATACTGTTTTTTATCTGAGGTAATTGTACATTATTAAGTTGTGCTATTTTGTGTATGCATGCACTCCTTAATAACTGCCCTTCTCAAAGTAACATGAAAAATACAACCACCATGTTTCCATTCTTGCACCTAGACTATCTGGCCAAGGAGAATGCACTTATAAACTTTAGTGTTGTAAAATTCTTATCAAAGTTCCAAAAATAGACCCCATCCAAAAACATTTCTTTCTCTTGTTAGCACACCATAAAGTTAAATTAGTATCAACTAATGTAAGATTTTTATGCCTTTATTATGACTAACTTTAGTAATTGGATGATCAATTTTGCTTGAAGCTGTATAAATGTTGCTTTTACTTTATTATATAAGCTTGGCCACTTGTACCTAAGATGAGTTCTGAGAAATATTTAAATAGCATTAGATGTTTTTCTTTTTCTTCAGGGTATTAATTTGTTTGTCAGTAATCTTTTTATCATAAATCAATGCAAAATAATTTAAGAAAACAAGATGAATTTCCTTTGGCTTATAAAGTATTAACATTCTTTTTGATATTGGTTTACAATTTTAATAAGTTTTCTTATCAATTATTATTTCATTGGTTATTAACTTTTTCATGAACAATTTTGCAGGTTTTCATATTTTACTTTTTATATGCATTAAATATTTGATACATTAATAGTAAATGTATTTAGAATATGTAAATGCATCTGAGTTTGTATTACAAATGGTAAATAGATACGTTTTTTGTTATATTTTCATTATGATAAGTTAGTGATGCACTTGTGAAGAAATAGGGATATTTATTATATATTAAAATATATTTGCAAATTAATAAAATTATGATGTAAAATAGGTTTGAAGTTAATAGAGCAGCAATGATGACTACAAAACAAGAAGTTCAAAATAACGTAGAGTTTTTGAAAATAATATCTTTACTAGCGTATATGTATGATTTTATTTTTAAATGAAATGAAATAGGTTATTGATGCATTGTCATCTGTAAATATATGAATTTGAATTTTTGTGCTTTTGTAAACCATATAAAGTTGTGGACATTCATCTTCTGTTAAGATGAACCAGAGTTCAAATATTAAGCCTTACTTAATATTTAATGAGAAAGTTGAACTAATGCTTTGTCTAAGTTTAATTAGACACAAATATCAATTGGATGAAGAGAATGTAAAGCATTTTTATTAAGCCATACTGGTATAATGACATGACCAATGTCAAGCTTGGACTATTTTTCTTTATTACAAAAAAAATAAATGTAAGTTATAATTTATTATTATGAACAAAATCTTTATAAGAAAATCAAAAATATCTTTCCCATTCCAATAAAATAGGAGAAATGTCTGAGGGTAGAAAGAATCAAATTCTGAAGGAGTTGTGTTTTTCAAAGGAGACCAAAAACAATCTTTGCTACTCCACCTGCCCAGAAAAAGTGTTTCTCTTGTTTAGACAAGACACAATCAAATATCAATCAGGTAGCTTTACTTTTTTGGAAAAATAATTAAAGAAAAACGTGTAGCAATCTCATTTAAAAGCAAAGTTTGCAATTTGGCGGCTGCTCGGCTTGATTAAGACTTGATTAAAATTTGTCTTTTTAAAATGATTCCAAGCAGAAGCATGTGGCTTTTTCTTTCTTTTTTTTTAATGCTGCAATTAAAATCTCTTGACCTAAAGTGTATGTTGTATTTTCTCTTTGGAAAGGAAAACTTTTTTTCTTTAAAAGGAGAATTACTTCAATATTTATTTTCTAATTTTTACTTATCTCCTCTTTCTTTCAAATTTTGTATATGTGTGAAAAGAAATTCTGAGAATAAAATTTATATTAAAAAAAATAACTTGTTAATATTTGTAACCAAACTAACATCACTTGATTATGTCTTTAACCAATGGGAGTGGGTGGTTGAAATAATTAATAGTTTCATTTAGTGGAAAGACAAGGAAAAAAAATGTTTATTTTTTTACCACTAAATGGAACTTTGGAAAATAAAAATTCCTGATGAAAATATCAGCTTAAAATTGATCAACACTAAAGATAATTGTTTAATCAAGGGATTTTGTTGTTTGTTTAATTTATTTATTTTTTGCTTTTTAAAATTTTGCTTTTATGCTTGTAAAATAATTGTCACATTCATTTGTATATCAATTAAAAAGCTCAGTCAAATAACATATCTAAGTCATTCAAAAACTTGTTATACCTTTTTTTTTTTACTGTCCAAGTATTTCATAGTTTTTTAAGAAGTGCCTTGTTTCTTATTTTTCTCTATGATCAAATATCACCATTTTAGATTTCAGCCATTTTTACTTTAATCCTCAATTGGCTTCCCCAATTCAATGAACAAATTATTATCCAAACTAATCTCTCTACAATAACATAGCTGAACAAGACAGATGAAAAGTTGTTAATGATAAAGCAAATTACAGTCGCCTTGTAATTCAGATAAAACAACTGAAGAAAATTCATGAGTATCAATAAAAGGTTATAAATTTTAAGCAATACCAATCAATGACTCCTATTATCATTATGACAACTTTACCAGTTGGTTGGCAAAAAAGAAAAAAAGTGAAATTCTTTTGAAGTCAATTATTTCTGCATCTAAACAAAGAAAATCAATAAAAGTTAATTGGTTATATTTTCTGATTGACTGGAAATCTTACTGCAGTTTATGTCACTTTTACTCAGATGAAAAGTGTCTATCACTTATATTTGATCATATTAGGAGGTTGACTGATCAAAATGGTCCTGTGAAGATGTGATGGCATTGTTTCTAGTCAAATATCTATTCAGAATCACAAAACTTACCTCTATCAAATTTGACTAACTTCTCTGTCTGACCGTGTACAGGACATTTTGAATGGATAATTTCCCTATAGGATGGATGGTGATATATCTATCCAAAATGATTTCTGCCTGAATTTGAAATTTAGTATTTAAAGTTTGATGTTAGTTGTATTTGTACTAACTTTCTAACAAGGAACATAGTATAATCAGATAAAAAGAAGTGTTTAAGATGCAAAAGAAATGGTGACATGTAAATTTAAACAAATTTAGGAACTCAATTGCACTGAACATATCAGATTGCTAAAGTTTTCTAACTACCTTAAAGTAAAAGAAATTGAATTTCTTACAGACAAAAAGTTTATATCTGTATGATAAATTTGGATATCAAAAAGTTTTAGTTATAAATAGCATAGTTTGTTTTAGTTTTTTACAGTAATAAAATAAATACCGCAGCCACTTGTCAGTGCATTGTTACACAGCCAGTTAAAGGAATCTAGATTCACATTTGACTTTTAACCTTTCTCTTGATTGATCTGCATTGACATATAACTTTTAGAAAGTTTGCTTCATTTTTTTTAAGCATAAAAATTTTCCTACGGTTATGATATTCATGTTTTTGCATCAAATTGAAGTGCGCTTTCGCTTGGAAGACAAGAGCAAGAAACCTACCTTAGGGACAAGGAGGCACTGAAAAAGAATATCTTCAACAGTTGTTCTCAAATTACAAGAAAAAGTACAAATACACAAATATGAAGTAAAAGAGACGAGTAAAGACACTGTTGATTATTATTATTATTATTATATTCTTTTCAGTAAAAAATTTGAAGTGTTATATAAAAATAAACGAAACTAAATTTTCAGCAGCAGTCATTTTTTTGCCTTTGTTCCTAATAGTGGACGCTGGTGTTGTAATTTAAATTTATAGTATTCAGGTGCAAGTAAAGAGAGGAATTGATGTGTAGTCAGGGCTGTCAATCCCCAAATACGTTGGGGTTTACCAAGATAGATGGGTAGAGTATAGCCAGTACGAAACTGAGTAGTACCTTGTAGGTAAGACTGGCACAACTGGGCTATAGTCCGTGTGAAAACAAGAGAGACCTAGACAAAAATGAAAAGATATGATATTAGAACACACACACAAGATGTTAAAACAAGAAAAATATCTTGGTATACATGTAAAGAAAGTGTAGAATATCAAAAAGGCTTATTTTCATTTGTTTTCAATTAAACATGGTAGGATTTAAGAGTTATTAGATTTATTAAAAGATTGAAGATTTCTTGCAGGATTTGAAATTTGAACACATGGAAGAGAAATAAATATAATTCTTTAACATGTCAACTGGAGATCAATTACGAAACCTGATTTCAAATGCCAACTTTATAAGAGTCAACAGGTAATAAAAAATTTTTATTAGTTTATTTATAGTTTCAACTGAAGTCTTAACATTTTTTAACACTAAAAGTATCACTGAATAAATATGTTTTTGGAAGATGGAAATTTATCAGAAAATGCCAACCATGCGATAACCTGTGGTTGGCAGTTAATGTTATGTATATACCGTATACACTTATGTAATGTGTGATCTTGCGTTTTGTACAACCCCCAAAATTTTCACTTATAAAAAATGATTTTATCTTGTATATCATGCAAATTCCTTTTTTAAGAGACCAAATTTCAGTAGACTAACCTCTTTTCCTCTATCTTTTTATCCCATCTTCTAGTTAAAAAAGAGAATGATAAACGTATCGTTAGTAACACTATGCTTGTGTAAACACATACAGCCATAAACAACTAAATGAGAAACAGCTAAGCATCTTATAAATGTAAATAATGGAAAAGATGCATATTCGCTACATTTGTAATTTATAATATGATACTAATATGTGAATATTATATGCATTATTATTGGATACAGTTAAGTAAAACATCAATTTTATTAAAATCATCTTTATTTTAAATACATTTGTACTTTTTGACTACAGTAAATGGATATATGGTTTGGTCAATGGTGTAGCCAGGGCCAGCAGTACATACACTAATTTTATATCTCATGTATGATACGACCTACTTAAAATTAGCTTCAAAATTAGGTCTTCAAAAGTTGCATGACATATGAGTATATACGGTGTGTGTGTGTGTGTGTGTGCAAATATATTGAAAAATAGGAAAGAACCGTTAGGTTAATAATTCAAAGTTCTTTAGTATTTTTGTTTTTATTTTTAAAAAACTCCTCGATACACAAGTAGAATCTATATTATAATTATTTTTTAAAAAATACGATTCCTTCACTACATAGGAATTACCATGTTTCAAAAACAGAAGCTAAAAACTTCCAATTCAATTATAGAAATTAAATTAAGTTAAAGTACTTAGTTCTATTTCATCCTCAATCAAATTTTGGAATAACTAATTTTGAAATTTACAGAGCTTTATAAGCATATACATTTGTAATATTAGTTTCTATGGAAATGAATAAAACAAATCATTTTAATAAGGGGCGGTAGGTATTCATTTTCATTGACAACTATTGTATCAACATATTAGTTACTTTTGAAAAGAGGTTAAATCAAAATAGGGTTGGGGTGCCTTTAAACGAATGATGACATCCGTTCAATGCATGTCATCTGGTCTTTTTCAGGAACAGAAAGTTTTTACCACTTTTGTTACGCCGTTAAAATTGTATTCGTATACATAAAGATTTCTTTTCTCTTTTTTCAAAAAGGGTGGTTTGTATATGAATATGTTGTATTGAACTACAATTTTTTTTTTTTTTTTGTTGACGACTTCTTAAAGGGCTTTTTTTTTTTTTTAGCTTATGATTGGGTTAAGTTTTAATTGAACTTGTTTATAGATTTTGAAATTAAAAATTTTTTAAGCTAAGACAAATATTTAAGACAAATATTTGTTGGTGACAGCAAAAATCATTATCTCATGTCTTTGATTTAATAAATTTTTGTTTTTTAGAAACTTAATTTGTAGTTTTTCATGTAGGCATAAAGGGCATGGGTCATCCCAGGTTTTACAAGTTCTTGTCCTATTTATTATTCCAAAATTCACTTGAGGATGAAACAGAACTAGGTACTTTAATTTAATTTAATTTCTATAATTGAATTGGAAGTTTTTAGCTTCTGTTTTTGAAACATGGTAATTCCTATGCAGTTAATCATATTTTAAAAAAAATAATTTTATATATATATATATATATATATATATATATATATATATGCACATACCCATCCATCCACAGAATCAACTATGCTGAGCATACTTTAGTTACAGTTTCTGAAAGAGAGCATATAATCTGGCATGACCAACAGTTTGAACAAGGCCAGTATGCTCAAACTCTCAGTCATGATGACTTGTGACTTTGTGCTAACACAACCATTGACATCTAAACAGTTTCATTTGCTCAATTTCATTCACAGGGCTTGGTTCAACCTGAGATATGTTTTTCAGTCACTGTTACATGTTGGGATTGTCTCCCTCAGCCAATATTTTAAAGTAGGTCATCTTGACAAATTGACCTGGTTCCAACCACTACGTCACATCCTTGTGAAAACAGATTTTCAATATCTTTACCATGTTTTCATTTATTTATTATTGCTTTGTTTCTAAGAACAATCCAATATTTAAACGAGGTAGAGTTAATATACAAAGTTTTAAAATGAATCCATCCCTCCTATCACAATGTCTATTTTTTCTATATAGTAAATATTTTAAAATTAGTATAAGAAAAATAATTTTTACCTCATTCTTGTTAAATTGCATGGATGATGGTTCAATTTCACCACAGTAACTAATAACAGGAGTTATTTGTCTTGTGGCCTGCTAAAAAAACAAAAAAAACAAAATTGATCTGCATTTGCCTTGTTCAAGTTCAAACTGGCAGGCTTAAATATCCTATTTCTTCTCAGAGATGATTGAAGACCGTTTACATGCTGTTAAAATACTGGGGTAGATTTTTAAAAATTTCTGTATAGACAATGCAAAATAAAAAATGAAAATCTAAAATGAAAAGAGAAAGAAAGGTTAAATTCTTGATAGGAAATTGGCTTCTGTGCTAAATGTAACAGTGATTGGTTGATCTCTTCACAATTGTTATAAAGATATCACAGAGCTGAAATTTTTTGAATCTTTAATGAATTAGTACTTTAAAATTACATGTCTTTATCAAAAATGCAATTTTGAAATTAAATCATAGGCAATAAATACAAAACAAGTCTTTGTAATATCAATTAGATTTTACAGCATAGAAGGCACATTTCTTCTGAATCAAATGTTTCTTTAATAAAAGCCCAATTTATAGGCTTTATTGAGAAACAAATATAACCAAGTTCGGTGAGGGTTGCACTTAAGATTAGCACAATAGTCTTTGGAATGTTAGGAGTGCTTTTATATGAAGTTGCTATATTTTTAAGAATAGATTTTAAGTATTTAAATTCAGTGCATCTTATATGCTATAAAATGTTCACTTTAGTAGAGAGTTTTTGCTGTGTGTTAAAATGAGACATAAGAAAATGAATGATAGTTTTTCTGAGCATAAGATCTGATACACACACTATCAGTTAATGGAAGCATGCTACCCCAAACATCTATGGAACTTGTTGGAAGCCCAATCTCTTCATGTGTTTCTCGCAAGGCGGTCTCTGTAAGGCTTTTGTCAGAGTCGTCCATCATGCCACCAGGAAAACTAAAAGAAAACAAAATATTTTCTAATGCCAGAACATATGAGACAACACTATCTCTAATATGATATACATTTTAATATGACTCTAAAACATAAAGTTTATTGGCACTCTGGCCTAGTCTATAGCATTCACCTCTGTAGTAATATCCTTGGAAAAGGTATGGCTCCATCTCTTTTTTCTTTAGCAATAGGTTAAATAGCAAGGTTGACTGGGGCTCTCAAGCATTGGGTGGGGCGCCTAGTCTAGGAGAAAGACAATTCTGAATTCAAAACTATGGAGAAGTCAATGGAAAGATGTCATAGCAATTAATGGATAATAAAGAAATAAAATCTGTGGAGAGTCATGATCACCTATGTTCTGAAGTCATATGGCATTTAAAAGAAAAGAGAGAATGAATTATATATATATATATATATATATATATATTGTGTATTTGGGCAGCAATCCCTCTTTTATGCAAGTTTTGTTTAAAAAAAAACTGACACATTACTGTGATTAAGCTTTTTATTTAATTTTTCTTGTGTTCATACTTTCTTTTCTAGACACAAAGTGTGTAAAAACTGTTCAAAAGTTCTGCATATCTGAGTGCTTTTGGTTATTCTTTTAGCCATTATCAAGGACAATTTTTATTATGTTTAACTGAATGTGTGTTTTTTTTATGTATGTGTATGAATTTGTAAGAATGTTTTATTTTCCAAACACGGTCAGTACATTGTGGCTGTGTTCATAGTTAATGTTATTGGGTGTTGGCTTTTATTATTAGAGCTTCCATTATTTTTTTTTTTTTTTACATGTGGATGAGACTATTTTATACTTGTATTTTCTACTAGTATGTTGCAATGGAGTTTGGTTTGATCAGAAACACAGTTCCTTAAGGGGCATTTGAACTTGTAAATAATATTGATTCAATGTAATTTTGATTTTGCAAGTGTGTTGTTATTTTTGATGATAGGTTAGCCTTTTTAATTTTTTGTAATAGATAATTAATTTAATTTTCTTGTTCTGGTTGACTGGGGTTGTGTATTTCTTTGATATTTCTAAAAGAAAATTTGTCTTGTCTTAACATGTACTTGGCTTTTATAGAAGGTGTTAATATTGTTTTTATCTGTATGTTCAGTATTGCTATTAGTTACTTTGGAAAGAATCTAATGGTCTAATCTGGTGGTCAATGAGTTAGTTAAGAAAACCATTGTTAACTAGTATTTGTTTCCCATTGTTGAGCTCTTTAAGGAAAGGGGGGACAAGAGGATAAATTCTCATGTGCTCTCTTGAAGAAATTTTTTATACTATTTTATATCCAAGTAAACATTCAATCCTAAAATTAAAGTGGCAAGAGTTTTTGCTAGTGGGGTTTTGGAACAGTTTTTACACACTTTGTATCCAGAAAAGAAAACACTTATATGAACACAAGAATTTTTCTTGTGCAAACACAAGAAAAATCAAATAAAAGCTTAATCACAATACCTTGTCAGTTACCTTTAATGAAACTTATATATATTAAGACTGCTCTACCAATATATGTGAGCAAGCCAAGAAAGATATGTTAAAAATAATGGTGATCTTTGAAAGAGTTAAGATCTAGAAACAATATAAATAATAGAAGAAAAGAAAAACAAAACACCTTGTTATGCAACACCAACTACCAAGCTAGGCTTACTGATCATTAAAATTGTAATGGGTTCAATCCTCATCCTCCATTACTGTAGTAACTGAATAAGGATATCTGACTATGGTGTAATGATTAACAAGCTACCTTACCACAAATCATTACTACTTAAGTAAGTTTGATACTCATTGGGTGACCATATGTGTTTTAATTTCAAAAGATAACAGTAAATGCAAAATTGTCAGAAAATCAGCAAAACTCACTATAACTTAATAATGAGTTTGGAAAAACACTCTTGAAGAAGTTCTATACAACAGATGTTTTATAAAGAAAAAAGGATCCTAATTCAAATATAATCCTAGAGTAAAACAGTCATTTTCAACATGGTTACCCCCTCCCCAACCATTTCGGTTATACTTGGTAATAAGAACAATAATTGTAACTTTTAATACTTGTTGATCTCCCAATAAACAATTTATAACATAAGGAATGTTTTAATAAATCAGCTGGATAAACAATTTTTCACAGAAGAACTTACCTGATTTCTCCACGGCCATATTGCAAGTGGACAGAACGCAATGTGTAGAGAATGGACAATTCTCCATTGACAGTACACAATGGAATTAAAGTTGCAGCTTTTCTGTAGTCCTTTTTTAAAGGAAGAGATCGAACAGGTTTTACAGACAGCAGATTTCTTATCACTCGATCCTTGTTAGCTGGTGAAATCAATTTGTTAAAGTCTTCAGGTGTCGATGAAAGGTAACGACATAGGCTCAGCTCTTGTTTTCGTCTATTGTCCGCATGCTGTTGTAGTGAAAACAAGATGCTTTTTGTAAAAGCACATGTTTTTTTGTGTTGTTTAACAAAGGTAAGTGCATGAGAATAACATTTTGGTGTCCAACTAAGGAACTGTATTGACAGCAAGTTAGTCATTTAGCAAATACGAGAGCACAACCTGTAAATATCAGAATCAAGACATATCTTAAAGTAAAATAAGTAGTTTTAAAAAGGAAAAAGTATCACATGAAAGAAACTAATATTTTAAGAAAAAAAAAAATTTATACTAAAAGAAATTTTTCCATCAATATTTATGTCTACTTGTCAGACTTTATGCTTAATAGAAGCAGGCAATTCATTAATTATAAATAAAAATCCAAACATTGTCCAGTGATGCACAAAGGCATAAAACAAAGGTGCTGGCTTTTGTATTGGAATGCTTATCTATAAATGGCAGGGCAACAACAAACTAGGAAAAGAAGTTGACTTTTGTCAGTTTCTGTCATTCGATATTTGCAAGTTCATAGTTGGTATCCCGAGAGACTTCAAAGTTGCCTGAATAGCCCTGGTTTTATGGATTGGAGTGTTATCCTGGTTGATAGTGAGATTACAATCTGGATTTGCATTTGATTACTAATGATTTAGTAGCTGACATTCACACAGAAATGTGTCTTAGTATTTTTCATGGACATTTTCTTCTCTGCAATTGCAAACACTTTTTCTTTTTGATATCTTTTGATAGCACTCTGTAAACCCAAGTTTTGAACACTTGGAATACTAGTTCATACTTGTCGTTTCATCATTCAATAACGTGAATACAGTTTGATACACACTGTGACAATCCCTCTGAAATGATAACATTTTTTGCAACAAATGATAAAATTGAGAAACTATTTCCTATTTGTTGATGCTTAACTTTTGGATATGAATGTAGATATTTCTTTTTTATAGCTTATCAACACTTTGTGGATTATTTAAAGCTGAGAGTGTAGATGTGTGGCACTGAAAACAACATCAAGCTGTTACAGAATTTTTTTATGCAATGCAATCTTCAAGCCATCTTCATGTAAAAGCCTTCTACAAGCCAACTACAGCTCATGGCAAACAACTGGCCCAAAACTATTAAATATCTTCAGTAATATAACACATGCAGAAAAAAAATTCCCACTTCATTTTTTATTTCTTGCCTCATTGAGAAAGGACATGGGTATATCCAAAAATTTCACTTTTAATCATCTTTCTCATTCTGCTTCCATTTGGTCAAAAGGCCTATGAATATACAATAAATAAGTCTTATTATCAATATTATTGTTTTTTCTGGGTTTTTTTTATCTCCCAAATTTCTTTCATAAAATCATCCACTAAAAAAATGGATTGCAATTCTTTTTGAAAATACTACTCATGGAATGGAAACTTTTGAAAATAGCAAAGACAATCTCCTCAATTGGAAAACAGCCAACATACTAAAAAAGGCACAACTTACAAAACTGCTATCACAAAAATTCTAATCCCTCTACTATCAATTCTGAAAATCTAAAGAATTTTGGTATCTTACTAAATGAAATTGAACATTTTAACATGAAAACAAATTTATGGCTAGTTTGGATATTAATTCTCTTAATACTAATATTTCCATTAATAAATGTCTTGACTTATAAGAAAAACATCAAAAACAAACAAAATTTTTTTACCTCTACTTATTGTACTATTATTAGTATATGTAGACTATGCATTAATCTATTTTATTTCAAATTCAGCAACAATTATGATAAAAAAAAATTTGGACTCCCTATGGGCAGCCCTCGTCGCAGCTGTTTAGCATGCTTATTTCTAGAATCTTTTGAATCTGGCCCATTTCAGTATGTCCTTCCAAAAAACTCATATCTCAGATGTATTGATGATGTCTTAATAATTCACCAGAAAAACATTGATATAAAAAATATTAACACTCAACCTGGTCAAGCCAAGTATTAAGTTTACCTTTAAAACAGTAAATGATAATTCACTACCTTTTTTTTTTTTTTTTAGACATTTTAATTAAAACCAATAATCAATTAGAATTCAAAGTATACTGAAAGTCAACAAAGAAGAATGACTGCAAACATTTTTACTCACATCATGACAGTAAAACTAAAACCAGTATAATAATAATATTTTTTTTATTCTCCAAATATTTAGAATATGTAACCTCAACTATCTAGATAAAGAACTTAAATACATTTAAAAAAAACATTCAAATCACTACAATATGCCACTCAGTTGATACTAACCACAAAAATAAGGCTCTGGATATACACATGAATTGTAAACATGAAAATCAGATACACATCAATGGGAAATGGGGAAAGAATTATCTTGAAAATATTAGATATCTATCTTAACTAATAAATCTATCTATTCAAATAATTGTTGATTGACCTTACAATTAAAACCACCCCAACAATATCTACCATAAAAGAAATAATTAATAAATCAAAAAATAAGAGTAATATATTCATATATATATATATATATATATATATATATATATATATTTAAATACTAGAATAAATCCTAAGGAGCCAGGCAAACCTACCTAGCTAAAAAAGGAAATGACGGGACAGTATTCATTGATAAAACCATTAAAAACTAATAAGCATTAAAACCACGTGACAGAAGAAGAGAAAAAAAAAACACCAAAAAAACACATGACAGAAGAAGAGAAAAAAAAACAAAACACAAAGCCTCTATTCTAATAACCAGGCTTTTCTATGCCTACACTTATTAAGAATCTCCAATCTTTGATCTACTTAGCGTATTGAGCACTCTACGTTTTAGTCTTTCTACTCATTTGTTTTTTCTTCTTCTTTGGACTAAGACTTTAAGCACTTGGCGATTTGTTACGTCTTGCTCTGATTTTTTTGATTTTTTTTTATTTCCAATTTTTTCTTCGTGTACCAATTTGTCCTGACATATCTGCAACTTGGGCTATCCGAGGTTTTACAAACGAGAACTACTATTAATATTTATATATTCATATATATATATATATATATATATATATATATATAGTGAACTCTCTCATTGTGGACAACAAATGAGGTCTCAGTAAAATAAAATATGTTCAACTTCTATGGACACTCATGTGTCTCCCGAGGCCTGTGGATGTTTTGCAAACTTTTAGATAGATGGAACATGTGATTGAGCCATTTCACTCTATTGGTTGAAGACCAATTGCCACATGTTTCTGTGAGTGGACAGCAAGGTCTGCTTTACTACATGTGACAAAGCCACATTGGCAGGTAAGGCTATCACTGAGAGGAGCAGCATACTGCCATCTTGCTTTAATATTTGCATGCATTTGATCCCGATGTTCAAGTTGGCCTCGCTTAAAACTTTGCATAGATGAGAAACAGGACAGGTGCCAGCTCCTTCTCTCTGATGCTTTGTTTTCCCAGGAAGAAAAGCGGATGCTGCATTGCTTCAGTTTGTCTTTGAAATGCAAAAATGGATTTCCAATTCACCTGCTTGTTAGAAGAGAGGTTGTTTGCTATCACTCCTATGAGAAAGAAGTCCTGCCCACCTGAATTGGATTTTCATTAGGATGTATTGTCATGTTGCATTTAGTCAGAAGTTCACTGTGTCTAATGTGATCACCCAGTTCTCTATTGCAGATGGTATGTAGGCAACACACATGGAAGACATCAAGTTGATTGATGTGTTGTTGGTACAGAGTCCAAGATTCTGCACCATAACATAGTAGAGAAATCAGTACTACTGTGTTGTACACATCAATTTTCACCTTTAATGAAACATCACAAGTATTCCAAAGCCAATTCTAAAGAGTAATGAAGGCAGAACTAGCCTTTCCAATCCTGCACTCAGTTTACTTTATTACAAATATCTATTATCACTAAGAATTATTATATTAGTAAGAACATTTTAATACATTGCATTTGTTAATTTACTTATACATTGGCATATATACAGAGTGGGCCAAAAGTAAGCTTGCAGTTGTTTCACCATTTGTTTCGTGTTTTAGCTCTAATTTATCCAAATCATAATTCCAAGATGGAGCACCTACCCATTATGCTTTGGCAGTAAGGGACTACCTTAACCAAACCTCTCTACAGTGTTGGTTCAGAAGAAAAGTCAACATTGAATGGCCACCACATTCACCTGACCTAACAACAATGGATTTCTTTTTTGGGGATGTAGTAAAGAACAAAGTTTATGTGAGAAATCCTCACACAGTGGACGAATTAAGAGAGTACATCTCAGAAGTATTTATTGAAATTGTGTCATGCTGCGTGTCATAGTGTTCTGGAGAGGTTCGAAGAATATTGCAATGTTGAAGGAGGACATTTTGAGCCCTTAGGAATTTAAATTGTACTAAAAAATGTAAGTGTTAAACAAATATGATTGTAACAAATAAATGCAATAAAATGTTTTAAAAAAATTTAAAGTGCATACTAAGTGCAAGCCTAGTTTTGGCCCACCCTATATATAATATTGCATGTAGTAAATTTGATTAAATTTATATTGGTGAAACAATGAAGTATAAAGAAATGTATCCATGAACACAAAAAAGCTGTAAAGATTGGGTAAAATTAAATACTTTATGCTTCCATGTAAAATATGAAAAAACAAAAAAATTTTTAAAATGTCAAAATGGTTAAATTTATTCATTATAAATCTTCTAGAATAATTATTGAATCAGCTATGATTATCATGTTTCAATTTGATTAATCAAAAAGTAGGTTTTTATAACATCACATTTTCAGACATTACTTAAAGAAATTAATAATACTGGTTAAACACCTTAAAAATTTGACTATAGATTTTAATGTAATTCTATATTTCCTTTAATGACTAAATAATATCATAAATTATAATTTGAATTATATTTATTCACTATTTTCTTTAGATATACACAAGTTATTTTTTTAGCATAACATCAAAATCTCTACATTTATTTTAACCAATTCTTATGTATATCAGTGATATTTAACACATATTTATCTTTAATTTTATTAATTGTTAATTTTTTCAATAATTTTCAAAGTAACAAGGTTGCTATGTTAATGATTTTTTAAAAAATTTCAAATTAAAGAAAAATTGTTGCTAGATTCATTTCCTTATTCCAAGGTCAAAGGATCATTCATTGATTCCATAATGGCTCATTGCCAAAGGTGATTAAGAGCAGAGTGGTCCACATGGCTATTCCTGTTGAACATATCTGAAGAAAAGTGTTCTTTTCATCTCTTACCAATTTTCACCATTCTAGTAAGGTACTTTGTGCCATCTTTTGATGGCAATACTAAGGCCATTCTTGTGACAATGGCCTACTACATGAAGTTGTATAATTCTTTACTATTCTTACTATCTGCAGCAGCCTGCATTTCTGCAACTAAATCAGACCACCAAGTGTTTTCCATCTCATGAGGCCTACATTGAGCATTGATTCCTTAATTTGCCTTTTGGTCCTTTTTATACCATAAGTTCTTGTATTTTGTTCTTTTTTGAGAGAATATCTTTAATGACTTGGTTGTCTTTATCAAGTCAGTCACAAGTTTTAGCTAAAACTAACCCTAGAATTTCTTATGCCTCATTGAAGATTTGATCATAAGCTTCTTCTCAGATGTTTTGAAATATCCAAGCACTTTGGTAACTTTACAGTATTCAAAATAGTAAACTAATTAACAGATCATATATTTCATTCAAAAATTAGAATATTAAGTAAAAGATGAACATAACATATTTTAATAAGAGTTAGCATAAAAATAAATGTAAAGTAATATAAGTAGCAAGATAAAAATATTTCTTCTGTTCAATAGCTGGCCTGAATACTCAGACTTTTTCTTCATTAAGTAAATTTAAAATTTGTCGGATGTTATATTTTATAATAAAAATAATTTATAGATTTAAAGTAAACCGATATTTCTTAGGAAAGAAAACTGACGAAACTTTGAATTACGTTGAAGCTCCATCATAGCTATAATGAAGGTCTTGATATCTGCTAGAATTAGGACAGTTGTGTCAGAAATTAATTTATCAAGGGAGATGACTGAATTATTTCATGATGAGTTATTTCCCTTACAAAACTAATATTTAATTATCTTGTTTATTTTATAAACGACTTCTGATTTCTTGTCAAGAAAATTAAGAAGTAAACAGATTTAACTCGTAAATAAAAAGTAGGATTTTACTAACTTATGGTTATTTAAATTGAATACACATCCAATTGTTATTTGCACCTAGCGGTCACTTAGTATAGTTTAAAACTAAAGAACAAAAAAATTGTTTAAAGTTAATAAAATCAAGACAATAATGTTGGGTGTTGAGTAGGAGAGATAACGTTTTTAATTACGATGCTACAACATACCGGGCAGACAGGTTAATTTCTAATGATAAACAAAATATAGAAAAACTGACATTTTTCTCAACCGTGTTACTCAGTTACCGATGTTTTGTAGCGGTGTGAGAGTTGAAAATAAATACTGATGAAACACGAAAAACAGGTAATAAAATAAAATTAATTAAAATCTTAAAACAAATTATTTTTACACAAAAACTTACCTTAATGAAACAAGCAAGTTAATAAGTTACCCCAAAACAAGTAAATTTCAAGGTAGACACATGTCGGCGAAAAAAAACATACTGACTTCAATGTCAGGCGGATGAATAAAGCAGAACTAAGTATGGAGACCTAATAATACCATAAAAAACATATTAGTCGTTACGCTAGTGGATAAAGATATGGGAACAAAACAAATTTTACAAGCAGCAGACTGATAGTTAATGAAAATATCACCTTTGAAGTTTTGATAGTTGTTTCACTCAGCTTCGTAAATTTGTAGGATAGATTTTTGTTTGACGTACTCATTACACCTTGTTATTGAAACATAAACACGCACGTTAGGACTGGTGTACATGACTAAAAAATTAACCATGTCTAACAAAACAGAAGAGGAAAAGAATTGTAAATTGTATGTTAATATTTTTTTTATTGTTTTATTAGACCCCAGCGATTAAATGAAAAACCTGAGAGTAAAGAAAAAAGGCTTTTGCATCTTTTTCTTTGCTTTGGTAACACCACCTAGCGGTCTTAGCAGAAGTTCTTGGGCAAACAAGTGGGATAATTCCACACTTTATTTTAGCTTCAACTTTTCCCGATTGAGAAATAAGAAAATTAACATTTCAGTCGGATTTTTCAGGAAAAGAAAGTTAGTAGTTAAGTTGAAGCAAACATTTTGTTTTTACAAATAGAAATGTTACCAAAGTTGAAAAGTAGATTGGAAGGCGATAAGCAGTGTGGGTAGAAGAAGGGGGAATGAAATGCTTCATTTAATACGTACGTACTTTCAAGTTAGTTTATTCATTGATATCACCGCTTGAAGTATATTTGATGTTTATGATACCCAGTTTTTTTTTGTTTTAAAATTTGGCTATCGTCATTCAGTTGTATGAATGCTACGAAAGCTACACCCGCTCGACTCAAACGTATTTTACGGGAGTTTTCACTAAAATTTTCTTCGATTTAGTAGTTTTCTTTTAACTAACAAGGGAAGACAGTATAATATTGCAATTTTCTTATTTTTACCGTTTGATTTTCCTTTACGAATTGAGTGATTTGATTCGTAACAGGAACGTAATCTGACAACTAAATTTCCGCTAGTTTGATTTCTTTTTCTGGATGTGACAGCTTTCTTTTATCATAAGGCCCTGCGCGGAGATGAAAAGTAGTGGCTAATATCCAGTTGATTATTGGTACCAATAAATACAAGGTAACCAAAAAGGTTTTGTCCGTTTTTTGATTAGTCATTGAATGAAGTTGAAATATATACGAAATGCGTGTAGCAATTGTTTTCAAGTTCGGACAGCCGGAAGTAGGAACATCAGACGTTATAAAAAACACGCGCACAGTGCCTGGCCATCAGTTATAAGCCGGACAGCTGTGAGAAGGATGAAAGTGTCTAGAGATCTCGTTCGGGGCTGTTTGCTTTACGACTTCAAAGTGGGCTTATCAGCAGCTGCATCAAGTCGCCGCATATGTCAAGCGTTTGGGGATAGTGCTGTGGATGAACGTAGAGCAAGGCTTTGGTTTCGAAAATTCAAGTCGGGAGATTTGTCTCTCCATGATGAGCCTCGCAGTGGAGGACCACAGGTCTTGAATGACAGAGTCCTGAAGGCGGCCATTGAAGAGGACAGTAGTCTAACGTGTGGTGAACTTGCAAGACAGTTCAACCTTTCCGATGAAACAGTTAGACTTCACCTACACCGCCTAGGTAAGACGTACAAACTGAGCAAGTGGGTTCCGGAAACGCTGTTGGAGGCCCACAAGGGACAACGAGTGGCAGCCTGCGTATCGCTACTTTCTCGCCACCGTACCGCATCCTTATTCAATCGAGTGCTTACCAGTGATGAAAAGTGGGTTCTGTACGAAACTCCCAAGCGTTCCAGACATTGGTTGTCTCCTCAGGATGCTGCCCCTCACACCGCAAGACCGCCTATGCACCCACGAAAGATTATGCTTTGTATCTGGTGGACAGGTCGTCAAGTGGTTCATTATGAACTGCTCCCAACGGGCCAAACGGTCACTGGATACCTATACTCGCAGCAATTGAAACGTGTGCAACAGGCATTGCGTCAGAAGGAGCCAGCACTGGTGAATCGCAAAGGTGTTCTTTTCCTCCATGACAACGCCAGGCCGCATGTCGCGCGAGTGGTCAGGGATACCATACAGCAACTTGGGTGGGAGACTTTGTGCCATCCACCTTATTCACCTGATCTTGCGCCATCTTATTACCACCTCTTCCACTCCCTGGATAATCATCTTTGTGGGAAATCCTTTACCAATGAAGCAGACTTGCGCAAATCCCTCACGGACTACTTTGTGTCAAAATCCCCCGAGTTCTACCGCAAGGGCATTGAACAGCTGGAGACACGTTGGCAGAAGGTGCTGGATGCCGATGGCGATTACTTCGAAGACTAAATATAAGTTACACATACTGTGAAGCGTTTTCTTTTTTTCCTTTAAAAACGGACAGAACTTTTTTGGTTACCTTGTATTTATTTTGGCCATAAATGGGTTACTGTTAGATGCCGAGCATGGATCAAGAAGGAATGTTTGTGTGGTTTTGGGTCAATACAGTTATAACAGTTATAACGAGCCGTTGGTTGCGAAAGGAAAGGAATAAAAAGGATTAAATTTTTCAACAGCGTGTATTCGTTTAATATAAACGATATATTTACAGTTGTTAGAAAATCGGCAAACATTGTTAGTATGCTGTTTTCGGTTGTTGCTGTCAGGAAAGTGATTAGGTGTAATGGGGTTATTGGTAATGCTGGGAGTTTATTGATTTCTCGGGTTGGTTTGGCCGAAGGCACGAGGTAGCTCTGGTGTGTATTTGGCTGTTGGTTGGCTTTAACGCACATGTTGATCAATCGTCTGTGATGGTGTTGATGAGCTGGCGGTCGCATGATGCCGAGATGTTGAAGCCAAACTGCCTGGTAAGGTGGGTTGGCGTGTTGATCGTCATGGTCATGGAGGTGGGTTGATTCGTGATAGGGTGCACTGCCGAGGTCATGGCGGTGACGACGAGGGATTAGGTATAGCTAGTAGGCTTGTAGCGGGTCGAACGGATTGTTTCAGTTGGATTCGGGTCGAATGTTGTATCAACGAAACGGGGTCGTGGTGGTGACGACAAGGGATATACCTGTAGTGGGTGTCGACGAGGGAGGCCTGGAGTTGTGTAGTGATGACGTCGAGGTGTTATAAATCACGGTGGTTGGCTTCGGGGGCTGGCGTTGTCGAAGCTGGTCTCTGTTGGATTCCGTGTGCGAAGAATCGGGTGAAATTAGTAAAGCCTGGGTATAGTAACGGTTGTGTTGAGAGAATCAACTATGGCGGTGACTGAGCGCCTGTGTCTCGGTAGGTGGCTTTTCGACTCGTAACTGTGTTGGTCGTTATGACAGGCCTGCTTTTAAGCAGATGTGGCAGTCCCCAGGGTCATCTCTTTTTCCGACGTGAACATTCTCGGCTGGCCACCATATCGCTTTCATTGTGTGGACTTACTTTGTGGGCCGGGCGTGATGCTCAGAGCATATGCGCGGAAAACGACTTTTTTAGTTTTGTGTTTTGCTTTCTGAGCGTTCACATCCAGCCGACATGTAGTATGAATCAGAAAGAGACCTAATTGCAGCGGAGTAAATACTCAAATGGAGCTTATTGTTTGTGTTTGTGGTAGATCAGTTACATCAGGGAGATGTGCAATTGGACAAAATTGTTCGTTTTTTTTCTTCCTTATATGTAGATGTGTATGTGTGATGCGAAGGAAGATGGGAGTATTTCATTGATCCTTGATATTTCGACCCGCGTGTCAAAGTTCCTAATTTTATAAACGATGTAGATCAGTTTTTGCAGGATATGTAAGAAGATTTTTTGTTCGATGCTGTGTGTGTGTGAGAGAGAGAGAGAGAGAGAGAGAGAGAGAGAGAGAGAGAGAGAGAGAGAGAGAGAGAGAGAGAGAGAGAGAGAGATTAATTGTTCATTTTGTATTTAGTAGCAATGAGAATACTTTGGGTTTATTTTTCATGTGTCTGCATTTCTTTATTCTATATTTCTGATACGTTTTATTTCATTTCTTTCTTTAGTCAATTGTTTTTTACATTTATTGTTATGCCATAACAATTCTAACCGCCAACCGAATTATATTTTATCTCAGTCCCCACTGTCGCTTCATCATTAACTTTATTTAATTTAATCTTTAATGCAAAACCATTTCATATCGCTAATACCAATCATCTTTTCCCACTGGCGCTGATGGCAAATAATCCTGATGGGTTGTCGTCGAGTCATCCATCTCCTAGTTCCATTAGGAGAGTTACTCAATAACAAACAATATTTACAAACATGACCAAAGATTCCATAATATAACACACACCGTTTAAATCAAAATGTCTATTGGTGACACCAATTAACACCAATATTTGACAAAGCAGAGAAAACTAAAATTTTCTTTTTCTCTAGCCTACCTTCGGGAAAATTTTCTTATAAAAACCGACAGATTTCAACTTTCAGGAGCAGAGATGCGATTCTCTTCAAGCTGTTCAAGCATAAAAGAAGACGCAGCTGCATAGCTTTTCCCTTCCCCCCAGTGCGCGCGCGCTGAAAGAAACATGTGTCGGCGACGAATCATTTCCAACAATGGCGGCGAGAGTTAGTGAATCTTTGCTGACGGTTAAAGCCTTTTCACAACCACAGATTTTTCTGTGGACCAACCACCCAAAGACTAACTCGACTAAAGACCATTTTCCCTCCTTTTTGACTATTGAATTCATCTATATATATTTGTAAATGCAAATGATTGATTTAATAGGAATACCGAGTTTTTCTTTATTTTATTATTGTTTGAAATTCGGACGCTCTGATTCTTAATATAAAAAACCTTGACGGCTGACCTTGCACATTTAAAGCAAATCTTGCAGATTCAGGTTACACTTAGCCGTGTATCGACGGACAAACTAAGTCTTGCTGCAGTATCCAACTGAATCCCTAGCCGTCTGCTGATACCGTCCTGTTTTTTTTTTTATTTTATTTTGTTTTTTATTATTATACGGAGAAATACTTTCTAAAAACTGCTAATTTCTACCCTAATTAGAATGAAGCTCTCCTGATATTGTCCTGTCCAGCTACAGGTTCGACAATCATTTTCCTTTTTTCATTTTCCTTGCCTATTCAACTTCTACTTTGGGCACGCTTCTTTCCGATGCTCCACCTCATTGCAATACCAACAGTATCTGTATGTTCCTCTCAGTGTTTTCTCGGCTCCTGAACCAAAAGCCTATCTCATCTAAAATCTAAACAAAAAACTATCCAGGCCCTCCAGTAACTTTCCTGGTTAAAAAAAGAGTTTAACTTCCATATAATTCAAGCTTTATTAATTATATCCTCTAAGGCTTGGACTAACTCCCGAAGAAGTTGTCCCCTACTCTTAACTCGGGTTCGGAATCTCGTCTGGAAAACCTCACTCTAGTGGATGGTTCCATCATGGTTTATAACCATTTTGTTCGGCTCGAAATGGACACGGTAAGTCTCCAATGATACTTTACCATTAAATATTTGGGGCTTCTTCTCGCGGGTTCAAATTACCAGGGCTAAAGTCTGGGGTCTTAGTTTCAATTTGATTTTCTTTTCTATAGAATATTCTTTTTCGACATAATTGGTACCAGCTGGCAACAATTGTCGAATTAATTATAACAATAAGCTGTGGAAGGGGAGTTACTCCCTTTTCAATTTCCTCTTTTACCTCCCTTTTCATTCTCGTCTTTTCCCGTCACAAACGTCATGCTCTAGCAGCATTCTAGTTTTCGACCAGGTCGTCAATGTTTCCGTTCTTCATTTCTCGGCTTGCATTTCACTGGAACACTTTGTCTTTTCTTCCCGAAATTGCTCTTCGAAACAGTGCAGTTGTTCACACATTTCTGTTTGCCGGCATTTCTCTCCTTATTTTGAAAAGTTATGACTGAGAAACTTCTTCCTTAACCTTGTTTTTCATAAGGGTGTGATAGTTTTGGCGCAAGGTCAGAAGTAAATATTACTTATTGAGGATCGAACTCACTAGTAATAATATGCGAGACATGTTTGTTAACCATTACGCTACGATAGAACACTTAATTTGCACACACACCATACGGAATGATGATAATTCCTCTTTTATTTGAGTATGCCTGAGTAGAGTATTAGGTGGATAAGGAGTTATATCGGCCCAATGCCCACCTTATTTCGATTTAGCTAATATTATATTTAAAATTGGCAAGGCGGCGTCTAGGACGGCTAGGGGAGGATCAGTCGAGGTGTTCAAACACCGATAAACGACAGCGGAGCTTTTGAGCCCTCAAGACACCAGTATGAATTCAGAATTTCCCTTCGCCTAGACTAGTTGCCATCGAAGGCTAGAAAACTGGTTTAACCTGCTATTTAACCCATAGCTAGGGTGGACGGTAGATGTATACAGGATTTTTATCAGATCATTAGTGTGAAAGTGAAAGCATTAGACACGATAACCGTTTATATATATTTTATATAATTCTCTAAAAGTTCACACACACACACACACGCACACACACATATATAGTTTTCTAAAGTTACACACACACACACACACACACACACACACACACACATATATATATATATATATATATATATATATATATATAATTCTCTAAAATTATATACACACATATATATATAATTATTCTCTAAAACATCATATATAGGATAATGATATGTACATTTAATATATCAAGAACAGTTTTGGAAGAATGATATATGACAAAGTAGAAAATGCCTTTTCGTGTAACGTGTGTTCGTCCGTTAGGATTTAATCGGTCTGGGGTTTGTTTACGTTGATGCGCACAAACGAGAGACGTTGGCAATTTTTAAAAAAAATGTGTTTTGGGTCTATAATCTGGGCAATTTCATTTAGATTCTATTTCTTTTTTTACGCCGTCTTCGTGATTAAATACCGCGCATTATGATGACCGTGGACCTGCTGTGGACGAGCAAGCGATTAAAGCACTTTCTAAGCATTTTCAGCCAGTCAGTTATGTGCCATGCGTGATGCATGCTTGGCCGATCATGTATCTTTTCGATACATGACCGACGAAGCAGATTTTTTCCCCGCAGTAGATTGTTAGACCAGTTGCTATAGAACCCGGTCTGTCCTGCTATTTACCCATAACTGGGGACAGAAGAAGAGGATTCATACCTTTCCCGAGGGTATTAGCACGTAAGTGAATGTAATGGATTCGACTGGAATTCGAACTCGGCTCTCCGATTCCTCAATCCGAGCCGCTTATCCATTACTCCACCATGCCTCCTCTTAGTGAATTATTTTCTGTCTTAATTAGATTAGCATTCTTTATGTCAAAATTGTGATCAGTCTCGTTACGGTGAGCAACTAATGCGTTTACGGTGTTGTTTTTTAAAATGTCTCATGTGTTCATATAATCTTTTATTTGAATTTCTTGAGGTTTCTCCAATATAGTATTTCTGGCAATTCTTGCGCGTGATAGAGAAAATACATCCTACAAGTTTTGGCTCGCTGTTTTGTTTTGTATTATTTAAGTCCTTTATTGTTTTAGATGTAGTTATGACATCCATAGGAAATTCGTGTTTAGGTTCTTACAACGTTTCACCATTCTTGGCAGATCTTGTGCTATCACAATGTGGGATATTTAATAACAAAGATGGTGGAAAGCAAAAGAAAAAGAATCTAAATGAAATTGGCTAGACTATATATAGAAAGCACATAGAATTTTTTTTCTAAATTTAAAATTACCAGCGTCAATGTAAATAAAGCTAGTCTGATGAGGTCCTAAGGGACGAAACGCATCGCGCGAAAGCTTTTTTCTCTTTGTCACACACACACACACACACACACACACACACACACACACACACACACACACACACACACACACATATATATATATATATAAATAAGAAAAGTAGACCCCACGTGGTATACCATCTCCTACACCAATGTAAAGGGTTTACTCCATCTTCTTCAGTCTAAACCTGACTTCCTGTTCCTGTTTGAATCGGGTATCAATGCCTCAATCACATCGCAGGAGCTCACAATCCCGGGCTATTTACCCATTATAACAAAGTACGACAACCTAAATCGCCACGGTTACAGGTTCAGTGCCTACATCGCGGACAGACAGGGGCATAAAAACGAGGGACCTGATCTCTCGTATATGTGCTTCCGCGTGGCACTTATCCACAGTACCACATTCGTCTTGTCTCTGTATCGTCCTCAGGATGAAGGTTCTGTAATCTTCGACTGAATATCAGACAAGATTGACAATATCCTCACTGAATTTCCCTCGGCCAACATTCACATATGGGGCGACTTCAATGTTCACCACAAAGAGTGGTAAGTCCACTCTAACAAAACCGATTTCTATGGAACGGGTTTTCGTTATGGGAAGGCAGACTGGTAGAGCTTTAGATCCTGTATAAGGGAAGCACCTCTCTCAACCTTCAAACATGCTGCCCTCAAAACTGCTGCCCTAATCTCTGAATGGATCCTTTCTGGAATGGAGTGTTTTATACTTCCCCAAAATTCCAGCAAAAACCAATCAGTCAGCCCTGGTTCACCCCTGAATGCGCTGCAGCCATAGCTCACCAGAACCACTACTTCAAAATCTATCGCAAGGAGCGGTGTAGTCTGGCCCTTATTTCTTTCAGAAATTGCCCGTAGTCGCTGTAAGAGAGTTCTGGAAAACGCCGATTGCAGCTACGTGCCATCTATTCATGCCAAGTTTGAAAAGAAACAAATTGGATCTCACGAATTCTGGAACGCTGATGTAGAAAGCTCGATGGCACAAGGCCAGAAACCTTGTAATAATAACAAAGAGGACATTACTCCGACTATAAATAATGGAAATAAAATGAAAATACAATATGTGGCTTTTTGTGGACATAATTATTTTGGCGAACCTTTTATTCCTCGATTTTTTATACTTATTTAAAAATGGAAGATGAATATATATCACTGACACATGTTATCCCCATAAATTCTAGTTTTTACAAGAATTTAAGTGGATAGCAGTGAATGCGATAGGTACATTTTCATATCAGAGGTAATCTTTCTGCGTTATTTCAGTCAGACCTGCTGAATCTGCAGCCAAAATTGTTTCTTTGGTGAGAGATTCTAAAAAATATGATTAATGAAAATAAGCAATTACAATCACAGGACGCCCATCAATTTATTTACAAGAAATGTAATCGATAGCAGATCGTCAAGAAGTAGTACATTAGAATTTGTAAGGCTTCATTAGTATCACTTGTCATTACTTCATACAAACACTTAACCTCAATTCAATGAGGCAAAACAAGCATATGATCCTTTTTTGAATAGAAATTTCACAACCATCGCCATAAAACAGGAATAAATACCGTTAAAACAATTTGAAATTTCTTTGCCGAAATGTACCCTTATGTGAGTGCAGAAGTTAATGAATTGAAATCTGTTACATACCCAAAAGATTCGAAGAATTTAGCTTAATTCGAGAGTATGGTGATCTTTTATCATAAATTTATCCTGAATCTTGAAAAAACTGTATTGCCTATGTCTGAACACAAGAGATTATTTCCCCAACTGTTATTTCGAATGATCCGACATTGATTTGGTCTATTTAATAATATTGCACAACAATTTTGTGCTGTAACTGCCCTAGCAAACCCACAATTCGAAGTCTGTTAATTTTTCACCAACAGTAATTAGTATATTTATAGTGGCGTGGGGATTCGGGGTTAAAACGAACAGTTAATTTACCAAAGCCAAGAAGATTAATGAAGGATGATAATGACGAGGAAACACACGGGTAATTTTAACAAAACAAGATAAGGAATTAATTTGCAAATTTACAAGTTCGTAGTTTTAACGAATTTGTTATGAAGAGGGAATGTTCATACAACAGATTAAATGATCTGATACAAAATAATTAAAAAAAAATGTTTAAAACAAATGTGGGAGAGTTCGTTGCTCGCAGAAGGGATATATAGTTTGAATACATTCAAAAGTAGACGAAGAGATAATTTGAAATACTTAGCTTTCTTGGGTTGTTGAAAGAAAATTCTTTGAAGTACCGCATGCTTGGTTATTGGTGAATAATTTTACTCTGGTAAGAACTTCAACGCTGGTTGCGAGGAACTGAAACGAAACCTTTTACATAACTTCAGACACTTATTAATTTAATTTTCCCCCTCATTTTATATCAAAAGGAATTTGGCATAGGCTCTCGACTTTCTTTTCTTTCTTCTTTGCTCAACGGCTAATTTCTGTGGAGACAAGGTTTGCATTGGTATCAAAACAATTTCACATAGGCTCGCGAATTTATTGCCGCCTATGTGAGAGTTTTGTATAGAGTATGCGTCTTGTTAATAGTAAAAAAAATTAAAACATACAAGATCGCCCATCCAATGAATTACCTTCAACACGTTGTTAAACCTCTCTCATGTGTTTATGATTGTTACTGCAATATTCTCTATTTAGTGAGAAAATGAAAGAAAGGGAAATTTGAAGAGGTGATAAGAATCAATATTGTCAGACCATTCCCTTCAGTCTGTAACAATTCAGATCCATATTTAAACCCTTATAGATATCTTTTGAGGCCATTACATTCATTGGACTGAGGCTCAGTCATTAACTAAAATTACTGCGCAATCAGGTAGAATCTTATAATTCTGCCTGTCTATCAGTTATCACGTAGGTAGGTTACGCCCTGTCAATACTTTATAAATGGTGGACTATTCCGTTTTGATCGCATGGAAAGAAGGAAAAAACATATCGGAGACACTACTTAGTTTTAGTGAGAAAATGAAAGAAAGGGAAATTTGAAGCGGTGATAAGAATCATGTGTTTAACGTCTGTTTCAGTGAAATGGAAAAAGTTGTCAGTTTCAAATCTTTTCATTTGTACCTCCTTACTTCTTTGAATAACAACCAGCATTCATATTTATGATTGTTACTGCAATATTCTGCTGAAGTTGTTAAGCTCAAATATTTAACAATGTGACAGAGGAATTTCTACGGATATCGTATTGTCGTAGAACTCGCCATGAGCTTATTCAATCATTAAGAAGAATTAAGAATCATCAGAAAATTAAAATAGGAAAACCGTGAAATTTTCAAGTAAAAATTATTGGTTTTTACAGATTGAGAACAAGTGCCATCTACATCGTAATGGTTTAAGAGAGTGAACGCATTAGAACAATAAAGGCAATTGTAGCTAAAAAAAGCTCAACGCATTTTTGTGTATAGCGGGGAGTACATCCTCGCTATACACAGTACACAGAATAAATCAGGCTTTTCAGATTTTTGTTTTTTACTGTAACTGATTCCGTAACTCAGTTCTTCAATTATTAACCAAGCCGTCTGATACTATTTAATGAATTATTTTTCATTGTCTGCGAATGTGTATAAAACCATGCTACAATTTGATGTCAATGACTTTTCTAATAAGTCTTATAATATCACATGATATTTAATCTTGTGATAAAGTATGACGTATCTTAGCCCTACATAATTTTACAGTGTTCAAAAGGTTTCCTTGCGCAGATAAATTGATAAATATATAAAAAGATTATTTGTGGAGAAACTGAAACCTTATGCTGAACAAGTCATAAGAGCATTTCAAAGGATAAAAATAGCAATAATTCTATAGATGTTACTTCAAACAACTATTGTTCAAAATCAAAATATGAGATTGCATGCAATTCTAAGTTAGACGATAATTGGAGTATTATTGGTTCTTATAATTCTAACATAAAGGATTACAAAATTTCAAATAATCCTAAGAAAAATATTTTGGAAGAAAGATTAATATTTTAAGAGAAAACTTGGGAGAAAAGGCTCGTATTCAGTTTTGCGTGTTTGTTTTGGGTTGACTGATGGAAATTTCAAGTAAATTCATTGTGGAAAATTCAATTAAAACTGCATTTAAAAATGCACTGAAGACAACTGCATGAGTTTTAAAAATTTAACTTTGCCATATTTGTGCGTATCCCAACATGCAAATTGCCACTGGGAATGATTCAATACGCAAATCTAAATAGATAATTCAATAATTCTTTGTTTAAACTTAAAAGATTAAATAAATACACGTTGCTTTTATAATAGATCTATACCTCTTCAACTTCAAAATGATAATAATCCACTTCAAAATGGACTTATTTTCAAGTAAAAAAAGTAATCAACTTCAAAATGGAACAATCAACTTCAAAATGGATTAATCAACTTCAAATTGAGAAAATGTCAAAAACCTAAAAACAATCAACTTCAAAAATAAGAATAAACAACTTCAAATTGAGATATTTTTTTGGTAAATTGAAAATTATTTTTTCAATTAATTTACCCCATGAGTAAGGAAATTGACTGTTCGTCTTCATTATATAGATGAAGAAAAAAAACAAAATACAAACAACTTAGAGGCCAAGAAAGCATTGGGTGAGCCTACAGTAAAATTAGGAGGAGAAAGTCCTGTATGGGCAAAAATGATGATTGATGATGATGCTGGAGAAACCTCTACAAAAGAAGCTGAAGAAGAATTAGCAACCGCTCCAAAGAGGACTTACCTTAAGAAAACTGTGGATGGCGAAAAAAATTGCCGCAGCAGGAAATTGGAAAGACCTGGCAAGAACAATTGGTGTGCCTTTGCCAACAGCGTACCGTTGGTTAGACCAGGGTGCTGATAAGAGTGACTCTAGGGGATGAGCAAGAAAATATAAAATTACACAAGAGCATAAGAATTTTATGGCCGAATTAATTAAACTCTCCTAGGGTCACTCTTCAAGACATTGTAAATAAGTTGGTCGAAAAATATAAGGTTCGTGTGACGAAAGAATGTATAAGAAAGCACTTGGACTCCATGGCCTTTACTTTAAAAGCGGTTCATTATGAACCAGAAGCTGCCAATAATAATGTCAATAAGGCGAAACGTAAGGATTACTCAGTAGCTTTATTAGAATTTCAGTCCCAAAGTGTGCCAATTCTTTATATGGATGAAACCAGTTTTAATCTCCATATTTCAAGAAGAGAAGGTCGCTCTAAAAAAGGCACGAGGTGCACTACAGTCGCGGCCGGCTCCAGGGGAAATAACATCCATGTTATTGGATGTATTAGTAATAATGGATTAATTCATCATAAAATTAAAAGAGGTTCTTTCAAAAAAGAGGATGCGAAAAAATGGACCAGGGAGTGCCTTAGAAAGGCAAATGAAATTTATGAAAGGGGAGTTGTCTTAGTTATTGATAACGCTCCTTGCCATACTTCAATTGAAGAAGCTGTGGAGGAGGATGAATTTAGGCAACACCAAATTTTCAGACTTGCCCCCTATAGTCCGATGTTAAATCCCATTGAAAAGGTTTGGTCAGTCATTAAAGCTGACGTAAAAAGAAGTATGGCAGACTCAATTGTTGGGATTTTAAGAGGTGATGGCCAGGGATCTTTAACTACTAAAGAATTCCGCCTCAGCAAGCTAGAAGCGATGATCTCCGAGGCAATTAATAATATTTCCCCTGAGACTTGCACTAACTTGGTATCTGTAATACAGAGATTACTTCCCTCTGGAATTAACTTAGATGATGTAATCTTTTAAATAAATTTCTTAGGAACGTTTATATTTTTTTTTATATCCCTTTTAACTAAAAGTAAAAGAATAAATATTAAATTTATTAGTATTATATTAATTCTCAATTTGAAGTTGATTAATCCAATTTGAAGTTGATTATTTCTCATTTTGAAGTTGATTGATCCATTTTGAAGTTGATTAATTCATATTGGAGTTGATTAATTTTTTTACCTGAAAATAAGTCCATTTTGAAGTTGATTATTATCATTTTGAAGTTGAAAAGGTACAGTAGTAAACTGTTAAAATAGGCGCTGTTCGTCTAACTAGAATAATATAAGAAATTAAATCAATTTCGATCATCCTATATGATTAAGTTAAAGTAAAGATGATACATGTCAATGCAGAATGAGAGATGATTGGAGTTTTGTCTAAATTCAAGAGACGCACTAATATTTCCTTTCTAAATATCTCATAAAATGACGACCAAGTTTAACATTTCATATTTCAACAAAGCACAAAAGAGTTTATCTTGTAAATGGTGTTTAAAGTTTAATGAGTGACTGATAAGAATGTTTCTGTATACGTGTCAATGGTCACGTATTTAAGTATCAGATTTTGGAGTTCTTGAATTCATGAAAGTAAGAGAGCATTAAAAAGAAGAAATACATTCTTCACTGTTATGTCAGTGTGAGAAATAAAGATTGTTACTGTCGTTTCTTCTGTGAGCTCTTTTACTGGCTTGAATACACCGGGATATGCTATCGTGTCTTGTCAGATTTTCACTTCCTAAGGAACTGTTTTCAGCTGATCTCTTTTAATGTCATTAGAAATAAGGTCTTCAGTTTTACCAGCAACGATCATCGAGGTTGTAACTTTTAATACTTTTCAAATAATTTTAAGTATATTTCAAACGAGATTTATGCTTGGAATGAATTGATTAAAAAAAAAAAGAAAGAAATGTGTGGTGCCATCTGCAGAGAAACTGATTTTTGATCATTTCAATTTTAGCTGCGAGAGTGTTCACATAAGCTCTAACTGTACCCAAGACACAACCGAAGTGGAAGGAAGAATCCTAAATATAATTAAAAAGAATCATTTGTTTAATTATTTCTTTGCTGTTTCTTTCATATTGTAATCATCAGCAAAATAATCCAAGATTTGCTTAGTTGGATCTCTGCAAGTTTAGACAGCATATATCTATAATTTAGCTTGTATTAAAAGCTTAGTATCTGTTATGCATTGGAAAATTTAACTATTAATCAAAACACACGTTCAGCGAGCGCGTGCATATATATATATATATATATATATATATATATATATAAATATATATATATATATATAGAGAGAGAGAGAGAGAGAGAGAGAGAGCGAGAGAGAGAGTCCACTAAATCTTTAGATGTAGACACCTTGATCAATGTTAGAATAAGCTTTGAATAAGATTTAACTAGAAAAAAAACTTACGTTCCCTAAGTGCTAAATTTTATACTTGTAAAATCCTCTTTGTCTGTTGTCCTGATAAAGCATCATTATTGATATGTCAGTCGTCACTGTTTGATAAAAAACCCATTATAGCCATTTTGACAATTATATGTTGGAAGAATTGGGGCAAAGCGGATACTTGTTTTCCCCCTACTCCTTCGACATATTCATTGACTCAGTCACACGAAATGTCCGTTCACCAGAAGTATTCTCTATCTGCTTTATAACACTATTCCACTATCCATATGGGTCGTTTGTGGCTGATGGAAATATAGTTTTATAGAAGAAAAAATGCAACATAAAACTAAAAGGAAACTAAATAGAAAACAATCATTTCTAAAGAAAAAGAACGAATGTTCCTCATTATACTAATAGCGAAGAACAGGAAGATAATCTATATTTAATTCCTGTATATTTGGACATAATTAATGGAAAATAAGGCACGTGGGCAAAGTTAGGGGAAGTGATGATTTGTTAAGCAACTGAAACGACATTATCCTGGTTACGTTTGTTGATCCAGTCACAGTAAGTGAGACAATATTATTGCTGTTTAGCCCAATCACTCTTACTACAGACGAAGCAGCTTCTTGTAATTCATGCCATTTTAAAATCTACAATGCTTGAAAAATGGCAAAGTGATATTTCCGACAAACAAACACAAACACACATGAGAGTCAATATGCGTGAGAGATGCTGAAGGGTTCTTGGCTAACCAAGCAGGCCTTCATTAATCATTTTTCTTTTATTCTTATTTGGTATCTGTGAAGATATTTTACCACAAAGTAAAATTATTAATATGGATGTTTATTATGATTAGACGCTATTCAAACTATTCGATAAAATTGCTAGTTAGGATAGATTTCTTTTAAACAGATATATACATTTTTAACTAAAGAGCACAACTTTACATAAATGGAGAATATATAGGACGTAAGATAAATAATTATTATACTACAATATTTGTGCATGTGCTTCCGAAAAATACCCCCCTCACAAAGTTAAAAAAGAAGTTATTAAAAATTCAGAAATAAAAAATGCAGATATCAATGATGTAAGTACGGTTTCAAACTGTTAAGTCAAATAACTTTGTAAAAAGTTGGAGATCAATTTTATCGATTGTTTGTTTCTAAAAATCAAGAAAAAATATCAATATCTTTTAATCCTGACAAGTATTAGAGTCTAAGGAATACATAAGAAATGTTAATCTACAATATTTTTTCCATGAAAAATTTTTCCTATTTTTAGGAGTGGTCCAATCTATGTAAGTCGTACCTAATCTTGTATAAATAAATAAAATCAACATTACCATCAGTCTCCAATTTGAACTAACTTGATTAAGAAGTAAGAGTTAGCTCCCTTATACTACCGAATGAATTATCACGAACGCTTACTTATCATTTTATTCATTAATAACATGATTTTCGATATTAGCAAAAAGAAAAGATCGCCCAGATCGAAATGTAGACAAATGTTGATCAAGTCAAGTGTGTTGGTATCTGGAACGACATGGAAATTAAAACATTTGAAAGCAATTCACTAAAAACGTTGCTCTTTATGCGAACGAAACCAATATTTAGTCTTTTCAAACTGATGCTAATAACTCTGACAGTGTAACAATTATACAATTTACAATTTCTTAAATTCGGTTACTTTTGAAAAACACGAAAGCATTCTAATTTTCATCAGGAGTGGATAACTGAGTATGAATGAAGAGTACATGAATTTTTATTTTATTTCAATTTTGGAAAGATTCAAGAATATACAGTTTTGGAATAACATTTAATGAAGCAAATTACAGTTTGCTATTTTGAACCATATCACATATATTGGATAGATTTGAATTCAAGATGATGAATAAAGTTCATATTTTGAAAATATATTTATGCAAGTTTAAAATGCATTTTAAAAAAATGAAAAATATTTCTTGAAGCTTTAATTTTAGTTTTAATTCCAAGTTAATTGCTTTGAGTTTTATCTTCGCAATAGGCAAAATACTTTGTAATCTTTTTTCTCATTGCAATGGTCAACAACCAATTTTCACGAGGAATCTTATGGGTTGTATTAGATGTTATTTTTTTTTCGCTAATTTCAAAAATGTAATCGGATTTCTGCTATCAAGCACAATTTCTCTGATGAGATGAGGTGGACATAAAATTCCGATCAGCTGCATCGGGTCTAGTGCAAAGGTTCCCTGTCCTCAATCTATGATTCAGGGCCTCACTCTGATATATCTCAATTTTTATAAGATAATATTCATATAAAATGCACATATTATTTTAACGTAATTATGTTCAATAATGGATCATATGCAATATAGGTGAGCAATTTAACTAGAAAAATGGAAAAATACAGCGAGGGTCACAAAGCACTTCTCGGGGGTCCCCAATCACACTTAACCTAATTTGTATTTACTAATCTTGTACATTACGTAGTTTTATGAATTATTAAATCATTTTATAGTTTATTTAAGCATTTTTCACAAAATATTCCATTAATCATATTTGGTATCTGCATAAATTTTCTTTTTTCTTTTCACTTGTCCGATATTAGTCACCCGTCCAGTCTGGTGTTCAATCATCATCATCAAACTCTATTCAAGGTGTCAACACATTGCAAGAACCATCTTGATATATATTGTTATGTCTATGGTTCATTTACCACAAAAGTTCAGCAACGTGTCATCATAATTGCAATCAAGAAGATCTAGCTGTTGTAATTCTCGGGGATCAAGCTAAGAGTTTGGTGTCTCAGCTTGTTTCAATGGACTAAGGAATTGGCTTACTAAAAGGAAGAGGACAATGTCATTTGCAGCACCTATGATATGAAGAGAACCAAAAGATTATTTCAAAGACTGTTATTTCTGCATGGTTAATGTATGTGAGTTTACAGTTAAGACTAAGCATAAGATTGTGTAACCCAAATTAGAATCGGCAAGAAGACCACACAACCGTGATGACAGCAACTGAAGTGGATGCAGTCTTTGTTCTTGAAATTAAAGACCAACCACCATTTTCTCAAGGAGAGTTAAATGATTTGGTTAGAGACTTGGCATTGTCAAAGGATAAAGCTGAACATTTAACATCTCGTCTCAAAGAAAATGGTCCGCTTAAGGATGATGTTTGTATTACTCATTTCAGAAAGAGAAATACAGATCTGACTTCTTTCTTTCTTTGTCATCGGGCCACTTTGTTTCTGTAATAACATTGACCGGTTATTTCAGGGTTTGTACCAAGATTATGTTCTATCTGAATGGCGCTTATTCATTGGTTTATCAAAGAGAAGTCTCAGGGCACTATCCAACATCAATAAGAAAGCATCCATTCCCATAGGACATTCAGTGTACATAAAGGAGAGTTATGGGAACATGCAAGGTATTCCTCGATGCCATAAAGTACCGCTGGAATATATGTGGAGACTTAAATATTTTATGTATTTGGGACGGTCGTGCAACACCAAGCACCACAGGCAATCAGAGTGTTCCCATATCAGCCGGGGGTCTCTAACATCCAGAGCAAGCCATTCTTTTCTTTCTTTTTAAGTGCCGTGTTCTTTCAGGACGTAGGCGCTTATGGCTCTCCACTCCCCCTATCTCTTGTAGCTCTCATTGAGTTTCGTCCCTCTGCTACCTCCCCCAAACCACGTTCTGTCATCCACTTGCTTAAGCCCGCCAGTTATGTCATGCGTTGTTTTCCCTCGTCTCTATGTCCCTCTATTCGACCTGTGAGTATCAGATTCTCCAGGCTCTCCCTTCTCATAACCCATTAGTAAAGCTAGAAAATGTTCTCCCCTCTCTTCACATAAAGCTTGGGGTCATGAAACAATATGTGAAGATACTTGCCAGGGTGAGCTCAGAAAGCTTTGAATATGAGAAGACAAAGTTCCTCAAAATCATCGAGGCATTACTGAAGGAAGGCGTATTAGTAAGTTCGCAGATAAAGAAACTCCTCAAGGACAACAACTTCATCAAAACCCTGGATGCGATTGAACTTAAAGCCTGTAAATCCTTTAGGTGGATCTGTGAAACTTTTCTGGGTAACAAGAGATCACAAGAATTTAGAAAGGGAGCAAAATGTCTTCTAGTGTATTTTGCAGTCATGGGCTGTCTGATGTCCCTGAAAAATCTATTCCCTTGATTCATAGATTTTTTGCAGAAAACCATGGAGCAGTGTCTGGCGAGCAAGACGAGCGCTTTCATCAAGACACAACATCAATGGAGCAAAGATAGCAAGAGTTTTGGAATGAAGGAATAGTAACTGACTTCTGTCGGATGTTATCCAGTGATGAACCTGAGAATAAACGCCAGAGAAAGTTTAAATCTCAAAGATTTTAAGTTGTAATTCAACAGAGAATACTGTAGTTTAATTTGCACACAATAATTTTGATTTTGTACAACAAATGGACACGAAATTTTCAGCTCTTGTATTTATTATACCTTAACGTACCCAGACGTGAAAACTACAGGTATCAATACCAGGTATCAATAACATAAAAATGTGACCTGATAAAGAAACACCGACTTCAAATTCGTAGTCAGCATGGGAAATTGACTAAAGAAAAGTTTCTTTTTATTTACCAGGCTTATCAGTAAAATTTATTAATTCGTCCGTTGATAGATCTGTCAATGCAAAATAATTCTCTTTTCAAAATAAAAATGCTTTTTAAACCGAAATTTCACGTGTGATATAAAGAATAAAAATATAATTGTTACATCGAAATATTGTGACGAGAAAATATTTTTTATTATGTTTCGTCCATTTTTTTCATATATCCTATTTTAGCATTTTTTCGGGGTGGGGAACTATATGGAGGCTTAGCTGTTAATAAACGCACTCGAAAATATTGTAATCGATACGATTGCATTGTACAGGAACCTCAGAATTGTGCTACCGGTGAGGACCAAAATGTATATTTATTATTAATATAATTTAACCTGGTTAGTAAACATTGATCAGTATTTTATTACCAACAACATTCAAAATGCGATACTATCTATCTATACCTATCTCCCTCTTTCTCTCTCTCATATATATATATATATATTATATATATATATATATATATATATATATATATATATATATATATAAACGAATTTCAAATAACTTAAATAATTTCTTTGATGTTAAATTGTGGTTTTATGGGAATAGCATAAAGTTAATCTGAAAGAAAAATAAGCCAGAAATTTTGTTTTATTTTGTGTCCTTAAATGAAGATTTTAGACAGTTCTAAAACGAAAAGTTAAAAAAATTCACCTCGAATGGTGAATTTGATAGATGCTGACAAAAGAGAAATTAAAACATTTTAGAAGTCTCTTAAAAATCTAATATATATTCGACATTTTTTTCGAAGATAAACTATAAATTTAAGGTTTAATTAATTAGATCGTAAAAATATGACAAAAAGACATTTTCCCCAGAAGAGTATATATTTATTTGCCAACAGTTCAGAGGTCAGACAATTATTATTTGATAACTAATGTTAGCCAAGTGACTTTTCTTTACTTAGTTTCTGACATTAACAAAACTGTAGTTAACAGAAAATGAGTAGTCAATACTTTTAATTTTTGGTGGTCCTGTAAAGGGTTATTATATTTTGTAGTTGTCAAGGACTTAATTCAGAATTTGATTTTTATTATGGAGAATGCAAAATCAAACCTTTGTCATATTTTAAAAAATAAATTTATATAAAATATATTTTATTGAAATTAGTGTCAGCAACTCTACAAAAATAATTTTCAGTTTTTTTGTTGGATTCTTTTAAGATTTTGGACCATGTTTTCGATGTGTTGACACTCGATATTGATTTTTTTTAATGATAACACCAGTGATTTAGCATTATAAAAATGTAAAAAATAGGAACATCCAAAATTCACTAGTACGCATTAACAACGATTTAGGTAAGTGTGTGTGTGTGTGCGTGTGAGCAGTCATAACTGACACGAAAAATACTTTCACACAATTTAAAAATAAAAGAGACTAAATATAAAGTTCATTCATTAATGAATAAATACTGAAAATGTCAACGAAATAATTCCCTGATTTTTGATAAGTTGTTTTTAATATATAAAAAGGGGTATAGATTATTTTACGTGTCGAATGTGCGAATACATGCATACATTTCTAACCAGCCTTAAAGAGAGAATAGTTATCAAATATAAAAGAAAGAAAAAATGCTCAGCTAATGGGTCTCATAAGCATTTCATAATCTTATTTTAGGAATATATATATATATATATATATATATATATATATATATATATATATAGAGAGAGAGAGAGAGAGAGAGAGAGAAAAAAAAAAAAAGAAAAAAAGAAAGAGAAAAAAAACAAAAAACTATCGAAATCTTTCGACTTCGGTATTAAATCATGTGTGTATGAAAATATGTAAAATCTATACTAAGGCTAGTGAATAAAAATAATAAAATACCGGTACAAAAACACACACAAAAAAAAATGTAAAATGAATCTTTTGAAAATTATAAATTAAACTAATACACTGAAAAGCATTTTGTCTGTTGCTTGTAACAAATGCCGTTTCACTTAGATTATTTAAATCAGATTAAAAAAAAAAACAAACATTTATTTTTGTAGAAAAGAAATTCATAAACCTGGGAAAAAAAGAAATGACCTAACGCAACTTATCTTTTAATTTCTTATATTTGTTGGAGTAAATGCCTGGCCTATTTCAAAAGCGCCTGTTGAATCTTATTCATCTCTCATTAAAATGTGCTGGAACAATTATCCGTAGGCATTTCGCGCAATCTCTACTGCAGTCTATGATTTAACGACACAGTTCAGGTGATAGTGGTCAGGTAAACTTTAATAGACCGATTGTTCATTGATATTGCATTCTGTGGCTCATCAATTGCTTTCATGTAAGCGACTTTTGAATTTATTAAAAAATTGCAAACATTAACGTTTTGTTTGCTATGGACGCCTTTCGAGAAAGATTTTTTTGTTTTACCGAAACTTTATAAATCGACTTCATAAAAATCATTATTCACGTCTCGGTAGTTTTATATAGAAGCTCCCTCTCTTTCTCTCTCTCTCATATATATATATATATATATATATATATATATATATATATATATATATATATGAAGAAATATACCCTTAAGGTGTGCTATATTTATGGGATAAAGTGCTCAATATCAGAGATAGAGCGTGTGTAAATATAAAAGTGAACATTGAAGTCAACACTTAGAGGCGACAGGCTGTTTCATGTTAGACGCAATCGTCAGGTCGAGTGTTGTTTTTCTCGGCCATTTATATATACGTAATCTACCAAGCCACGGTAAAATCACCAGATAATGAAGAAAAAGTATACATAGAAGTAACTAAAGGACCCTGGAAACAAAGAAATTATGTACACAAAACATCTTTCACAAATAGTAAATACGCGAACAGCACAATGCTTTCTAAATATATCTGGGAAATTAAAAACAAAACTCACATCACACCAAAAATATCTTGGAAAATAAGGAAAAAATCACCAGCCTACAACAACCAATCCAATACTTGCAAACTTTGCTTAGAGGAAAAAATAGCTATCATTACCTTCCCAGACCAAAATAAATTATTAAATAAAAAACTACATTACTTAAAAATCGAAAACTGATAAAATAAATAAATAAATAAACAAAATGACAATAAAATAAGTAAAATAAATTAACCCAAACAAATTACC
>OZ038502.1:40885497-40887997 GCA_964036315.1 Acanthosepion esculentum | reverse complement strand
ATAACTCAAGAAATATTTCTTAAAATATTTTTAACTGTTAAAATATTTATGTAGATTTGAAATATTCATGTGTTTGTTTACCCCTAGTTTATGTGTCTAATTTTAGAATTTAGTATTTTTCTTTTTTTCTTCTTCGTATGTGTGTTGTACTTAAATTACTGTGTTTGTATGTTTGTTTTTAGACTTGGACGACACGTGGTGTGGAACGCGATTGTGTTTGATTCTTTAACGGGCATCTGGTGTTTTGGTTATTGTTTAAAAAGGATTTTTTACCATATCTAAAGAAATTTTTTTAAGAAATATTTTAACTATTGAAATATTTATACTGATTTAGAATACCCAAGTCTTTGTTTAACCCTAGTTTATATGTGTTTAATTTTAAAATCCAGTATTTCTCTTTTTTTCTTCGTATGTATGTCGTGCTAAAATTTGAGTCTATCAATATACATTTGCAATTATCTATCGAATGTCGTGGTCTATTGAAGTGTTCTGCTACTGGTGAATATGAGTTATTTTGTCGTATATCTTGTTTATGGTTGTTGAAACGAAGCCTAAAGTTAGTTCCAGATTCGCCAATATATCCACTATTAGGACATATTGTGCAGAATAGGTAGTAAATTATATTATTGCTATCACAAGTGAGGCGGGGTGGATGTATTGTGATTTTGGAGTTGGGTGCGAGAAATTCACTGTCTGTTATTATGTGTTTGCAAATTAGACAACGAGTCTTGTTACATTTGTAATTACCTGTTTGGTTTGTATTATTTAGATATTTGGTGGAGGTGAGGATAGCTGATAAGTTAGGTGTTTGTTTTTTTGCGTTGATGGGTGGTTTGGCGAAAATGTGTTGGATATTTTTGTTTAATTGGAGGATCTTGTAGTCATTTTTTAATTTGTGAGTAAGTGTGTGGGAATATTGATTGTGGTTAAAAACCATGGGAATCCGATTGTTGTTTTTACTTTTTTTGTATGTGAGAAGTGTGTTACGGTTTATGTGGATAGTTTTATTAAGTGCTTCTTTTATTATATTTATTGGGTATTTACATTTTAGGAATTGTTCTGTTAAGTTATTAATGTTGTGTAGAAAATCTAGATGGTCTGAGCATATGCGTTTGATTCTTAGAAATGAGCTGTATACGATAGATTTTTTTAATTTAAGAGGATGACAGCTTTTGAAGTGAAGGAATTTGTGATGGTTTGTGGGTTTGTTGTATAAACTGGTGGAAAGTGTGTGTTTGTTTAATTTTATCACAACGTCTAAGAAAGAGACGGATGTGTTTGAATGTTCCATGGTAAATTTAATTGTGTTGTGGAAGTTGTTGCAGAAAGTGAAAAAACTTTTTAGTTTTTCTGATCCATGAGTCCATAGCAAGAAAATGTCGTCAATATATCTAAAGTAGTGTAATGGTTTAAATTCTGAATTGTCTAGTATTTTCCTTTCTAGAATGTGCATAAAGATATTAGCATAGCTAGGTGCCATTTTCGTGCCCATTGCTGTGCCACTAATTTGTAAATAGTGTTTGTTGTTGAATTTAAAGTTGTTATGTGTAAGAATGAAATTTATTAATTGACATATATCTATAACTTGGTTGTTGGGTAATTTTTTACTAAGGAACTCACGGCAAGCTGAAACTCCTTCAGTGTGTGGAATGTTCGTATAAAGAGATGAAACATCCATCGTTACTAGGATTGTATCCGGGTTGACTGAGTTGAGGTTTTTTAATTTGTTGAGAAAGTCGGTGGTGTCTCTAATATAACTGGGTATGTCAGGCAGTAAAGGTTTTAGGATGTTGTCTATGTACCCGGATATAAGTTCTGTGAGGGTACCAATGCCTGATATTATGGGTCTACCAGGTGGTATGATTTTGAGGGATTTTGAAATTTCATATATATTCCCTGCATTGTGTTGTTGTGTAATTTGGTGTTCGTTGGATGAGAGAGTGTTAGAGTGTTTTTCTGAAATGATTTTAGGGAGTTTGTGTAGTTTTGGGATAGTGTAGAATGTTGCTGTTTTAGGGTTCTCAGGGATAAGAGAATTTATGGTGCCCCTTATGTTGTGGTTCAGGTTCTGAGTGAGAGATGATAGTTCTGTCTTGAATGTGTTAGTTGGGTCTAGAGGTAAGGGTGCATAGAACTGGTTATTTTGAAGTTGTGATTCTGCTTCTTTTATGTAGTTATTAGTGTCTAAGATGGTTATAGCTCCGCCCTTGTCGGCTGGTGTGATAATTATGTCTTGGTTGTTTTTAAGATTATAGATGGCTTGGTGTTCTATTTTGGATAAGTTGTATTTTTCTGTGTGGTGTCCTTTGTTTGCTAGGAAATTATCCATGTGTTGTCTGGCTTTGATGGCATATTGGTCTAAGTGTTGATTTCGTCCGGTTGGTGGGGTCCATAGAGAGTTATTCTTCGTTGGAGGTGGTTTGGAGCATGATTGTTTAGTGGTGTTGTCCGTACTAGAGGTAGATTTGTTGTCCGAGAAATATTCTTTTAGTCTCAGTCT
>OZ038502.1:40797997-40880497 GCA_964036315.1 Acanthosepion esculentum | reverse complement strand
AAAAAGCTACTCTTAACATAAGTAGATAATTCTAAAGTACTGTAAAAAAGATTACAAATACTTTAAATTATCATTATGCAAAAGAAACAACCAAACTTATATATAATATCTTTCAGTACAGGGGAAGGTATTCTAAATGTTTTAAAAAACTTTTTAAAATTAATATTTTCACCCTCAGGTGTGTATGTAAAACTATGGAAAAATGATTATTACCTGGTTAATGTGTTACCTAGAAAAAAATAATATCCTTTCCAGATTCCAAAGCGGATTCAGACAAAACTATAACACCAATGATCAAATACTACGCCTGGAAGGTAGTGGCGTTGCCTGAGGTCACCACGTGGTTTCGGTCTTGAAAAAATCTATGACACATTTGGAAGTATGGTATATTAAAAGATTTATACAACAACGAAATTAAATGAAATATGGCCACATTCATTAAGAACTTCTTATCACAGAACCTTTTCAAGTACAATATGACAACATAACATCTGAACTACACGACCAAGATACAGATGTACCTTGTGGCAATCTCACTTTCTGTAATCCTGTTCATATCAAAATAATAAAAAGAAAATCACTCAAACAGTTACTGGTCGTTTTGTTTAGGATTAATTAACCCTCTAGGGGTTAATTAATACCGAAATCTATATATTTTGAACATAATTTTATGGCTTCAACCAAAAAAACATTTTGAATGCAAATGTATGCCTTCAATTACAGATAAAATATATTGTTGGTCATTTTACAATATAAAGTATATTGCTGGTATTTTTGCATAGATGGGGCCCTAACAGGTGCTACCACCCCCGAGTCAGGGTGAATCAGGGAACAACCGCACTTAAGAGATGGTTCCACGCTCCTCAAAACCTCTAATCTCTCGATGAGAGGCCTTGCTACCGGATGTAGTTTATCATCATACCCAGGAGTAACTCAAATAGTTAACACGGGATTTGATAGAAATTCTTGTATGTGGATGACCTCTCTCAACATGCAGTCACTGGAAAGGCAAATGCAAAATTGTCTCAGTAGAATAGAAAAATGGATAAACTAATGGTTTTAGATTCTCAAAGACCAAATAGTATGCATACATTTCTGCAAAAAATGAATATATCACCTAAATCTCCAATTAAAATATCAATGGAAATAAAATGCCAATAGTTCAGAAGACTAAATTCTTAGGAATCATCATAGACAACAATCGGAACATAATAAACCACATAAATAATCGAAAACAAAAATGCCAAAGGGCATAAGAGAATAAAACCTCCTTAAAACAATCTCAAAAACGAATTGGTGAGCAGACCACAAAATAATGCTGAAAATTTATCGATCACACATAAGATCCAAATTAGATTTACAGTTATAAAGCCGACAGCGCCACTCATAAATCTTACATAAAAACTAATACCAATCCAGAAGCAGAGACTGAGGATCATCCTGGGAGACTTCTGAACTTCACCCATGAACAGCCTTCATATAGAAGCCAATGAACACCTAAGGTTTGAAACATTAGTCCTACAATACTCATAAAAAATTCAAAGTAACCTAAATAATCCAACACATGAAAGAACTTTAAAACTACAATACACTAACTTTTACACCAGCATTCAATCCTTTAGTCACCGAATCAAAAAAGCACTCACACAAATAAACAAATGCTCCAACATTATGGTTCCCCTTAAAACTACCAAATCACCGCTATAGATACTTGATAAAACTCATATAAACCTAACACTAACTCAACAACAAAACCACCACAAATACTGCATAGTGACATCATAAATAGAAGCAAATTTGCCGAACTAAAACAAATAAATATCGAGTCGTATATATTGATTTCTCTAAAATCTCAAATAAAACGGGTGCAGCAAACACATTACACTACCAATCAAGATTCCACATTTACCACCGAGATACAGGCCATTTGATCTCATTAAAAACTCAATCAACAAGAATTTCATCATATTCATAGACTGTCTGTCAAGTTTTGTAGCTCTGAAAGAAATGGAGTCCAAACACCCATCAACATTGTTAGACATATTAGACACCTATACTGAAATAGTTCAATCACAAACATCTTGTAATCTTAGCCTGGATTCCAAGACATGTTAAGACAATAAACAATAAAATAGCAGACAACTAGCTAAAGACGGCCTCAACATGCAACAATCCACATAAAGATACTCTATACAGAACTCAGAAACAAAATGAAAGAAAAAAAAAACAAAAAAAACGACAAGCGATATGGGACTCAAAGCCTAACAAACTATACGATATTCAACCCACGATAAGGGAATGGCACTCAGATTTCAGAAAAATAAGATGGTAGGAAATAATTCTTTCCAGAATCCGAATAGGATATACATATCTGACACATTTCCATCTACTAAAAAAACTGAAACTGCATACATTATGCAACAGATGTCAAGTACCTCTGACAGCAGAACATATATACTCATCAGTTACCACCATCTCAGTCAAACCAGAACAAAATATTGTCAAAGAAACTAAAAGAACTCTTTCAAAACACTAATCCAGACAATATATTTAACTTCTTAAAGGAAATCAAACATTATATCAAAATATAAAAACATAAACACTCCCAACAAAACTACATAACACCTCTAATATATCTTGAAAACCGAAAAGATAAGGAAAAAAAAGAACCGTTCAGACTTTATAAATATCCCAACTAAAAGTAACAATTCAAACTAATAACCTGTATCAGAAACTGAATAAAAACAACTTGTATTAGAAACCGGAATCTCTAATAACTGATCCACCGATAACATCAAGCTATACATAAAACAACTACGATTCAAAATCGTAGTAGTTGAAGGGTCGTTAAGCAGAAACAACACTAAACCAAATCAGGTACTTTCAATGTTGGTGACAATTAACGGACTAATTTTATTTAAAGATTTAAATCTATATATCGCTTACAAACCGTTCTACTTGATACACGTATATTTAAATCAAAAGTATAGAGTTCTTAAAAATGCCAGGATGAAGCTAATAAAACTTTTCTCTGTAATTTTATTTCTGTTGTACGACAACTTATACGCAAACTGGAAAAATACTCAGACCTTAACGATAAATTTGAATAATATATCTTGACATATTCTTTTGCAAATCAGCAATTTAGGAACAAAAGTTTTATTCAAATAATAATCCCAATAAGATTGTAAGATGTTTGAATTAGATTTCTTCCACTACAAAATATCGAATTTGAATTTCTAAAAGCAAACTACGACAAATACTTCATTTTGATATGTTTATAACTGTTTTTCTCCGGTGTTTATAGCGGCATTTTGATCAATTTTTAAATCTTTTCGATTTTAATTTTGGCTTAATTCACGCCATAATGCAGAAAGATCCTCATCGTTGAAACATTATAATACACATCGTAAACAAAACTAAGATTAATTTTGAAGTTATGAAAGATTTTCAATCTTTATGATTTTTAAAGAAACCTTTTAATACTGCATTACTTGTGTCATTTAAAAGAGATGAAAATTACACATTCATCCGTACAATCTCCCTGTCTGTCAATCTAGTTAAAAAGGCTTATCGTTTGACTTTCGCAGATACACCACACATCAGGATGAGATGAATAAATCTATTAAATTCATTGACAGATATTTATATTTAATTTAAATACGTTACATAAAAAACTTTAATCATTGACTCAAACCTGTTCTATACTAAAAATGTTATTTAAATTTATTTTATTACATATATATTTATATGTAAATACACATAAACATTCCAGTTTGACCGTTTAAATGACGTCACCTTGAGTGACTTGAAACATTCTCTCGTAGGTTGACTTGTCATTTGTCAAAATTGAGTGTAATTCGCACACGTATAGATCGATATATATATATATATATATATATATATATATAGATAGATAGATAGATAGATAGAGAGAGAGAGAGAGAAAGTACATTACATTATAACGATATTAACTTTACAATTTAGTAACTTATTTAATGTAAGATTAAGATAATTCACAGAATGCAGGAATATTCACAAATCGACTGGTTTCTTCCTTTATATCAGAAAACTAGCAGCATGGCCCGGCGTTGCCCAAGCTTGATTCAAAACTCGTACGGCTCATACAGCAATCACTATCACTTGACTTAAATTATTTTTGCCCTTCCTTGCCTTTAAAGGAGTGCCCTTTACCGTGCTGATGTTGCTACATGCTTTACTTCTTGCCTATCTCACACTGCGAATTTTTTCTAAGCTCTATACTAAACATTAAATCTGTTACGAAAAAAGAACTAAACAAAATGAACACAAAACGATCAGCTTTAAAAAAGGACTCGTAACTGGAAAAACCGAATGAAAAAAGAATGTTAACAACAAATACTTTTTCACACCCAACCCAGTTCGGCGGAATTAGAATCAACGTTGAGTTTAAGCAAGCGAATGAGCCAATTGGAGTAAAGTGTCATGCAGATTTAAATTTTTCCCATTTGTGACGAATGCAGCTATCGATTTTTTTGCATGCTAGCATGCTGGTTAACATTCGTGGCAACCAGCTATAGGCTCTCACGCTGGCCAGTAGAGAATGGCCGCAAACTACATGAAAACTGCCGTAGAAGCATGAAAAAAAAAACGATTATAACCACTACCGATGAGAGTTAGGAAATGTAAAGTCGGTCTTGGCCTGTCTGCTAACTTGGAGCATGTGCATGTAAATTTTGGCGCAAATCCGTCGAAAATTGCGGCCGTGCATTCGACACACACACACACACACACACACACACACACACACACACACACACATCTATTTTATAGATAGAGATGTTAAAATCACTACTTTTTAAAATGTTCAATTAATTTTCAAATGGTAGCACTAAGACGTAACACTGTACAACATTTATTCATTTATAAGTTAATTAAATTTATAAATGTAAACTATAGTTTTAAATGTTTTTTAAAATCTGGAAAACATTTGATAACTTGTATAATTTAAACTGCTCTCTAGTGCTGTAGGCAAATGAATTTAACAACAGCTACTAATGAACACTTTATCAAAAAGGCGGAAATTCAGTAATTGTTTTTTTTTCCTTTTGGTAAAATTAATCTTCGTGACTCTCTGATTTTTGAATGATCTCAACAAAAGGACTGAACACTTAAAATGATTTATCCGAATATGTAATCAAGAAAAAATAACACAGACTGACACTTATTTTAATACCGCATAATTTCTTGTTTTATAAATCTTCGTGTGAATTATTATGTTATCACTTTCTAAAAACGTGCGTATGCTACTATATGCATGTGTGTCTGGTAAGACGAAGGCGCGCTGCGATTCTTGGGGTCTCCAGGTAACACATGTTGAATGTATCTTATTTCAGCGCAAAGCCAACGAGGCTGAGCCTTGTGTCGATATTTAGGGCGGGTGGGTGATGATCATAATAAAATTAACCACTCTATCATCCACCCGCCTCTCGGCGGGCGACTCGTGTTTTATGCGGAACATTTACTCTTCTTTATCACCTTCATTTTATTTCATAACCGTCGACACCTGTTAAGGTGTATGTAAGTGTGGGGAAGCTAACTCGGGTATCTCTCGATGTATGCATCTATATTAATCATTAGAGTGTGTTGCTAACATACCTAAGTGTATTGCCTAATACGATAGTCTGTGAGACAAAATGATCCTAAGTTCATTCCTTATTGAAATAAGTTATTGTTGTAGATTTGCTATGAAATTTATAAATAAATCAAATATATTAAAGGCTGCATGGATGCAGAGAGATCGATACAAAACAATTAAATATCATTTCACTGGTATCAATAACTTGGCACCAGCAAAATGGGACTCTTCTTTTATGATTGTTTCTCCACAGGGCAAATTCGACGCAAGGTCTGATTTAATGTGAAACCTCACACGCATATATGTCGGCAGAATTTGTTTAGTCATTCGTGGCCTGAGTTGCAGACGTCAGAATGACATAGCTCCCTCTTTTTCTCAAATGGAGGTGTACTACTTAGGAGTTGTAATCTCCATGGACAAGGCATATTTGCTACAATGTTGTGCCCTATCCTACCGAAAGCAAGAACATGGCACCGAAGTATTTCCGTATCAAGTAAAAATAACATTCCATAAGAAGTTGAAAATTACAATTAAACAAATTTATAAAATTAATAATTTTTTAATAGTCATCTTTCGACAAACCAGGAAAGTCGTTAAAAAAGCAACACTTTTCTGAACATTACTTAATTGTATTGATGCACATTTATAGTTTTAATAAAAAATGTCAGCGTTGCAAATCCACATTTAGTTGGACGAGTTTGTAGAATGTTATACAGAAAAATAATTTACTTAATATTATTTACACATATAAAACGTGCATTCCTTAAATAAGTAATTCAAACCTTGCTCTATCAACGTGGCTTCCATGGCCGAATTGGTAAGAACACGTTTCGGCTAGAGAAGCTGTTTCTCTGATGGGATATAGGTTCTATTTTTGTCGGGGGCACAATATTTCTGTAATAGAACTTCCCAGTCTAAGCCGATTGTTATTAATTTCGCTGTTTAAGAAAAATAAAAAAAATCAATCAGAGATATCAACTCAAATACGCGTACCCACTAAAATAACGTTTATAGTAATAAGAAACATTTCAAAGTGCACACGCCTATTCATTCAATTTTTCTGAAAAAGACTTAGCAGGCATTCAAGTAATTAATATAGTAAAATAACATTTTGATAATGTGGTATTTTATGTTTCAAAAAGAAATATCAATTGTTTGCATTGAAAAGAGAGCCTAGAATGTTCTAGTTTGTTAAAAGATAAACGTTTGGTTTGACGACATTCGTAACCTATTTATATTAGGACATGAACATTTAAAATTAAGCGATTTTTAATTTTGTCTAATGGATACTTTTTCAGCAGGGGCGAGAAACGATCTCATAATACCTGTCTTATAAGATGACCTGTGGAATTTGAAGAAAAAGGAGAAAAAAGACTGGTTTTCAACATGACTGGCTCAATTAATGAGAACGAAATATATATTGTATGGATTTTAAGTGAAATACGAAGAAGTGCTGACAATTTTTGGCCTGACCAAGAAACGCTTTAAGAAATAAATTCTGCTATTTGATCCTATTGTATTGGGCCGAGAACATTTCAGCAGGAGCGCCTCGTATTTCTGAATCCTTTGAAGTTCGTCGTTTATCAAATGTACCAATGATCATTACCGACATTTTAAACATTATAGATTTAGAATGTTTGAAATTTACTGTTGCGCACTTTTATTGCAATGTAAAGAAAGAAAGTCAAGCAATTACAAAAATTTAAATATTTGGTAAGTGTTTTAAGAAAGGACAGAAAATGCCACACCGAACTGTGAAGGCGCGCATTGAAATAACGAAAGATGCATCCCAAAAGCTAAGCAAAATATTTAGAAACAAGAAACAAGAAAATTTCGTTAGAAACAAAGAAAAGAGTGTTAAATTGTTATGTAATACCGATCTTGCTATATAGCAGTGAATACGGTTCTACAGAAGCATGCTGAGAATACCATGAACATGTAAATAACGAGGAAGTTTTAAGGAAAATGGAAGCAAAAACGTATGTATACTTAGAATAATAAAAAAAACAACAATTGAAATTCATAGGGTGCATAATAAGGAAAGAGAGCTTTGAGAATTTAACACTCACATGACATATTGAAGGCAAGAGAGACAGAGGAAAGATGTACATAACCCATTTAACAATTGACTGATTCATTTTTTACAGCTTTTTGCCGGTTATTTTAAGCCAGAAAATATTTTTAGATTGTAAGGATATTTTGGAGATAATTAGTAGAACTTATTTACTGATACAAATTCTACTAATTAACCTATAGCTGGGGGGTAGGGAAGAGGTAAATTTATACTTTCCCCAAAGGTATTTTTATGCGTAAGTGAATATAATGAACCCAACGGGAATTGGAACTCATCTGCTCCCCGATTAACAATTCCGAGCCAATATCAATTACACCACCCGCACATCCAAACTTATAGCACCTGATATTTCTCCTACCTAGCAAGCTTGTGTAAATGGTTGACAGAACAGGGTTTAAGAGAGAAAGCAAAAAGACAAATCTTACAAAGAGCTACAAAGGACAAGAAGTTGTGGAGAGCCATGATCGCCAACGGCTTGAAGAAAAAAGTTAGTTTTCAATAAGTAACGTATTCAAAATTTTCTAGGTAAGACATTAATAAATTTGTGTATGTAAAAATGCACATTTTTTTACGGAATGTAAGTTACGAAACCAGGTTTCTTTCTTTTAAATTTGAATTTATAAAAGTATAAATGCACAATTACGAGGATAAATGAATTTGTGAACCATAAGTTGAAATTTTATTGCTACTTTTTTTTTACTTCTCTTCACAAAAGTAATTTAGTTTTTCTGAAAATTTATTATATCAAGATTCAGTAATTTAGAATTTGATACGCGCATGCGCGCGCGCACACACACGCACACACACGCGCACACACATGATGATTCTTATATATACATACATATATTTTTTGAGTAAGACTATTGATGTCTTGATACTTCGGCCATGTGAGAAGTAGTTTAGGGGTCAGATAAGTACATTTTAGACGATAGTTGTCAACTACGGACGAACCCGAAGAATTTAATGAAAGTATATTGTTGTAGGGTCATCAGTTTTATTCAAGGCGAAATGCCTCCTGGCTAACTTTTGCCTATTCATCATTATTACCACGACCAAACAAAAATGACCAAAGATGAGTTATGATTTTAATCTTTAACTGCAAAATAATTATTATTGACCGTGAAGTAAAAAACGCGGGTGGAAAACTATGGGACGGGAGAGAAGAAAAAAATCACGCGATAATTTGGCAAACACATTTCTCTTCAACGAAACTTTGGTTTCTGCAAAGAAATTGTTAATCGTCTACTGAACACTTCGTTCCTTATAAAACCTAAACTTTGGTGAATAATCGCAACAGAAAGCTGATAACGCAAAGCCATAGAATAAAGTAATCTGTCCTAAAACGGAAATCCACAGAGTATAAGAGGCGGGCGGGACAGAAAACAAAATATGTTAAAAAAAAACAGTACATTACATAAAAAATTAGAAACAAATGCAAGCAGGCAAAAAGTGTGTAGAAATAGAAAGAATGATAATGAAGAGATGTGCAAAAAAGAACGAGAGAAATAACAGGACACAAGATGTGCTAATCAATAGATTACATAATATCAAAAAAGGGAACGCCCATAATAAAGAAAGAAAATATTTCAAAGATGGAACGAATACATTGGATAACTCTTCCACGACGAAAGATGAAAACGTGCAACACACACGAAATGGAAGGATCAGATATATTTAATATTTCTGATTCTTCTTTTTTTGTCTGAAGTAAAATCAGCACGGAACAAATTGAACAAAGCAGCAGGATCAGATGTGATTTTAATAAAGATACTTGCAAACTTAGGCGATATTGGCGCAATAGAAATGTAGACGGATGTCTACCTACATCTTATAGATTAAGAAGAATTTGATAAAGTACGACAAAAGAATTGTTTGAACTGCTTGGTAAACTTGATTTATGTTAGAAACAATAATCTAGAATTTATACTGGGAGCAAACCACTTGCATATGGATAGAAAAGGAATTCAGTAAATACACAAAAATAGAAAGGGATTGTAAGACAATGAGGTGTCTTCTCACCCGACATTCGACCTAAACAGTGTGGCAATTCTGAGAGAATTAGAAGTCCTACCAAGATTCATTATTGGCGACCACAATCTTAACACCATAAGATATGCAGATAACAAAATGTTCATAGAAGACACAGAAAGGAAAATAAAGGAACTCTTAGAAAATGTAGTAAAAAAAATAAACAGAATATATGGTTGTCAGAAAAAGGTACAGTTTAAGATCTGAACTACAAATTGGAGATACCAACATCAAGCAAATATGAAAAATTAAATATATAGGCAGTGTTTTAACAAACGATCGGAAAATGTGGCACTGAAATCCGAAGACTCACCGGAAGAAAGAAGCTTTCCAAAGCCTAAGCAAAGTATTAAGAAGCAGATAAAATTTGTTAGAAACAAAGAAAAGTGTTGGACTGTTATGTAGTATGAGTTCTCCTATATGGTAGTGAATGCTGGACAATCTTCTCACAGAGGAAAAAGAGATTTGAGCCAACAGAAATGTGGTTCTACACAAGCTGGATGCCATGGATTAAACATGTGAGCAACGACGAAGGGAAACAGAAATAAAAAGAACATTTATACTAAGAAACAGAAAAAGAGTTGACATTTCTAGGGCATATAATGAGGATTGAGGGCTTTGAGAATCTGACACTCACAGGACATATATAAGGTAATATGGACAGAGGGAAACAGAATGTAGTTACCTAACAAGCTTGTGTAAATGTTTGGCAGAATAGGGATTAGGAGAGATAGTAAAACGATAAACCTAAGAGCTACAAAGGACAGGAAGTTGTGAAGAGCCAGAATTACTCACGTTCTGAAGAGATACGGCATATAAGAGGAGGTGAAGAAAAAGCTTGGTCTGACCAAGAAGCTCTTTCAAAACAATCCAATGCTTGGTCAGAGTTTGGAAAATGGATTGGGTCGTGAAAGTATCCACTCGTCTATTCGGTGGTTCGTTGTTAGCTGTTAGCATTGGTTTTAGGAATTTCTTTCTGCTAAAACAGCCTTTGAGACTTTCCACTAAACATCATATTTTTGTTCTTTTTTTTTGGGAGTGGGTGGATAAAACTCATTATATAAGTTAACAGGATCGACCAACAAACGGTTTGGGGTGACACAAACAATGACAGAATTGATTTAGGATTTGTTTCGAGTCCGATTCTTTTATAATCGCAAAAATATTCTCCCAATCGCCTGTTACTTGTGCCGTTAGCGTAAATAGTTTCTGTCAGCCGCATTTTGGGGTTCAAAAAGTTTTTCTCCGACTGAAGTGTTCACGTGTACAATACTAAAAAGCTGGTTTCCAATCGACTGTTTGAATGCACATTTCCTAGCGAATAAGAAAACGGAGTTTTCCCCTTCTTGACATAGTACCTGACTCCTGTTGTTATCCAATACTTTTACAAGAGCCAGATCAAACCAAAATGGATTACTGCTGCCAAATATAAGAAATCTCGACCGTCTCTGCGTCCTTATAGGTAACAAATTATTTTCCACCCTACAACCTCTTTCTCACAAACGAAATGCCGCGAGTCTGTCTCTGTTCTAACGCAATTTTTATGGAAAGTGTTCAGACGAACTACATTGTAGCGAACCATCCTCATTCCCTTCGTATTCCATTATTGAGATGTAAGTTCCATTGGAGTAGCTTCTTCCCAAGAACCTCTGCTTTGTGGAACCGAATCCTAAGAAGATGCTTCACCGATCATTACAGTCTTAACCCGTTCAAGTCTACGGTTAACCGTTATCTTCCACACATATCCCCATAAACTGTGCTTCTTACTCTGTAACTCTCCACCTCGAGTGGCTCCCGGGTCTAGTAGAGGGTGAACATCATTGTAAAAAATAAATCCCTCAAAAACAACTCGAAATTTAAGAATGTTGGGCGTGTTTTGCTTTCCGCTATTCGATATGGACCTCAGTTACTGTTATTTGAGAATATAACAAAAAAAAAAAACATTGTACACAACGAATGGATGTCTGTCAAGCACACTTGTTGAATATCGTTAATGACAGGAAGAAGGGAAGAACAATTGACATAATCCAGAATTTTGGCTGTCATTCTTTCACGGGGCTACCTAAATTAGACTTGTTTGGGCATCCGAATTTGACAGCTATTTCCAAATTGTGGTTGATGTGACGAAGGTCATCGAACGTCTACTCTTGTCATTTTTCCGGAAAACTTATGTCATGAAAATCACGGCGGATTTCTTACTATTTTTAGTCGGATTTAAAGAATGTATTGTATACAAAATAGGTTATTTTATTACTTTCTGGAGATACTTATTTTTTGGCCCGTCACAAAATTATGTTGAAACCTTACAAAAATAATTCAATAAAAATCAAAAAGTATATATTTTATGGAAAGTTGGTTCTTGAATAATTTAATAAAACACCTTTTTCTTTCTGATTTACCATGGAAATAATCTACAATGAATATTTACTTTTAAAAAATTTACTTGTAACTTTTCTGTGCGATTTTGAAATTCTTCCGATTGCTGATGAAAAAAAAAAAGTCCTTTTTATTGCTAAGAAGGAGACATTTAAGTTACTTTAAATACGTTTTTAATGTTTTTAGCCCCGATTTTGCTAGTGTCTAGTTTTCATTTTATTCATTATTATTTAAATCATATTACAATTTAAATCATGTTTTTGCTTACCAGAAATTCAACGTGCTAATTTTTTTTATCATTGTCTATAATGATAAAAAAATTAGCACGTTGAATTTTTCAAGGTTTCATAAAATTAACTAAGGGTCTGAAACATATGTAAAAAAATTATCAAGACTTCCTAATAAAAAAAAAATTTACTTCATTTGTGAATAAGTCCTGAAAATTTCATTAAAATCCGACAATTATTTGATTTTTACAAAAATTTCAAAATTAATGTGTCACCAAAAAAAGGTTAAAATTTGATATACTAAAAATGAGTACAACCACTGACGCAAGTTTTTAATCAAAATTTTAGATGTTCTAAAGAGGAGTAAAAAAATTAATTAAATATTAAAAAAATGCTTTGATCCTTCCTCTTAATAATAACAAAGATTTTGACGCTAAAACTGTTTTTATTGCGTTCGGAGCATGTTTTCATCTCGGTATGCTGATTTGTTTTAGCGATTTCGTGGAGATAAATGAACACTAATTTCAAAATAAGAAATGCTACAAATTATTTACATCCTGTTTTAGCAAGACAAATCCGATATTAAAATCAGGATAAAAAAATAAATTAAGTTACAAAATATTCTTTAAAAAATTTCAAATTATAAATTCATATTATATTTATTTTAATTAGCGATTATGGAAAATAAAATGTCGACTAAAATTATCGAAATATCCTTTGTGACTCTTACTCATCGTAGGCAAATGTTCTATTGTATTCAACCAGATTTTTTTTAGGTTTGCATCTATGCTTTGATAAGTAGTAACAATCATTAGCATTTATAAAATTTCAAAGTATCGAAATATTGACTAAACTACATCTCTGGTTTGTTAATAAAAATTGATTAACGAAACATTTTCTCAATTTGCTTTATTCGGTTGATAGACAAGGTTTTCATAGAGTTCATTTTACCTGCTTATATATTTTTGACCGATGTGGTATTCTGTACACCAGGTCATCGAGTACAGTTTACGTTAAAATGTGTAAACCGTCAATCAAACGCATAATAAATATATATGCGTTTTTTGGGGAATGTGGAGTGAGTGGACATTTCACGTGAAAAATGACCGCCCGCGGCTTCAATCGTTGACCAAAGTCGAAACCTATCTGTTGTTTCACGTGAAATATTCGGTTTGCACCCACATCCTCACATCATACAAAACGTAAACATAGCCTTTTTTTTATATTTGTATTCATTTTTTAGCTCTTAAATGCGCCGGCTTGAAATTCTGACCCGTTTTGAAAATTAAACTTCCCTGTATAAATTAATCAACCAACATGAGAAAGTATTTAAAAACTTTGAAAAAGGATGACTTCCTTAAAAACAGAAAAGATAACAAAAGCTAAAGTTTTGTCAGTTTTTAGAATTCGTGAATGAAATGAACTAATAGAGAGAAAGAGAGAAAGCGTAAGAAAGAAATGATAAAATAGGTGAATAGTAATTGCGAAATAGAAAAAAATAATGTAGAAGAAGGAGTCAGAGGGCAGGTGAGAAAGAACGGAGCAAAAGAGAGAGAGAGGAGAGAAAGAACAGACCAAGAGAGAGGGGAGAAAGAATGGACTGAGAGAGAGAGAACAGACCGAGAGAGAGGGAAGAAAGAACGGGCCAAGAGAGAGAGGGAGAGAGAGAGAGAGAGAGTGAAAGAGAGAGAGAGAGAAATTACGGAGCAGGAGAGAGAGAGGAGATAAATAACGGAGCAAGAGAGAGAGAGAGAGAGAGAGAGAGAGGGGGGAAGAACTGGTCAAGTGAGAGGAGAGTAAGAACAGATCAAAAGAGAGAGGAAAGAAAGAACAGAACCAGAGAAAGAGGAGAGAAAGAACGAAGAGAGAGAGAAAGAGAGAGAGAGAGAAAGGGAGAGAGAAAGAGAGAGAGAGGACGGACGAAGAGAGAGAGAGAGGGAGAGAGAGAGAGTGAGAGAGAGAGATAGAGCGAAAGAGAGGATAGAAAGAATTGGCCAAGAGATAGGAGAGGAGAGAAAGAAAGAAAGTGGGGAGAATAGAAAGAACGAGAGAAAGAACGGAAGTGGGGATATAAACGATAATAACGAGAATTCACAAGAAAAAATAGAGAAGGTCGCCGAGGAAAAACATGAAAGTAGCTGATAAAAATAAAAGCATTGAGCGCGCAATCGACGCTTAACTGTTGTTGTTTCCAGGTCCACCCTGACCCGTGGTGGTAGCACGTCTTAGGGTCCCAATATGGGCAAATAGTGAACCCCCAAACGAAAGTCAGTATACTTTTATAATAAAATGGCAAAATGACAAGCAATATAACACTAAAAAAAATATAAAAATACATTTTTATAGAACAATTATCAAATTTTAAATTTTATGATAAAATTATATATCTAAGAGCATACTTTTACTCTGAAAGCATAAAATTGTGTACAAAATATTTAGATTTGGGCATCTATAGGGATGCTGATATGACGCTAACTAAAATTAACAAACCAATCAAAATCTTACTGCTAGGGAAAGAACTGAATTCAAAAACAGCGTAGAAGGCAATAGGTGACCACTTCACTATCTTTACTTAAAAACATATTTATCTTTATACAGGGCGTCCACAGACTTTAAGCAGTTTCAAAAAATCATTACGAAAAACGTAGAAGAGGTGGCAATTACATTTTTGTTTCATAGCAATATGTTATTGTTAAAGTCATTTGAATGATATTAATATTCTTTCGTATTGTAATTATTTACACTATTTACATTGTTCGGACTGTTGTCCTTATCTTTATTGCTATAATCCAGATACTGTACGATCCGGCCAGATATCATCTGAAAAATTCCGTTGTAATTTTAATAAATTTTTCTATTTGTCTAATGACTTTGTGGTTACCTTGTAGATTAAAAAGATAATATTTTTTATTTGCTCTAGAGTAGTAATTTTCTCGGGAAGCGATTATTTACGTAATTTTAGGAGTTTGGAATTTTGTATACTGATGACATTATTGTACCTCTAGTCTAAAGTCCTGCACAACGGATATACAGTACACATTAGCTAGCTACTGATACTGACTAAACGTTGAGTGAATATGTAATGACCAACCAACAGTTATTTTGCTTTTATTTTTGCTTTTTTTTGGTGATTCAAATGAAAAAATCATTGCAAATATTATTTTTTTAGCTTTGGTTCAAATAAATGGATGTCCAAACCAAATTAGCTGGAATCTGATCGATTTAGGAGAGAGAAAGAGAAAGAGAAAAAGAGAAAGAGTAAAGCAAAGTTAGAAACTGAAATTCTCTTCACGTTTATCTTAAGCATGGTTAAAAAAACCGTCAACCATCTGCCTCTGAACCCGTTAGCAAATGTAACTAAATTTGCACTGGCTAACCCTAGCACGTGCCACACTCTTCCAGATGAGACCCGAACCTTCTGGTCTGCACCGAGATACATTTTACTTAAAGTCTATTCTGTTTCCCTATTGCTTTTTTATTGTCCAGACTCAATAATCTTAAATAATCTAAACCTCTTTAACAGCGAGACCCGCCTCCTTTTCATAGTCGTGGTGTCCACTCGCATTTCGTCATTCCGCATGACTGCACGAGTGTGACGTCATTATTATTACCCAGATTTGTTTGTCGAGAAAAACAAATTAGAGCACTTTTGGGTACATTTTAAGTCATGTGTGTGTGATTTTTAAAAAAAATGATTGTCTTTATTTTATTTATCTTGCTTGAGAAGGAAAGCCTAGAAGAAAAGAAAAACAAAGAGAGAAAGCGGAAGAGAAAAATGGGGAAGGTGGCAGAAAGTAAAAGAAAAATTGAAAGTGAAGAAGAGAAAGAAAAACATGAAAGGAGTGAGAGATGAGATAAGGCTGGGAAGGAGAAAATATATACAAAGGCCTTGGTAATTAAAAATGAATTTGGAAGGAAGAATACGAGAATTAGAGAAAATGAAAAAAAAAGGGGGGAGAAAGGAAGGAAGACAGGAAGGACAGTCACAGAAAAGAAAAAAAGAATCGGAAATGCGCCCGGGAAGACAATAACGGAAAGAGAAATTTAAATAAATAGAAATTTATGAATATGCAAGGGTTAAATTTTCAAGTTTTATATATATATATATATATATATGAATTATCCCAGAAATAATAGTGTAGAAACAAACTTTCAAACAAAGTTCATTCGGTGCGCTTACTGGTGACTACGAGATCACTTCCTTGCTGATTTCGATGACATGAGTTGATTGTCACTGCTGTGATTTACGACAATTACATTTCCCACCTGAATAATCTAATCTATTAGCATGAAATTGTTCTTTTGGATCAATGCTTATGGACGTTCCAACACTTTTGTTAATACAAAGCATATCCTTAACTCGAATAATTATCTGTAAGCGCATGCGAGGCACATGTAACGGAAACTATTTCATCAAAATGGTGGCGTGTTTTCCGGCATCAACTCAAACATCTCAATGCTGTGTAATGAAGTGCAACAAGTGCCAGTTTTAAAACAACGATCCATAAAAACCAATGATAACAGAAGATAAATAAATAAGCGCGCCAGACAGGAAAACAGCAATCAGTTTGTTATAAAGCTGTTGAAATACATTTGGAAATTTACACATTTATGCAAATCGAATAAAGAATTCAGAGTTGATTTTTCTGTTCAAAAGAACCGCCTCCATTCATCAAATTTTAAAGATAGAAATACACAGGTTGATCATTTGTTGAAATTCATTTCGTGAATCAATCAGCCAAATTTTCTTCATTATTTAAGAGCTTTAACTAGAAAAGCGTTCTCGCTGGCGGGCTGGTTGCATGCACAAAATGGTATCAACAGTCATATTTCTAAAGAAGTAATGAAGTTTTCATTTATTAATCCGACAGATTTTATCACTTTAATTGTTCTTTTTAGTGGATATTCATATTTGAGTAGACACTTCGTTTATTTATTAAACGGTATATTTATTTATTTTCGTCTATCAACCTGAATATTCGAAAAATCTCATTAAAGAAAAATAATTTGAACCTGCAAATGTCCATCGGCAAATAATCGGCAAATGTCATTTGTGGCTGAGTCGATATAAGCACGTCGGATTTAATTATGATCTCCCTTGTAAAGGGGGTCGCAGATACGAATCCTGCCGGAGCGTGCATATTTTTCTTCGGCAGTATTCGAACCTGCGTCACCTTTCCCCTGACAGGGAAAACCGTCGTTATATCCGATATTCCCAAAGTCCTTTTAAAATAAGTTTACAACTTATAAAAAAGCATTGTGGTTTATTAGATTTACAGTCAGATTTATTTGATGAATTATATTTGACAAAGCCAGAAACTTACAAATGCACCCAATCATAGATACAAAGTTTACGTCACGCAATAATGCACTGAAAGTTTTTCGATTTAAGAAAATCTAATCTTTCGAATCAACATACTAAAAAGGGACGACGTGTTTTGTAGGTGAATGCTTTAGGCTTCAATAACTTTATTTGAATATATAAACCGTCATATAAAACAATGTCATACGTTGTGAAAACTCATTAAAATATTTTTTCGTGCCGAACTGTGACTGACCAGAGTAGCAATACACCAGGACCAATTTTAAACAATAAAACATTTTGTATTGACTTCGTGAAAACGTCCTCTACAAATGATCTGCATCCTTCCTCGTGCAATTGAAAGACACGAAACCTGGAGGATGGTGTTTATCGGCGACATATAAATCAGTAGAGCGTTGATATATATATATATATATATATATATATATATAAAGCACAGTTAGGCTTTTGAAAGACACTTCATTTAAAGAACAGAAAAATTAATTGACATTTAATTAAACATGATCCATGAAGTTGTAAGATGCAAAAGTGTGAAGAAAATGCTAATTTGTAATCAATCGATTCAACCTTAGTGAAGCTATTTTTGTATCATGAAAGCGGACTTTCGCATGGATATGTAATGCGTTAGTTTAGCTTTTTCAGATCTATAAATGATTCGTCATAACTTTCCAAAGATGATAGCATTTAACGCCTAACTATTGTGAATCATCGCCGGTTATTTTACAAAATCCACTTTTCTTTGCAAGTGATAATCTAACAATAAAAAAAAAACTTTATTTCCGCTGAATACAATGCAGTTGCCTAAATGTTTTGTTTTCAGGCTTCTCATTTAAAGTAACTAGAATTAATTTCACATTTTCTTGCTAATGACCGTTAAATGATCTGAAAATGATTCGTTAAAATTAATTAAATATTCTGAAATATATAGGTCATTTTCCCCAAATCGTCATCATTGATTTTTATGATCTGTTTTTTAAAAGTGAAATCCGTCTTTACAAAATAATTCAGTAACATTTTTCCAAAATGCTTATTCCTATTCTTCCCAGCTTCAGGTTAATTATGAAGACCAATCATGTGTGTGCGTGAATGTATGAATGTAAGCATATGCATACAAATTGAAACAACAATAAATAAAATTTAATTATAAACATAACCTCCTATAATTACAGTATTTACATTAGTCGGACTATTGTCCTCATCTTTGTCACAACGTTTCGCCCGTTGTACGCTCCGACCTTCTTCAGGAGGTTGGAATTTCGAACTGAACCCTTTATTTCGATCACTGGGGTAGACTGTTCTAGTTCCACGTGCCATGTTTGATGGATGTCAGTTATCAGTTATCTCCTGCTAATTTTCCCTCTGAAAGTTCTCCACTGCCTTAACCGGATATTGAACTCACACTCTTTGGGTCTGTCACTGGATTTAACCAACGCCTTTATCCATTGTGCCATGTGTGATATCCATCAAACATGGAACGTGGAACTAGAACAGTCTACCCCAGTGATCGAAATAAAGGGTTCAGTTCGAAATTCCAACCACCTGAAGAAGGCCGGAGCGTACAACGGCCGAAACGTTGTGACAAATATGGCGACAAAGATGAGGACAATAGTCCGACTAATGTAAATACTGTACATAATACCTCATCTCAGAAATATAGACAGACTCCTATAATTAATACCCTAATACTTAAGATACCATCAGAACAAATAAGAAAAATTAAATAATGAACAAGACATATATAAATACTTACTTGCCATTTAAGCATTAATTATAAAAGAATTATTTAAGTAAAAAATGAAAAACACCTACATTTTCCAAATTCAAGAATTACTAAAAGCAGAGACTGTCTGCCAAACCAGATGTAGAGTTGCTACATTTGTCTTTGACACTCATAGTTGAAAGAGAGAAAAAGGTATAAATCCAATAAGGAAACAGTATAAAGATACAAGAAAAACGACGAGAAAGAGAAATAACCACGACATTCTACACCTACACACCTACACACATGCGCGCGCGTTCATGCACATAAACAAGGAAGAAACAATCAACCTTGCACCAATCAAAAGTGCATAATTTTTTTTTAATTCAGTATAAAAGTGACGAAAAAAAACAGTCAGTTGCTGGTATCTCGTGATGAGTGGACGGAGCGATTGCTAGAGCGTCCGTTTACGAAACTCTAGAGAATGCTGAAAATAAACATCAATCAGCTAAGTGACAATTTTATATTTGTATCAATCCTATATAATAGTGAGTGCCCCCGATGTAAAAATAACAGCGCAAAAATGTATACTACTAATAAATATATATTTGCTCGTCACGGTGAGGAGCAAATGTATCTTTTTTATATTGGAAAAGCTCTTCCAATAAAAAACACCAGACCATCACTTAAGAGCACCGCGTACGAAGGTGACCAGAATATTTTCACCGTATTCGAAAACTAAGCAAAACTTTGCTAAAAAGAAAATTACTACTATAAAAAAGTAAAGAATTATTCTCATAGAGATAAACAAAATGTTAATTCTCGTTATGATCGGAACGTTGTTAAAGTATTAACCGAAAGCACTCGGAAAACTAGTACTATGGACAACTACGTCCTCAAAAGCGAAAACTTAAATAGATAACAAAAATGCGAGCGTGTGTGTAACACTTGCCTATAAAATGCAACCAAAGTTAATGGAATAATAATTTCACTGAATAATCAACAATGAAACTCCCTGCATATGGCCAATGTTAATTCTATTCAAATAGGATGAATAAATATTCGAAACTTATTAAATTTATGAATCATTAATTTAATTTGAAGGAACTTTTGAATAGATAATATTATGCAAAAATAAAAATATTAAAACCCTTTTTTAAAAATCTTGGTTGTAAAGCCAAAATATTCTGAAAAATAACCGATCTGTGATCCTCTAAATCCTGTTAAGAAAAATTCTCTTGGCTGTCTTGAATCCCGTCAATCAGATTGTTGTAGTCAGGCCGATAATTTCTATTTAAGATGAAACAGCAAAGTATACATTAGAATCCGTATCTACCGAGGAGTTGCCTGTGGGGTTTTATTGTTTTCCTTATATACACACAGCAGTAGCTTCATAGGCCAAACAGGATCTGGTCATGTGCGAAGATCAACAAGGAGTTTCAGACATCTTCGACTCTACGTTTCAAGCGCATGATCTCTAAAGGGAGGGACTCAAATCAGCAGTTTAAAAACACATGGAGACTAATGCTTACACTTTATCAAACACATATCATGATTGCTTTTTTGTTTGTGTTCAGTTAGGAGAAAAGAAAGAGTAAAGAATGTTGCCATTGGCAACAAGGTCACAAAGTACAAATGTGAATAGACATCTGCCCAGGTTTACAGTTTATATTGATTCGTGAATGATTATTTCTCGTTGCTTAACCCTTCCGAATCAGACGAGTTAGTCACTTGTTTGAAAGATCGATGATAAACAAAAGGCTTAGTCAACTCTTAGGTTAAAAGTTAACAGTTGAGCTTTGACAATATCTAGGATATACAAAGGTAGGCAGCTGTTTGAAGGCATGTACTCTAGATGACCCTTATAAAATATTTGAAGATTAATTTCAAAATACTGAACTGATTGACCTCAAAGAAAAATGGAAGTGAAAAATAGAAAAAAGAATCCTGAAAATGCAACTCTTTATGTCAACAATAGGAAGTCTTCTTGTATGGCTCAAGCAGTTGGACATTAATGAAATCATTGGCAAACAAAGAGGCGCGGTACTTACACACGATTACAGAAGAGCCAACAAGAAACAACATATTTCCAATGCCAACAAGAAACAACATATTTCCAATGAAAAACTATATAGGAATCTACCAAGGATTGAGAATACAATCTATCTAACGCGAATGCAGTTTAGTTGTCATTATTGAAGAAGTAAACAAGAAGTTTTATCAGCTTATATCATGGGAATGACAGACTAACAAGAAACTTTATCGATCAAACTCGTAGATGAAACCGTAGATAAATAAGACAGATACATACGCACACATGTACATATATAACACTTGTAAAACGTATGAATAAATATCTACTATGAGAAAGCTGAAATTGATTACCCAATGACCATTCCATGTGTAATGAGGAGGATGGAGAAAATTAAATTCAGTTTTCCAATTATTGGAAATAGGAAATAATCGTTTACATCTTAATATCAAACGAACACTGAATTAGATTATAACACCTCCTTATTAATATATACATAAGTGTAAAAAGGTAACAGCATTTTCCTCTAAATCTGAAAGAAGGATTCAACTTTTTGACAAGAGCGACGAATTTCGGTTTGATTCATTTTAACGATTTTTCAAATCCTCTTCAAGTCATGCGGAATAAGATCGCATAACTATTTAATCAGTCGAGAATTACAATTACTACTCAAGGATCCATGGTGTAAGATGTTTGATAAAAGTGACCAAAGTAAATAGTCAAAAGTAGGAATAGTTATCTAATAATAGAGGGAATTTTGAATAGACGAGCACAAAATGACTTATATAAGACAGGAATAAACTTAGTAGTAGTCGCTCAACTCTATGCAAAATAGTATAAGTCCAATTTCACTGTCACTACACAAATGTCATCAATAATTGTTTGTGAATTGAATATGTGAAACGAAATATAAGGCAAATGATCTAAATATTTTATTCAGAAACTGAGCTAATTCTACCATTTTGTTCATTTCATACTTTAAAGAATGTTCTTTTAATAATTCAAAATGGTTTTGCATTGTGTCTGATTAGATTAAATTGTGCCATATACGACCCATGTGGGGAGTTGTTAAATATCTGAAGTCACCAGGTGTGAGTCACCAAGAGTGTATCACCGAGTGTATGAATGAGTGAGTCAAGACACCAGTAAGAGAAGTACTCTCCAGTCCACATACTTTATACTACGTTTCCGTGAATAATATACCGTTTAACTTTATATCCGAGTGTGTTATTTTGCTATGGTTTCAACACCATAACAACTGGCGACGAGATTCGAAACGACCTCACGAAAGGGAAGACCCAAATTCTCTCTGCCGACCATAACAATTTGCGACGAGATATTCTGAATCACACAAAGGAAAGGACAAAAATATCCTTTGCCGACCATAAGAACTGAAGAACCAAAGAGAAACCTCTACCTGAAGAGAAAAAAAAGGGTCACGCCATAACTATAAGACGTCTAAAAAGATCCCAGTGTGTTAATCTCAAGTCTGGCGAACAAAGAGAAATCTTTCACGAAAGAAAGTTACATATACAACAGTTATATGTTGATACTCAACTAGAAAAAACGGACACTCCAACCGATTGACAGACAACGTAAATACGAAAAAAGGCTTTGATACGGACGTCGGATATATTTACAAAAGTATAAAAGAAATATTTACTCAATCTAAAGTAAAACCAACAATTTGAAAATACTTACTAGTGAAAAATTGTAAGATTTTTTCCCCCCTCATTTCTATAATTGTTCTTCGCTTCTCTTGACCACACAGAAAAAAAATATATCTGTTTGGCAGCGTGGTTGATTATGTAAATTTTGTTTTCTCCTTTTAGAGAAAAATTGAAACACTCAGACTGTATTAAGTTTTTTTTAGTATTACCAACCAGAGCTGAGAAATATTAAGGAAAGAAATTAATTTCTTTTTCCTCCTCTTTGAGAAGAAAAATTGTCTAAATTTGGTTTGTTTTCTCTCAGAAAACACGTATTTGAAGTCATTATGGAAAACTTTAAAACAATTATTGTTCAGATGTTGAAGGCACAATTTGAACTGCAGCAGAAGACTGAGTAACGTCAACAGAAGACTGAGGAACGGCAACAAATGTTGGTAGAAAAATTGCTTCTACAACAAGAACAGGAAGAAAAGCAAAAAGAACAAAGAAAAATTTCAAGAATTATTTCTAAAGACATTGGGTAAAAAGGATGTTAGTGAAAACACTGCATTTTCTCACAACACAAGATAAAACATTTGAAGCTTTTTATAGAAGATATGAAGATCTTTTTGCGGTTGATTGTGAGGATTGGACGAACGCTAAAAAAGTTCGCTTACTTTTGAGAAAGTTGGGAACAGCCGAACATAGTAAGTTCGTAGAAAACAAGTGAATTAGGGTTCGATGAAGGAGTAAAACTTCTGTCTGAGTTATTTAGTCTTAACACAACTTTATTCCACAAAAGATGGAAGTGTTTTAACTCGTCAAAACGGAATGACGAGGATTATCTTACATTTGCGTCCATTGTTAATAAGCACTGTGGCGATTTTCGTTTGGCTAAACTGACAGTTGATTTCAAATGTTTAATATTTGCTCAAGGTTTAGTCTCTGCAAAAAAACTCGGAGATTAGACGGCGAGTTCTATCAAGACTAGAAAGCGAACCAGGTCTCACATTAGAAAAACTAGCGGAAGATTGCCAGCGAGTAATCAGTGTGAAAAGCGATTCCAAAAACATCGAGGAATAAGGCATATCGTATGTTAGGAGAATTAAGTACAAGCCAAAAAATTACACCCCTAAAAAAGGTAAAGAAAGCAAAGAGTAGGCCCACTCACTATTTAAAAATAGACGACCCTGTGAAAAGCTAAAATTACTCCCTAGACCATGTGGACAACATTGGGTGGCAGACTGTTTTTACCGAAACAAAACATGTAATAATTGTGGTAAAAAGGGCGCACTGTAGAAATAAAAGGAATAACAGAAACAGTCAGACAAACTATATCAAACGAAAAAGTAGATAAGAATCTCCGAAAATACGTTGTAGTTAACATTCTGAACAAAACGGTTAAGCTGAAACTAGATTCTGGCTCGGATCTCTCGATCATTAATCTTCAGACTTGGAGGAAATTAAAAAAACCAACAATGAAAAAGGCAAACAAAACAGCACGTATAGTAACTGGTGATAAAATCAAATTTGAAGGTGAGCTAACGCTACCTGTAACACTGAATGGCATTACAAAGAAACTAAAAGTTTTCGTTCATAAAAATTCTGAGAATTTGTTTGGAACGGATTGGATGGAACGGTTTAAGTTGTGGGATCAATTAATCAACAATTTTTGCCAAGAAGTGGAAAATATGACAACAGATGCCCAAGACCTGAAAGAAGAATTAAAAGAAAAATTTCCCGAAGTTTTCTCGGCGGGGCTAGGAAAATGTAATAAAACAAAAGCCAAATTTGAGTTGAAAGAAAACGTTCAACCCGTTTTCAAAAGTAAAAGAAATGCCCCATTTGCATCAGTTGAAAAAATCAACAAAGAATTAGACCGACTAGAAAATGCCGGTATACTATCCAATGTGAGTTTTAGCGAATGGGCTGCCCCCGCTGTATACGTAAGAAAAAAAAGTCCAACCAAATTCGTGTTTGTGCGGATTTTTCAACGGGCCTCTATGCGGCTCTAAAAGATTACCATTACCCTCTCCCCACACCGGAGGAGGTATTTAATAAATTAAATGGTGGGGAAATATCCTCCAAATTGGACTTAAGCGATGCATACCTTCAAATCCCTGTTGAGGAGGAGTGCGCAAAACTTCTATGTATCAACAGCCACAGGGGTTTATACAAGTTTGACAGATTGGCTTTCGGAGTCAAAGTTGCACCCGCTATATTTCAGCAGGTCATGGATACCATGCTGGGCGGCTTGGACTTTGCGTGTGCCTATCTAGATGACATTGTTATAGCAAGCAAATCTACCGAGGAACATCGCAAACATATCCACAAGGTTTTTGAAAGAATTCAGGATTTCGGTCTCAAAGTAAAAGAAACGAAATGCGATTTTTATATGAATGAAATAACGTATCTCGGGCATGTCATTGAGAAGAATGGAAGACGACCTGACCCAAGGCGAGCAGAAGCTATCAAAAATATGCCTGCTCCAAAAAACGTCAACGAGCTCGAAAGTTTTCTGGGACTTGCCAACTATTAAGTATTCATAAAAAATATGCACGAGTTACGAGCTCCTCTGAATGAATTGTTAAAAAGGGAAAAAGTTGGAACTGGACAACGGAGTGCCAGTCAGCTTTCGAAAAAAGAAAAAAATATTCTAACAGCACACAGGATGAAGTGGAAGAACCTTTCGACACATTTGACTTCGAACCCCCGCAACATACGCTTGAACGTCGAAGGTCGGGAAGAAAAAGGAAATTCGCCGAACCTTTGACAATTAACCCAAAGAAGAAAAGGTATTAACCATTTTTACCAAGTAAAATCAAATTTGAAGGTGGGTATTATGGGAACCTGACAACCCTACAAATGGACTTTTCCACACTTATATAATGTGGCTACCAATTTCTAGTAAAGAGAAAATGACCAGGTGTGAGTCACCAAGAGTGTATCACCCAGTGAGTGTATGAATGAATGAGTGAGTGAGTCAGGACACCAGTGAGAGAAGTACTCTCCAGTCCACATACTTTGTACTACGTTTCCGTGAATAATATACCGTTTAACTTTATATCTGAGTCTGTGTTATTTTTCTATGGTTTCAACATCATAACAGTAGCACATGCGAATGAACCTTGAAAATTAAATTAAATTCTTTTCTTTTTTTTTTTCAGTATTCATATCTATACTTGCTAATTACAATGTCGTATACAAGCAGAAATTGAAAGGATTTTGTTCAGGAATAAGGAAAAGACAGATACTGACAAATCTTGTGGGTTATCCGGAACTACAATCAGTTTTATAGTTTGTAGACATCTCTAAATATATGTAAATGTAAAGAGATCCGAATTCCTGAAGTAACAACCACAATAAGGCTATATAATAACACCAAATGTATAGTTAGATATCCTGATAAAATGATTTCTTTGACATACATTCTGGCATCTTGTACAATTCATTTGTTAGACCGCTTACCTCACAATGCCCCTTGGCAAACTCAGTCAATTAAGATTTACTCTCAGAACAGCAATCTTGTAGATAAAAAGATACTACCGATGCAGACTATGCAAAGAATCTGATTGTTGACACCATAATCACTGCAACAATACCGCTGTACAGTAATTAGAATGCTGCTCAGAATGCTGGAAACTTAAATGTAGACCCTCCTAAGGTAGTTGATATTTTTAGATACCTCAGTTGTGAAGTCCAAATAGCTATGGTATGGACAGCTCTAAATAATTTGAATATCTTCTTGAAATCAGTGCTACCGGACGATCTTAAATGCAGCTTCTTCTGTGCTGAATCAGTTCTTGCAGCATGGTGCAATCTCATGAACTGACTAAAAACTTAGAATCACATCTGCTGAGAGAGAAAAACCGACAAAGAACCAATTATCATTCAGCTAATCTTCATGAAGTTTTCGACTTTCTTAAAGATTTTTGAAGGTGACTGATTTCCTTTTCAGAGCTGCATGGAATATTTTACACGCTATCTACGATCGACAAAGTTTTGTGATATGGTTGCGTAGAGTAGTGCTGCTGTTGAATATTGTGTAACATTGTTTAGCGTTTATTTTTAGACACAAATCTGATACAATTTAAATTAGTTGTTTGTACTCGCTCTCTCCATATACGTCTGCTAGCGGATGTTAATGTTATGTATATAAAATAATTATTTCTTTTGTGATTATCGTCGATAATTATCTAGGTGGCCACTAATGAATTGTGTTCGATGTAAAAACGGACGATTACGTTTTTTATACTGTCTGTGTGGAAGCACTCTAAGTTCAGGTATCATCTGTTGGCTTCATGTATACAGATGTCTTGAACTCATCTCCATAGACCATATCGACGGTTTTCTGGATTTCACACCATTCAGTAGTTTATTCAAGTCTTCTTGGTGTTATCAACGTACTTCAGCTGTGTCGATAGTCCTAATGGTATTCTTGTTAAGGCTTAGTGGCAAAAGCAATGTCATACATTCTAATGATTATATATATATATATATATATATATATATATATCCGGCATCAATATGAAGCATTCTGTATGTATACAATGTATCAGGATTGTCATGACAAAATTGAAAAGTCGCTGAGAAGATGCGACACAAGACTGAATTGGGAAGCATAATATAGCCATTAATACCATATGTGAAAATCTAATTAGAAAAGAAAAAAAAGCTTTGATTTTAGGACTCTAAAGTTCCACTAGACATCCTTCGGGGTATGACTTAGTTGATATAAACGTTAACCTTGATTCCTTAAACAATGTCAATCGTTGGGTTAATCATTATTACCAACGAAAAAAGTGATATCTCTCGACAAAACACGGGCAATGAAAATAAATGAATACAAAAGATTTACGTTCAACATTCTGTGTATTCTATTTACATTATTCGGACTATTGTCCTCATCTTTGTCGCCATATTTATTACACTGTTTAACCCTTTATTTCGCCCACTGGGGTAGACTGTTCTAGTTCCACGTGCCATGTTTATGGATGTCAGTTATCAGTTATCTCCTGTTAATTCCCCTTTCCAAGTTCTCTGGGTTGCCACTCATGACTTTTGCTCGGTGTGGCAACCCAGAGACATTGGATAAAGAATTGGTCAGTATAAGTAGTACCCTACAACTACCCTGGGTACATGGCAGCAGCCCCCAAAAACTAGGATAGGCGGGTACAAGAGGAGGACAACAACACTCAGAAAACAGTCTGCCTGCCTTATGTGAAGGGGTTATCAGAGAAAATACAAAGGATCGGTGGTCCATATAACATCAGGACAACCTTCAAAAGATGGACGACTCTTCGCAGATATCTCTCCCGAGTAAGATCCCCCACAGAGGAGAACATGACTAAAGACTGTGCGTACGCTATCTCGTGCAGCTGCGGATAAAATATAAAGGGGAGACAGGCCGCCCCTTAAGGTAAGGCTTCAAGAACACCAGAAAGCTGTAACACGAGGGGCAGTGGAAAAATCAGGTGTGGCTATCCACATGGAGAGAAAAGGATCACTGCCCTCTGTGGGATCAGGTTGAGATCATAGACAAAGAATACCATTGGAAAATTCGTAAACTTAAGGAATCAGCACATATGCTAGGCCACAAAAATCTCCCGAGGCGACCAAGCATAGAAGTGAATACAATATGGGAACCAGTAATAAGAAGTGCCAGAGAAAAAGCGATAATAACAACAAAAATTACAATATGTAAAAAAATGCAATGATAACAGCAAAAATTATATTATATATTATAACAGCAATATGAACACTGGTAAAAATGTTTGCTGAAGACATTAGGTTTATAATACCCAGAAATTCATACACTGTGCCATGTGTCCTCAAGGACACATGGCACAGTGGATAAAGGCGTTAGTTAGATCCAGTGACAGGACCCAAAGAGTGTGAGTTCAATACCCGGTTAAGGCAGTGGAGAACTTGGAGAGGGGAATGAATAATATAACAGGAGATAACTGATAACTGACATCCATTAAACATGGCACGTGAGAAATAAAGGGTTCAGTTCGACATTCGACAAGAATTATGCCCTGAAGAAGGCCGGAGCGTACAAACGTTGTAATAAATATGGTGACAGTCCGAATAATGTAAATAGTGTACATAATACCTGGGCTCAGAAATATAGACAGATTCTGTGTATAGAGTAGGGTTATTTGAGAAAGGACCGAGGAATATAGGGGACAAAACATTATGATAGAAACTAACAAAATAAAGATGCACCCACGAGAGTACTGTTACATAACAGCGTATCTCTAGAAAAATGTCGACCTGTGAATGTTACATGAATAATATAATAATAATCTACATCTTTAAAAATGAAATGGGCATGTCAGCAGTTATCTTTATTTTCAATTTCAAAAGCAACACGAGAAGCCATCGGCGCTCCAAGTTAAAATCATAGTAGATCTAATTATTTTGAATGTTATTAATTGATCTTAATAAGTAAACATCAATTTTGTAGGAATTATGCCCCATGTTTTGCAGCATTTTAGAAAGACGTTGATTCTAAGTATTTAAAATCTGACGAGAAGAAAATCTACGCGAAAGATGATAAATGATTTTTAATGTCTTAAAATAACCAATGATAGATATGAAAAAATATTTGAAAGAGAAGAGCAGAAATGTATAAACGAACCTTGTAAACTGTAAGAGAAATGCACAAGTTGTACGAGGCTTCGTAATTTAATCATTATTGTCTTAATTTGTGAAAATTTATTTAATCAAATTTATCAATAACGGAATACGAAATGAACTGTTGAGGGGAACATAATTTTATTTACTAATAGCATAACTTTGATTCTTTTGGCTCCATTAAAAAAATGTAGGTATTTTATGAAAAAATGGTAGAAAAATATTCACGCCCCCCCCCCTCAAAATAGCAAACCAATAAAACAGAGCGTCTTTTAACATCATTCCATTGGTCAATTACAATATATATATATATATACCAGAAATGAGATATTTTAAATTTACTCTTGAAGTTATTTTTTGTTTCCGAAACGAAATGTAGAATTTTTGTCTGTACTCTCGAGCAGTTATAGATTTATATTTCCTTTATATTAGCGACATTTTTATCAGTTTCTTTATTATAAAAATGGCTAACTGCTCAAAGATGTTTATGAAATTGGGAGGGGAAAACTGACTCCATAAAAGAGCAGAATACAGCAATAATTCGAAAAATATATTTGAAAAGCTATCATTTTTGACGCCAACAGTAAATTAGCAATAAAATGATTCATTATTTTCAATTAGTCAATCTAGCTTTTTTATTTCTATTTTCTTCAGATTTTGAAGAATCCTTTCAATATTTGTCTCAACAAAAGTGTCAAATCAAAACTCCAGAAAAGAATTAGATCAATCGAACCAATCAGTCAATCGAAATGTTTTACTTTGATCAGCCAATACAAAATAAAAGACAATTACACTTATTTTCGAAGCTAGCAATACTAGTTACCATTGTAAGTTTCTTAATAATTGCAAGTGACCGTGCATTCAAAGGCAAAGCGATCCATGGCTGAATAAATTTTTGCACTATAAAGATTATGGCGGTTATAAAGAAGTCTACATCTCTCGTTATGTATGGTGCGTGCACGATGTAGTGACAGTCACTTTATCCTCTGGGCTTCAGAATCGGACGTCTGTACTTCGTGCCCCCTTATGTTGGGCGGTCTGGAAGTCCAGCTTATAGGTCGGCGAAGCTAATACATCGAAAGTCGCTGGCTGTTCAACAACAACCCTGCAGTGAAAGTGGTTAAGGTATTCGGAGACAAGGAAAGGGTTTGGCTGGGCGATGTGACAAAAGCGTATGGTCTCTGCGCCCAACCTGCGATTGAAGGAAAGCTGATTTTCTGAGTTTCTTTATCACCTCTTCTTTCAGTTATCCTCTTAATTATGGTCAGGCGAGTTCAACAAGTACATGTTAGAAAACTCGACTTTTGAATATAAAAAAATTCATGATTGATTTTGATCTTATCCAATTATTGTGACGTTTAGTAGCTTAACAATAATTCATGGAACGCTTACAGTTAGTTACACTAACCTAACTTTGTTTCATGCAAAAATGTTCTAGAATTTATTGGATATTTCCTATGCCAGTTCTTAGAGAGAGAAAGAGAAAGTGGTAGATGGACGCCTGCGCGAGCTCTAGATTTTTTTCTGACTAGGTGTGTGTTTTGTTTTCCATGTCGATAATGTGTAAATATTTTCAGATGGAGTGTATCTGCAGAAGATAAATAAAAAGGAACAAGAGGAAAAACTATACTGAGCCAACGCGTTTCGTCCTCTGAAGGACTTTGTTAACAAAGTAATATATATATTTCTGGTGGTTATTATGAGAAAAGGGTGATTAAATCATATTTTAATAAACGAATGTTGAATTAAAACAAGCATTATTTCGACTGTTGGGCAGAATGTATCAAAGATGTCATCATCATTGACGAAGAGGTGGAATATATATATATAGATCGAAGAGGTGGAAAATATATTTAAAGGATTTCTTTCTGTTTCACTAGCTTCGTCCGTTTGACGCCACATATGATCTGTTTGACAACATTAATTGATTACAGTGAATTTCTCAATAGAAATATTGTAAGGGAGGCATGTTTAGGTTATTCAGTGCACACATTCGATCTACAGGGTGTTCCAAAAGTTGCATTACCATTGATAACCTTCTAATTTCATATTTATTTACCAAATTGAATCATGCTTCTGTATGTGACAATATATTATTAAGAAATTTTATTGGTCGAATTATGGAAGATGATGTCATGCAAATTTTCCCTGGTTGCTATTTCACAAGTTTATGCTTTCTGTCAATTGTCGCATGACTTTTGGAACACACTGTACATTGATATCGAAGCACATTTTATGCACATATCTCTACGAATATAATTAATGGTGTATCGAGATGATGTTACACATTTCTTGCATCTTCATGTTTCTTTGGTTGGGTGATGGATGAAATAAAATAACGAATTGCTTTTTTTTTTGCGGATAGAGTTTTGCAAAATGACAGTCCACTTAATGACAGTCCACTTAATCTTAAATATGTTCACCAATCACCCCTGAATCTAATAGTAATATGTTGAGATCAAAACTTAAAATAAATAACATTTTAATCGTAAGTTACGTTCTTCAATTATCTACTGAATGTGACCAGGACAGCGAAACCAGGGTTGATTAAGAATTTGCACTGTAGAAATTAACTTTTGAAAAGTTAATAGAAGTGATAGTGATGAATTTTCATAATTCGTCCATGTTCTTTTAGCATTGATGGTTGTCTAAGAAAACTGCGGATATAGTTTTCTCATAGCTTCATATAAAATGTTGATTTTATTTAATAAACAACTAACCATTAAACCAAAGAAAAGTATGGAAGCCTTTTGAACTATTTCATCTACTACAACTTACAGTAGTAAACACTTTCACATTGGGAACTGCTATTTTCAACGACAAATAGAAACAAAAATGTAAAATTTAAGTTCATTATTAACATAGACATGACACTCACTTCTTTGGTGCGAATACTGGTTTGCTTAACAGATTTTGCATTTAACGTATGTGAACAAAAACGTTCATTTAAGGAAGATTTGAACTTCACACGCACATAATTTGTAACGGAATAACAGAAACGACAAACCAAGTGTTTACTATTTCAATAAAGTTATCTGAATAAAAAGTACTCAATGTACTTAAAAAAGAAAATACAAATCATTTTAAATTTGTTTTTAAAAATTAATATATATTATATTATAGTAATATACGGCATTTTTCTTCTTTAATTTCCAGCATATAGCCCTACAGTTTGGGCTTAGGAAGCAAGGTTTGCACACGATGCAAGGAGGTAAAATCGGCCATAATTACTTACCCGAATCAAGGTATTTTGCTAAATGGAATATGCAAAGTGATGACAACGTGTAAACAAGCAAGAAAATTCCGCCTTGCAAATTTTGAACCGGGCGAGAAGGTCTTATTTTATTATAATTATATGCATTTTTTAAAAAAATTCGTCACTACCGGTACATATGTAAGCGTGTTTGCGCAAGTACTGTATTGCCTGAGGATCACAAGATGAAATTTGGGATTTTGCTAAGGTTCAGAGTTTGTGGTATTTTTTAACACTAACTATATTTTAGACATTCACTCACGTATATATATATATATGGAAAATAATATCGAGTAATAATACAGCATATAAAGATCAGTGAGTACTCAATAAATGTGATATTTAACCAAAAAAATATCAAGTGCCATGTATGAAAACTAAAAATATTTCTTCTTGCTTAGTCTTTAAGTGTTTTCAGTATCAAATGACTGATCCGAGTTTGTATCTTCAGGTGTGCTTTAAAAACATGTTTGAAAAATTAGCGCACAACAATTTTGAGAAATTTATTTCTGAAGAAATAATTTGTGAAAAAATAAACATTTTAATTTATATATTTAGCCGCTCATCCTTTATTTCAGATTTTTGGAAAGTCGTCGCTGAAGAATTCATTTTATGTTCAGTTTGTAAAAAAAATGATAAATAATTTTTTTATTATTCGCAAAAGTGAGTCAGTAGCAAACAAATGCTTTGGTTTTTATTCTCAAAGAATAAAATACAGGCAAGGTGTGACCTTTCTTCAAATTAAGTTTGAACTTAACGAAATCTTTGATCGATATTAAAGGATAATGTTAATAAAGTTTTGTTTTAATGATATTGTATGCTTATAAAATCTAGCCAGTTGATGAATGCAAAAAAGATTATTTCCCATTTATAAAGATGGAATAGTACTCGAACACTTTTCCATTTACATTTAAAAAGATAGTAGTGCCAATATTAAGATTCCTGATTCGAGGAGATGGCTTCATTAATCAGACGACAGCAGCTGGTTCTACGGTAAAATATAAAATGCCATCGGGTTCTGATTTAAATGACAATAGAGCAGAAACTTAGGAAGAAACTGTGCAAAGTAACAGAGGAAAATTATAAATCAATACAATATGTTTTTATTATCGATCATTTTCTTAGCAAAATAATCATCCCGGTGGGAGGAACATGTTGACTATGATGTGTTTTTCATTTTTGTAAATGACGTTTTATGATTCACAAGGCCTAAGGTTAGAATTAACCGCCGACATTTGTACCCGATTTTCTATGAATGAAATCACTAAAAAGTAAAAAGCAGTTATTTCTGGATTAAATATTTCTGGACTGAATCCCTGCCGTTCTTTTAAATTGCAAACAAATGTAACAGGTTTTCAAATTTGTTTCATTTGCTTAAACGTCAGTGGAAAAAAAAACAGGAAATTTGGCTAAAGAAATAAAAAATAGCACAATGGATATTGTGTAGAGTTGCAATGCACTCCAATAAACAAATGATTAAAAAGTAAGTAAAAAAATGTGTGTTTAGTAAAGATAAAAACAAACTAAAGGAAGAGATAAATCATAAAATTATTCTGAATATGAACAAAATTATTCGACGTTGCCAAATTTAGTAATGACTTAAGTTTTTTTTAATGACTTTTATTAGATATAAATTCTTCATGCTTAGGTAGTAAGCAAGCAAACCATTTCATGAGTTTGGTGTGTGATTCGTTACCATATCATAGCGACTTTAAGCTTAGTCTATACGTAGAGCGATCCTAATCGCTCTAGATCATTGTCATTGTAGGGTGTTCGATCCTCACGAATGCCCCAGGATATATTGTGGCCTATTGTAAGTAAACAGGCTGGATGGGTTGTCTGCATACATGTGCGTTTGTTTCGGGTCCCAGGGGTCGACATACGAACTCAGTGAAATGCTAAGATTTGGGATGCTGGTTTTCAAAGTAGACTGTCACAACAAATTCTACTTCCATTTTCCTTTATTTTGCATTCTGCCGTACTGCATAAAGCTTATATATATATATATATATATATATATATGTATGTATATATGTATGTATGTATGTAAACTTTCCATGTTTTTTCATTTATTTTAGGAAAATTGATTTAGAATCATACATATATTAATTGATAACAGTCTTTCATTTTTACAAAAGAAAAACACGACAAACTAAAATGACTAATTCAATATGTAAGAAAACTTACATGGAGTAGGATGGCTGGAACTCGCTCAATCAGTTGTTAATTTGAGCTAAAAGAGCGAAATACATTTGAAGACTTTTGCTACTAAATTTTAAATTAACACTCTTCTCATTACTAGATTAGCTTAGTTTTAAAGTAACCTCAATGTTGTAAATAGCAATATTCAGAATTTAGTGGCGCTACTCTTAAAAAATGTAACCTCACCCAATCTGGCAATCCATCCCCCATCTCATAGTCAATTAAAAGAACCATGGCTGTCTCTCGTGAGGAACCGCTTAAATACGTACCATTGAAAAGGTGTAAAGTATATAGGCTCGTTTAAGGCCTACTTCGTGGGTTGCAAAATTTCCTTCCAGTGGCATCGAACTTCAGTATTTCGAATGTTGATGTTCAGGACAGACAAGCTTTTTCCACATGTGAGTTTGGGGCAACATAATCTTCCTACCTACATTCTACACAATTTATTCTATTTTTAGCTGGTTCGTAGGGATTTCGGTGTCTTATTCTTTTATTTATTTTTGTGTGGAATCCGTTCAAATCTAATAGAAAGCAAAAAGTAACGTTTTGTTAATTCATATAAATGTTAATTGTTTTAACTTGCTAAATACTTTTACCTCAATAATAGGAAACAACATTAAATCATTGTGTTCAAATAATCAGCTAAAAAGTAACAATACTTAAGTCAATTCACATATGTCAAATAAATAAGAGAGCAGAGCAAATAAAATATATATAATTTATTTCTCTTTGTCGCAATGAGCAGACAAAATGCAACTTATTAAATACTAGATTGGTAAATAAAATATTTCAGTAATTATTGGGAGAGTGGCTACGGGAAGCATAAGAATAAATGAAAAAGAAACTATTACGTAAAGGGTTTCGAAGATCAAAAGGAATAATAATAAAACCACCATTGGAATTTGATTTATTAAAATAAGGTTGAGATTGAATTAGAAGAGAGAATGAGAAAAATGGTAAACTAAAGAATATACATGGCATATATTAAAATAAATAAAAAGATAAGATAAAGGAATAAAAAAAGACACCAAGTCGACGCAAAAAGCGGTGGTAGGGGGATAAAATAAAATTCTGAGCCAGAAAATGATTCTCTCACCAAAATGCAAGAAGAGAAAGAAGAAATCCAAATAAATACTAAAAGAGCAAAATTCCTGAAAGAGAAGAGAGAAAATGGTAAATAATAAATACCATGGAAATTCCATAGTTTATGCTTGGCTACAAAGTTCACAAATGTTATTCAAAGATCATAACAATCGTTTAATAAGGATTGGATAGAGGCGATGAGAAGAGTTCAGTAAAAAAGAATCGATGGTATAAGAGTGACATAAGCCCTGTTCAGCTGGCCACAATGAAAGACAGCGATTGATACTTCACAGTGAACCGCACAATCTATGACGTCATACAAACCCACTATTGAATGTGGCACGTTATATGAGAGCCAGTGTCAGAGCGAAAATTGAGCCCGTTACTGATTGAGGCGAAACCAATCATTTTAAAACTGTTAAAAAACGACACAGTAGGATAGAATATTAAAGTCGGAGATAAGAAAGAGAATATAGAGAAAAAGGAGGGTAGAGGTGTGTGTGTGTGTGTGTGTGTGTGTGTGTGTGTGAGAGAGAGAGAGAGAGAGAGAGGAGGGAGATAGATAGAGATAGAGATAGATAAGGAAGGTTTTCTATAAACTTTCAATCAGTCACATGAATGGATTAGAGAGAATCAACGTTCGTTGCGCGGTAAAAGCCAGCTCAAACAGGGTTACGTGACGTTAAGCCTGTCTTTTTGTGGTGCTTTCCGCAACTTTAAATTACTCCAGCAGCTGTAGACAGCGAAGAGCAATTTTCTGTGTAAATAATGTCTCGTTGGTATTGCAACCAAATATCCGACTTGTGGTCGATTACAATGATTCTAGGTAGAACGGCCGGCCAACATGAGTGACTTTGTTCAAGAGATAGCAGCCGACACCTTTTGGATTGTTATCGAGTTAGTGGTTACTTGTATAGAGCAAATCAGAAGAGGAAGATTAGAAAGAAAAAGGAGGGTGATTATGTTCAGCATGTTTGTCAAATAGCAAACATGACATCCATATTGTGTGAAGGTGACTTGATCATGAATTCAAGAAAAGGCAACTCGTCCTAGTTTTGTGGGTCGGACAGGGAAGCAATCTAAACTCTTGACAAACACACGTAAACCGATTTCTTTACAGTTGCTTCTATTCTTCGCTAATCCTGTCGACAATTGATACACTTTAACTCCACAAAGATTGTAGATTATCGCCTAAGACGAAGGAAGTGTTGGGCGCTAATCCATGGATTAAGTAGTTTTATAAAGAAGTTACTCTTCAATAAAATTTGAAGAATTGACATGAATAAGAAAAGTTCAGATGTGTAAATGGATCAAAATTTGATGAAATAAAAAAAAATCTAGCGCGAAAAAATTAAAATTTTATAAAAGAACACACGCTATACGCTTAGATTTATAATTTTGGGGCTTGTGTCAGGTTAAGCTAATCTAGTAAAAGTCTACATAGAAGATGATATACTCAATTGAAAATAAATCTATACTGCTTCTATTAACATTTCGGAGGTGCAAGAAAAGTCTTACTGGCATTTGAACTATAAATATTTATATAATGCACATAAGATGACCCCCCCCCAAAAAAAACAAAACAAAATGATCAACTGGATGTGGTATTGAGTTGTCCGGAATGTTCGTTCGATTTTAGTAAACATAGAAGGCAGCTATTCTTTTAATTTTAGAATTAACTTTTTTGGATGCCATTTTTGAAGTCACTTTATAATTCCATCTTCCCAGAATAGTTTATCTTTCTTAACAAAGAATTGTCTTTGGTCTTTCGAATTCTGCCAAGATTTTATTTTCATAAAGATAATCCTATCAAAGTCAGAATAAAAGGTAACGCGAAGGTATAATATTTGGTGACTATGAAAAATGACTCGTCAAAAAACAATGGCTTTCTGCTGGTTATTAAAGAAACGTATTATTCTGATGAATCTTAACTTTCCAGCAATTGCTGCTTTTAGTTGGTCTATTTGAGAGCAGTAGAGAAGGCATTCATAGTATAGGACTCCAATTACATCCTTGGATGAAATTCATCTTTAGGTACGATTAGTGGTGGTGCATTTCATTTGACACGCAATATCTTACATTCTATGTTGTTGTAAAAACTAACTTTTAACACTCGTCACAATTTGTTTTAAAAGGGACATTTTTGTTACATTTAAAAACATAGAAATACGGCCGATTAAGTTTTCTTTTATGTGAAAGCTAAGCATCACAGTGAATAATATAACCAAGCTGGTGTAAATAGTTTTCAGTATTTTATTCGGATCTTTTGGGTCTACTGGTCATCTCTGGTGTATTGTTACTGATTATTGAGTGTAGTAATTTTATGTTGCTGATTGTGAAAAGAAATATTTACGATAATAAATATATGAACCTCAGCGGTCGACGTAAACTGAAAAATTACGTTAATTTTTTTTTATATCCTCTGCAAGCCGCAATGATGGAGAAAGTATTACTTTGCACCATCGTCAGTGGGACACACTGCAAGAGCCACTACGTTTCGCGAGGCTCGTCCCTTAATTGAGACACCATAATATAATATTTCAGCTTTGTGAATATTTTAATTTGTCCTCGAACAAAAACCTTCTATTTAGAAACTATGACTGAAAGTTTTTTAAAACCCATTTCGGATTCAATGCAGTTACTATAGCGATGTTTTTCTCTTATTAGTAAATAATTCTTTTTAATTCTTGAAAATAAGAAAGGTGTGAAATAAATTATTCAATTATATTGTATTAAAGTGATGCATAAGTTCTCAGCATATTTTTGACAAAGTCACGGTATCAGTTTTAGTCATCAAAGTATTTTCTCCCAGCTTTCTATAATCATGCTTCTTATTATAGAGACTGCATTTTAAATGAATTCTTCGAGGATGTTTTCGATATCTTTTTGCTACCAGTGGCCAACAAAGAGTGTTGTATGGAGTGGAAAATAGTCTTAAGAATATTCAGCATGTGAAAGAACTTCCATTGTGTAGGTTAGCCTCAGCTGTAGAAAATTATGTCATATATTAGAACATTGCAGGCAGGCATCTAATACAGCAGCTGGTGGAGACCATGAAACAACTGTAAGAATATATCTGAAATATTATCAAAGCTGGACCATTTTACCGCCAAACAAAATATCAACTTTCATAATATCCTGCAAGCATTGATGCTTCATTAATAATGAATACCTTCACTGTTTTTAGGCAGTTTGCTCGGAATTAGGTGCAATATTGCAAACATCTGTTTATGTTGAAGGAACAATTTGATGTGAGAATGAAAAGTTTATTCTATAGTTAATAGTGTTGCAGCTATACCAGTCTAAGCAGCTGTTGATGTCACAATGTTGTTTGTGATTCACCAGATAAACCCAAGTAAATGTATATCTTTCTGTCCTGCTCACTCCTCTCTGCTGCAGTGTTTACCACTGACATTTGTTCATTGTTTCGTGATCCAATGTTTTGTGGATTGATTTGATCAAAGTTTCTTCTTGGAGCCTCACCTGTTTGTTCATGCAGTGCACCAAGTGTTCCGAAATAGGTTCCATTCTCTCTTAAAATTCCACTTAATTGCACTTTCACCATTATCTATAATGAGTTCTTCAATTATATTGAGTATGTGTTGATTCGAAATTTGCAGGGCATTCACAGGATGATTGAATAGACGCATCATGGCATACGAAATGATGCATCCTATGTGCATTATGTAGTACAGAGTCATCTTCTCCTTAAATTTTGGCAGCTCTATTCCTCTAGTGTACTGAAGTTCTCAAAAGACGTAACCCTGGGAACATGAAACAGCAGCAATCTTAAATGAAAATTTTCTATTTGATAAGATACGATTTATTCAGTAATCCACTCGTGATATCTGTTTCTCCTGTTCTGAAGATAATCTTGTCTATCTTGCTCTATTTCTCCTTTCTTACATTCTTTCTCTATTAAGGTTACAAGTTGCTTGTCGCTCTTCTACCCGCAATCGCTCATGCCGTCTTAACTGCCGTTCCTTCGCTGCTGTTTTTCGTTGATTTATTTGTTGCTGGCCTTCCATTTCCTTCTATTTGTAATAGTCTTATTGAACAGTCTCTGTCTTTCTGTTTTACTTTCTATGTCCCTCTCTCTTTCTGTTTCCCTTTCAGTATCTGTGATACCAAGCGTGACGCAAACTATGCATAGGTACAAGTTTATTAATATATAGATTCGGTTCCTTAATAATAATTAAAATAAACTTTCAATCCTGCCTAATACAGACAAATTTTACCGCCAGAAAATTCCATTCACCTTGAAGTTGTATGTTGTCTTGAATAAGTTAAACCTATTCACTCGTGAAGCTCTTGCCCCAAAATTTATTTTTTTAATGTTGAGAAAGAATAGCATCATTTTCATATTGCATTCCACAATATCACGTAAAATCCATTTTCTTTGTATCCAAATCATTCATAGAGCTTATAAACGATGCGCATTAAAATTAATTCTCTGGCAAACATTTTGTAATGGGTGGCAATGATTTTCAGCAACATAATTTAGCATTTGAAACAAGTAAAGCTTCAAACTAATTGCTTCTTATTTATAGCTTAACTTATTTTTAGTTCTTGTTCCACATAATAAGGAAAGTATCAATTACTTGTCCCTATTTATGGGTTTACATTAATAAGTAATAATTTTGAACCGGAAAAATTGGCATCGATGTGAATCGATGTTAAAATATAATAGTTTGTTTAAATAACGCCCCTAACCCCCCCAAAAACAAAAGATAACAAAAAACAAGAAAACAAAGAAAGTGCAAATTCATGCGGAACTAAGGATTATGATTGTATTTGAAAAAAAATTGGATAATTGGTTGAATTTTAATCTTTTGCTGACAAATCAAAAATGTTGAGAACGCAAAAATTGACATTTTGCATAGGCATCATAGCTCCGGGCATGCATGATAATGATGATATATATATATATATGTATGTATATATATATATATGTATATATATATATATATATATATATATATATGTATATATATATATATATATGTATATATATATATATATATGTATATATATATATATATATGTATATATATATGTATATATATATATATATATGTATATATATATATATATATGTATATATATATATATATGTATATATATATATATATGTATATATATATATATATGTATATATATATATATATGTATATATATATATATATGTATATATATATATATATGTATATATATATATATATGTATATATATATATATGTATATATATATATATATGTATATATATATATATATGTATATATATATATATATGTATATATATATATATATGTATATATATATATATATGTATATATATATATATATATATATGTATATATATATATATATATATATGTATATGTATATATATATATATATATATATATATGTATATGTATATATATATATATATATATATGTATATATATATATATATATATATATATATATATGTATATATATATATATGTATATATATATATATATATATATGTATATATATATATATATATATATATATGTATATATATATATATATATATATATATGTATATATATATATATATATATATATATATATATATATATATATATATATATATATATATATATATATCATATGAGAGAGAGAAAGAGAGTGTGTGTATGAGAGAAAGAAAGAAAGAGAGTTTGGGGAGGGAAGGCCATTATGTTGCCTAATCTGCTCCTTGAAAATGATGTAATTTTTGTTCGAGAACTCAGAACATTTTAAAATATTAAGATCGTTTTTAACATTGTATCGAGCATTTTTTGTTGATTTCATAGACTAATTACTATATCTAAAATGAGGCTAATGTCTACTCTTTCTTGGGTAATACAAATTTTATTTTGCCTTTCTGAAAACCCATGAAACCGTGAAAAGTTTATTTTACGATAAGCACTGTGATTTCAGTTAACATGATTATAATACTGAAGTGATATTATAATCTACAATATTCAACTTTTATTTCCTTTTTAGGGATTAAATTATACGGACGAAGCTTTTCTATCCCTTCGATCATATAAAACATTTATTCCTCAATTGCGCCGAATAAGTTGAAATCATTTCCGCATATTTCAGTATCATTATATTTTCATTTATTTACAAATTTTAATCTATATACTAAAATAAATATTTAAAGAAATAATAATATATTTCATAATTTTCAATCTTGAGATTCATTCGGCGTGAATTTTTTTTTCAAGAATAGTACATCCGGAGCTGATTAGAAGCGGAGTGTTCTAAACAATGGCTTATTTTAGTAGCATAATAGTTAAATAGCCGACCATAAAGTATGGGATGGGAATCATGTGCAAGTTTAAATATATTTGCAATTAGAAAATCAAGTAATTGACGTTATTTTTATTCCGAGCAAAATTCTACGAAATGACACCAAATATGAAGGGAAAAAAGACTCAGGATAAAAAAAGAATTGACAAAGAAACTGTCTCCAAGAACTGAAATTAGAGAAAGTATTTTTTAGAAATCTTCTTTAGTCTGGAATTATCTTCGAACTATTTCAGTATTGAAAGCGGATCGGAGAAATGTGGCTTCCATTCGGAGGAAAAATGATAACGGTATACTGATTTCGTTAATGTATACGTTTGCATATAAAATATCTTGAAGGGACAAAGCAGATTGGATAGTTCATCAGTCTTGTGTTACATCACTGATTTAAATAGCAAATTCCGATTTGTTCATCAAATAAACAGTTTTTAATGATTATCTCGAAAAAATAAAGCGCTTTCTTGTAATATGACCAGCTTTCAGCTAAGCATATTTGCAATCTAATTAACCTAGGCGTTCACCATCTGGTCATATATAAAATTTTGCGCTCTAACGAGCGTCCATCCCTATTTAGGACAAATATATAAATGAAGAAATAATTTAATTTAAATTATTTTAATTTAGGGCCTATTATTGTTTTAATTTTAGCGACAGGGAAAATGTTTGAACATAAATTTTTATTGGGACAAATTGAAAGTTATCACCTCAAAATATGAATTATATTTCGAATTAAAGCGAATAATTAATATAAAATTAACTTATATTTTTATTTGTATAGCTGCAATATTATGCGTACAGTTCTGCTACGATATATTTCAATATTTATTAAAGAGAATATAAAAGACAGTGAAGCTAAAACCAATTTCTCTGACAGTCGAGTTTCTGACATTTGTTTTAGCTGATTTTCTATTATTATTGATGCAATATAAATAATTTTATTAGATTTTCTATTTTATTAGATGGAACAAAAGTTCGTAGCGTTTTTTAAGTGAATTTCTAAGATACTATTTACATATTTATACATAGATTTATTCAACCACATATATTTTGTTCCATTACCCTTCGTTATATTTGAGGCAGCTTCAAGATTCCATCCTCCCAGAAATTGGCATATTTGTGGATGATTAACTGGTCTAAGTGGTTTTCACAGGCTTTTAGAAAATTAAAGCTTTTCCCGTTAAGACGAATTTTGCAGTAAACGGAAGGTGTAAGGTGAGGAATGTATGGCGAGTGTAGTAGGACATGCCAGCCAAGTCGTAACAATTTTTGCCGGGTCTGCAAAGACACCTGACGCCTGGGTGTTGGCCTGAAGGAAGATTGGCCAATTCCAGAAGCTTTTCATTTATTGTCGCTTTCAATCGGGAACAGGACTTGTCTGATTTTGCCGAAGGGGCTTCCAATAGACCTTCCAATCCTACCAGATATACAGCATCATCTTCTTGGATACAGACCCGCTTAATTTAAGTATCTTTTCAAGATTTAATTTTGACTTTAATTACAAGAATATCGTAAAGTTTATAGTAAATAATGGAAATTATATTTGCGTTCTTAAAGTGTTTTTAATGTCAATTTTCGTTATTCAAAATTACCTTCGATTATGCCATGTTTGATGTCTGTTAACAGAAAAGTCAAAACCCGTAATTAAAACTCTTCGTAATCTAAAGTAGCTGTTAAAGATTTTTTATACTTATGTTCGTCCAATATAAGGGCCAAGAGCCACTCAAAGTAGATGGTTACTGAATAATGTTGTATGAGCATGAGAAAAAGCGGTAGAAAATGAAGATTGCAGAGATCGGGAAATTATTCCACAAAGTGGTACTTCTAGGAAAAAGTAAATCAAGTGAAACCTCCTCCTTACTAATAGAATATGAAGAGAATGATGATTATTCCCCTCCGTGTACATGGTATAGCTGGTCTTAGCTGAAAAGGTCCTAAAAGGTAAGGAATGTATAACGTCAGAACATTTGTTATGGCAGTAGCGATAGTGCAGTGAGAGTTTACGTCTGTGGGAAAGGGGTTGTAAGGTAGAAAATAATTAATCACCCACAAGGCTGCGTATATGCTTTTGAACTCTATCCAGGCAAGTGAGCTGCAGGCCAGATATGGCAGCAAAACTCCATTTTCGGTCCGATCTGGCTCTTGTAAAGATAGAGCATGTCAGGAGGAGTCAGATACTTACTGGAATGATACAAAGAACCGACCATTTTTCTAGCGACTTTAGCAATTTATCGTATATATGAGTTCCACTTGAGGTGTGGGAGTAAGCTTGAGTTCCAATAGGTGTTCAAAGCAAGGGCTCTACTTGAAAAAACACCCATCCATCTTGATACGTGTAATTTCAGGGTCTGCTTGGTGATGGTGGAACGTCACTAGTTTGATCTTGGAGGTATTGAATGTTACATGTCAGTCCTTGACCCGTTGCATCACCAGGGTTAGGTCAACTGACAGATCCTGGTCATCCAGACTTTAGGAAGTGATCCTATAAACGGTTGTATTGGCTGCATAGATATTCACTAAAGTTTAACTATATTTTTAAGCAGATACTTAATGTAAGGCACAAAAAGGGTAGGCCCGAGAAGAGACCATTGGTGAACCTCTGCATTGATTTCATGGGCTTCCGATGACTGGCCAAGAGTATTCATTAGATTTTTTAATTGGATTTAAAAAATACTTATTTAAAATATATAGAAAATACATTTGTTTATAACAGGTATATGTCACCTTTTAAGTCAGACTAAATATTAAGTCAGTATTAAGTCAGCTTTACTTATCTATGTGACAAAAGCTCGATTTTAAGAGCATCTCATGAGACTCATGAAGTATTAAACCTGATATTAACCAATATGGTAAAACTATATTCCCAACATTAAAAAAACTACCTCCTGATAGGCAACAGTAGTAAAATAATATATAATATTGAAAGGGACTTATTGATGAATAACATTTCCGATATTACCTTTTGAGTTTGACTCAGTCGGTGAGTAAAAAATTGCACTAGAGAAACAAAACAAACGCAAACCTAATTACTATTATTGTTTACAACAATGTAGATATGTAACTTAAGATTGTAACTTTAAGCCTTGACATTATCTATATCTATATAGAATCGAACGTGATATTGTGAAGTTATTTAAATTTAGCAGTAGAATTTCAATTTTATTAATTTATATTTGGTATTATTTAAAGAATTTTAAACTCAAATATATTACTAGATTTTGAGAAAATGCTTCTCAAACTTAACATTTATAAAATAGCAACAACATTCAAAATAATGTTTGTTGTGCAATTCCAGCCAGTTCATCTATTATCTTATATATTAATTTATCTATCTGATGAAAAAAATGAGTGTAAGTAAGTGTAAAGCCTGTACTAAAATACCTCAAAGAACTGTTCATTTCGCCCCTGATTTTCTTATATACGAATGAGGAGGACCTTCACCGACCAATATCTGGGAATCAGTTTATCCAAAAAGTACATCTCGTAAAAGTTTTGGTGTCATGCATGAAGTAAAAATAAAGTAAATGAGAGAAACAAAAGAAATCTGATGCAGATGCAAGCTTAATTGTAAAATTCTTCAGTCCTCTGAAAATAATAGATTTGTTCTACATTATTGAGGAAAGGGAAATCGATTTGTGGGGGACTTTGAATCGATTTTTATATTCTTACCCTGGTTTAGTTGTTCCGGGATTATAATAAGCAAATATACAGACCTACCTTCATAAATAGCACTAGCGTAGATCGTACGACCAGCTGCGCATGCGCCGCCTGCCAGCCCGCTTCATCATCGCTTTTACATTTTTGCAAAGATGATATTTAAGTTTTCCATTTCATTTTTATGATTAAGGTGACGGCATGTAGTGTATATGCGAGAGGCAGAAGGGGAAGGAGGAAAAATAAAACGAGACAGTCGACCAGCAAAAAATGAAGACTAATGCAAATCAATAGAGATTTCTAATAAATAACACTTTTTTAAATAAACATCCAGACTTTTCTACACAGGGTAAGGATGTTGCTCATCTGATAAAGAGATATATTTTTAAAATAGCATTTTTTAAAGACAGCATAATTATATGAGTTTAATCAAATTTCGAAGTTAAATTTAATATTTATAATAATATTTAGTAACATTTTTTCGGTCCCATTATAATGTTGAGAGATAAATACAAAATTACTTCAGAATTACTCCAACTGACAGAATATTTCAGTTGAAAATAGTCAATTTTTCAAGCACATTTTTCAAGCACAGATTTGAAGTTTTTTCCTCTCTCATAAATCGGTTATCGTAACAAGCTTAGAATAATATAAAAAACATACATTTTTCTCATTTTGAATTAGTAGATAAGTTTGTCGAATTAATAAATGGAACTCCAAACACTTTTTATTACTTGGAATTAAAAAAGTCAACAGAGTGAAACAATGAAAAATTTAATGGGATTTGATTAATTTTCAACGGAATTAATTATTAACTTTCGACAGATTACAGTCATAAAAGAAAGAATTTCTTTATTGGTATGTAGAATTATACTTTAGACTGATTAGTTTACTGAGAAGAGAGGATGATTGAATTTTATCGAATTTAAGGCACTGAATTCCAGGGCTAAAATAGAATAATCAAAAGCGTGATTTTATTGTATTTTTCTTCGTGACTATCGCAGAATACTTAATTAATAATAATGATGATGGCAAAAAAGAACATTTTTTGCGTCATTGTAAAATTACCTCTACTTTAATGATAGAAATACTTTTAGATGTAATCAATTATTTTTCCAAAAATGGTAAAAAAATTAGTAAATTTATTAGAAATTCTTGCTAAGTAAAAAAATAAGTCCCCTAGAAATGTTTCAAATTTATAAAATTTGAAGCAAATTCTTGATATTGTATTGGTCCATTTCATCTTTGATTTTTTTCACAAATTGAAAAAGAAACATAGATGGATCACAACAGAAAAATATATTTACTAATCTGGAAAATTATTGACACAGACGCATTTAGACAGAACATTTTTCATTGTCCAGATTTTTGGTAAATATTTTATAGCGATTAATATTACTCATGAAAATAGGTAACTCTCTTTTTCTATCAATTATTATTTATCGTTTTTAATGGCAAGTCAGAAATATATCGAGCTTTTTTTAAAAACTATAAATGAAAACATTTTTATATCTGACATTTCTTCTTTGAAATTGAACGGAACGACCTGAATATTTTTGAAGGGATTAACAAAAAAAAAAGAAAAAAAAAACGAAAAAAAATACGATAAAGTATTATTGTAGTAAAATTTGTCCATTGAATGTTTTAATATTGTTTCGGCTTCTTTGTGTTTTTAGTCATTGTGTATATTTGCTTTATTTAATCCTTTCATAATGAATGACAATCCCAAAATGATAGACCAACAGTTAATATTGATACAAAACACAAATGTGAACCTTATTAATTATATAGGAATGGACGATATGATTCGTATTGGTCCCTCCCCCAAAGTGCTAGTTGGGAACAGACACTCAAACACACGTGAAATATTTCTGGATTATTTACACAAGATAAATATTAAACCTTTCATATTATACATATACGACTGAATGCGGTTGGGGTGGGCAATTGTTTTTTGTTTCCCAGATAGATATTCGAGCCTAATAAAATCTAGAGTATTTAGCGAAAGCTTTCCCCAGCAGTAAGTTGGCAAAGATGAAATAATTGACACTCAGTACAATATTCAGCACATCAGTAATCACACAAGCACAGGAACAACAAAAAGAAATTAAGATATATAAACCATACTGAATTTTTAGGGTTGAAAATTCAAGGTCTTGAAATTAAATTTGAAAGTTTATCTACTAAGTTTCTTCAGAAGAATAAGAATCGAATTTGAACCAATTATCAAATCATAATTTTACAACAATAATAAACAAATTTTTAAAGTCGAAATATGAACAAAATGCACATTTTAGAATTAAATACGAGTGTTTTAATGTTTAATAATCTTTAGTGTTTGATGGCAAAGAAATGTCATAGTGTAAATTAATACAAAAACAATTATTATGAAGATTTTTTAGACAAGAATCTTTGGAAAGGCCGAAGTGTAACGTTCAAAATGTGACTAGAAAGACACGAGTATTAGTTAAGATAAAATGGCAGTAGGAATAATAAAAAAATAACTGCATTACATTTATTTAATAGACATTCTTTTCAGCAATTTAAATGTAAATATACTAAAGATGATTACTATGAGCGAATTTTCTACAGGTAAATTTGGTGATTCTTTACCTAAACTGTTTTTAGTAAAATGATATTCAGGACTATGGCTTCTGGTTGTAACCGAAAAAATAAGTTTAGCTATTTAAAAAGTTATCAACAATGAAGAGAAAGAACATTCATATTGCATGAGACTAAAAACTCCTTTCTTAGAGAAATTAACTTTTTACTTGCAAAGGCATTTGATACCCGAGTAGTTAAAAAAAATGAAATGTTCCATTAATACTATGTTACAAAAATGTATTTTGATACCCGCGACAGCGTTAAAAGCCTTTAGGAAGTCAATAAAATCATATAAAATAAGAATCAATTTTTCAATTTAATTTTTCCGTTAGAATTTCAATTAACGCTTAGAACTGTGAACTTGTTTCAATCCGGGATAAATAACTATGGCGTCTGTTTTCATTTCCAGAATCTTAAATTGATATTTAATTGACAGAATGCGATAGAAAGCAGATAAAGAAAATGTCTTGAACACAATTATTATTGATGTAATCCATTGCTCTTAAGAATATTTGTTATTTTAGGTAGGTTTTCTTGTTCTTTAAATATTGTAAACTCATTTAAAGGTCAATTCACACATTGTAATATTGAAGTAAGGGATTAATAAAAAACATTTTAATGACAAATATGAAGAACATATATTGTTTCTCCTTACAGAACGAACGCACGATTCAATTTCTTTTTATTTGTGAATATAAACTTATTTGAGAATTAACATAATAACAAGAAATACAAAAAGATATCTAGCGGCTATTCCTATTTTAACAAGAATTAGCCAAGGGAAATTTAGCAATTATCGGGATACAAACAATTGGGCTTTATGTAATACATTACAACTGGGGAAGGCATCAATTCTTTAAACGGAAGCGGGGATATTGATTTCGTCTTTTAACTTGCAAATTACATATTTTCATTAATGGACAAATTTAAACTTCTGTTATATTTAGATTATTTAGTTTTTATTCGAAATGTTGTTAAAGAAACCGGTATTAAACTTCCAGAATGATACTGCGTTATGATATTAATTAAATGCAATATCATTAACTTAAGATGAAATTTATACAACCTGCTAAATGTTTTAACTTATAAAGAATGTCATTAATCACACACCCGAAAATTCTTCTTTCATAAACAGTCGTACGCAAAATTTGAATTTGTTATAAAATGCAACATTTTTAATTACTCAACGAAGCGCAATTTCAGGGTGTTGATCTGACAAAAAATGTGATTTCAACTTTTGTCTTTATAAGCCGTGTCTATTAAGGCCGTAGGCGATTTACGGCTCTCTACAGCTTCCGCTCTTATGTTGCTCTTTGCTAAAATCTTTTAAATAGGTTAATCGCTGCTTTTCCCTGCTTCTCTTGAGTTATTAAACGATTTTTTCGTGAATGCAACGAAAAGCTTGTAAGAAATGAGAAAATATGAACGAATATATTGGAATTTAAAACAAAGACAAATGATAACGCAAAATACTTCGTTAACCATATTCTATCGGGAATTGATAGAGAGTAGACTTAAAGGTTAAGGCTCCGAAACTCACCTATCAAGGTCTATTAGATAACAGCAGTTAGAAGAAAGTCACTTAACCACAGTCAGCCGAGAATCCAGTGCAGAACTCTGGATAGATGAATGCGGCATTCGCACAATTTCATCATTTCTGATGATAATTATTTACTCATAAATCGTCTGGAAATCGCCTAGCTAAAAATTTGCTTGAAGTGCTAGCAATCTGGAAATCATCTGGACACTACTGGAAATCGTTTGGCCAAGAATTTTGCTTGAAGTGCTTACAGCCACAAATTAAAAAAAAAAAAAGAAAAAAAAGGAGAATTTGTGTCACTAGTTAGATTTACAGTTTAAATATACCGGAAATATAATTCCACATAAAATACCTATCCATCTTGCACGTCTGATTTCTTACAATATTTACTGAAAGGCACCTCTTTTTTGTGGGCATAGCAGACGGTAAAAATTTGGTTAGTTGTTGATACTGTTTAGCGATATATCAATCTCTATGGGTTATTTAATGCCGAAATGTAATTTTTAACGCAATTTTATGCGTTCAACTACAGACATTTTGTACATAATCTTATACGTTTAGGGCAAACGCATTATTTTTTTTTTTACGTATATCGTTTGTAGATAATAAAATATTGTTGGTAATTAAAAAAATGTATTGCTTATATTTTTACTATAAAAACGTTTTGATTTTTGTTTGGGGGTTCACTATTTGTCCACAACTAGGATCCTAACAGGTGCTACCACTTCTTTTCAGGATGGACCTGTGAACAACAGCAATTAAGAGGTAGTTCCACGCCTCTCAAAACCTCCAGTACATCGATCAGAGGCTTTACAACCGGATGTAGTTTATCATCATACCTAGGAATAGGCATAAAAAGTTTCTTTGTGTCATTTACGAGACTGGAGTAGTGTTTCGAAATAAAACACATATCATTTGTTCTGTGGTGTGTGTCTATATAAACCATATTAAAAAGTGTACGATCCCAGAATTCAAGCGATATAACAGGTTTTGTTCTTTTTAATCCGTTTCAGACAAGGTTTTAAACAAAATCCTTGTCTGAAATCCTTTTACATGAGTTTTCTTTTCTTCAACCAAGAAACGAAGAAAAGTTTGAGTAATTTTACGTGGTTTTATTTTCGCACCAAGATCTAAAACACAGTGAATGAAAACTTAGATTGGGGATTTAAAGCTGAAAACAACAGTTTTTCAAAAGACTTAAAATGTTTTTTCTGAACCGGGATCATAATAAAGTTCTTACTGGAAATCGAACTAATTCAGTCGATGTGATTCGATCTGTGAAAGAATATGAACCACTCAAGGTAGAGTGTTACTGACTAAAGTTGTTGCGCATAAGGGGAGGAGGTACGGAGTGCAATTTAAGAGGATATGTCGGAAAGATATATGTTAACCCTAAGAAGGTTTAAGAGGCTAAGATTATAATGATCGGGGAAACATTCTCACAGGAGTTCGTTCCACGAAACAGCGGTTCTTAAAGAATGGATTACGTGAGACCAAATCTTATAGAGGATTTACGTATCTTAGATGTGTCACAAAGCCACAAGTATGGAGTACTCAGTGATAATCGAACTTACTACTCAGTTATAATTGACCTGCGAGACAAGCTAGCTAACCATTACACCACATCGAAGTGTCCTAGGTCTAATCTTGCAAGATTTGTATAAGGCTATTTTTGTAATATACACTTTACTGACCATCATTATAGGATTGATTAAACTATGCGAAAGATTTAATAATATTACGTCTTCTTGTAATATCTCAGACATTATTAAAATGTTTTACAATCCATTCTTCCTTTTCTCTTTCTATTTTTTTCATTAATGCGTATTTTACAACGTTTCTTCTCTATCGTCGGTTATGATTTGGCTGCTAGACTTAAAGTCTTAAGACTATTTCCGTTTCTTGTTTTACATTAAAATTTATTTCCTGTGCGAACAAGCAGCAAGGGGTAAAGAACCAAATTAAAATGAAGTCACATATTCATTAAGTGGCGCTCTTTTAAAGTAAAGGCGGGAAATCATCAATATTTGAGTTAAAGAATGTAACACGAACGTCAATATCTTTAGTTAACGAAAAACAATAATAAATACAGAAAAAAAGAAGTTTGGTCAAAAGTAATAAAAAAATTCTATTCCAGTCGTGGCGTGGGGATTAGCGGGGGGAAATGTATAGAATTTCGTTCAATTAAAAAATCCCGGAACGCTGCAAAAGAAGATCGCTTCTGGGAGTAAGATTTACGTCTCCAATGACATGCACGTAGCCATTTGTTGCTTGTCACTGCTCGATAGGCCGTACGATTGTGTTGCTATTATCAGGTTTGTAATATCAGATTAGCTGACAATCCGAGCCGATATCAAGAGATTCTTTTCGATATATTTTTTCTTGTTGATGGCACGTAGTCCTAACGGTCAGGGTATTTTTTCTCTTTCAATAGGTTTCTAAGTATTTTGAATAAATTATTTTATTTGCGTATGGTCATTTGTTCAACTTTTTATGGATCATACACACTAAAAAATATTTCATTCTGAACAATGAAAATTTACTCAATATTCGTCTTAACTCATAGATGCCTCTTTACTTCTTATCAATGCTACACATTAAAGATCATCCCTCGTTAATTCTTTTTCTTTAAGACGTGAGAGATCATGGGTATCTATAACTTCCTATATTTTGTAAGATTTATCTTAGCACCCACCACACTTTTTGTCCAGCCCTCTATTTACACAAGCCTGTTAGGGGGTCATACGTTGTTTCTCTTTGACCACCTTGTCTTCGGATGTCATTTCTTTTTGATTCTAAGTATAAGCATCCTTTTTGGTTCATTTTCCTTAAAACTTCGTCATTACTCACATGTTCAGTCCATGTTATTTTCAGCATCCATCTACAGAACGACATTTCTATTGTCTTAAGTCTCTTCTTCATCTGTGAGGAGATTGTCTAGCATCCACTGCAATATAGGAAGACCGATATTACATAACAGTTCAGCACTCTTGTTTCTAATTAAATTTTATTGTTTTTTAATAATTTGCTTAACTTTTGGAAGGCATATTTCGCATTCAAGTGCGACTTCAGATTTCGGTGTTGCAGTTTCCATCCTCCTTTTACACTACCTAAATATTTAAATTTTCGTATTTGCTTGGTATCTCCAAATAGTAGTTCGCATCTTAGGTTGTTCCCCTTGATAACAGTCATGCATTTTATCTTACAATTGATGTTTAGTTCTTTTTTTTCACTTTCGTCTAGTATCTTAAGTACTAGTAAACAATCTTGTACTGCAGAGCGTTCCTAATTCAGGGAATTCAATTTTCATTGCATGTTCCAATACTTTGACCTTATACGAGACAATATTTTGCGGTTAACTTTATCCTTAATGGGCGCTTCACTATCGCATCTTATAACAGACTAAGGTAAACGTCTTACATAAGTTTACTGTACACGGCACAAAATGTGCCAAAAAGAGGGGGTTAAACTCAAGCATTAAGGTACAAGACACAAGGGAATTTGTGGATGAGTATTTGTTTTTGAAAAAGTTTGCCTGATATAACGGGAAATGCAGTAATTTCAGCTGATAAACATTGGACTGAATTGCAAGCAACTAATACTTCTGTAACACGATCTCATAAATATCAAGACTGTTTGTGCCTTTTTGTGGGAAGATTGCAATGCCTTCCGCGAAATCGAAAATTTCTTATTCATAAATAATGCATAAATTTATTAACAACAGAATTGAACAGATAAGAAACAATTTTTCTGTTTCATTCCAGCGACTGTGCTGGTACAAGATAATATTTCAATCTGCTAATGAGCACGATCCTCACTGGCCTTGTACCGGACTAAAGTAAATACATATCTTGAACTACTATTATTACATAGTAGATTTTTATTCCCTATAGAAGTAATACTTTTTGTGACTCCAAAGAGATTCAAACAACTGTGTTCTTTTGAATTTTATTTCCCAGCACAAGAATTTAAAAAATATTTTAATGAGAAGTAGTAGTTTTAAATTTATTTTTGTGTCATTTAAATACGATTTAAAACCTCAATCGAAATAGAAAACATTTATAACAATATAATGTTTTTTTTTGCTCTGAGGTGAGAAGACTCAGAGTGAATTGTTATCAACAAGAATAGAAAATAACAGAACTCAGTAATGACGACCTGAAAAAGAATCAGCGCCGTGAAAAAGACTAAAAATGGGATCTTCTGAAATTGCTATAAAAAGTTGTCATGAAATGTAAATAGTTCATTAGTGGAAAGAACTATGAAGAGAAGAAATGAATGGAATCATACCACGGAATATATTCCTGGTAATGAATATCTAAAAAAAAAGAAAGAAAAAGAAAAGAAAAACAACCTACTAACTAAAGAAATGACTGAAGAGATGCTGAAATAAGTTACACTAATTCTAAAACGGCAACTTTGTCAGCTAAGGTACATTGTTACCTCAGGTGGTGGACTATATCAAAATGGTGGCCATTACAAGAATTGGAGGTAGCACGTTAAACATCAAGGGCGAGGTTGGACACGAGTATAAGGCTTTCCTACTGATATTGTTCATTACCATCTGGTAGTATTCTTTATGAGATTTGATAGAATCCAATAAGTTTTTCTCAGGTAATTAGTGGTTCGCATTGGAGAGTTTGGCATCTGGTTTTGGCAAATAATGGTCATCGACTACAGCCTTGACATCTAAATGCTAAAAGTGCCACAGAGAAATCAGCATTAGCAAAATAGAAAGGACCAAAACGTTAACTTGAATAATGCATATGCATATGATAATGTATGAATCAATCTGTTCATCCACCAGCTATAGGTTAATGACAGGACAGATTAGGATCTTTGGCATGCAACCAGTGTAGGTTTTCTGAATTCTATAAAAAGCAATTCTACATGCTACAGAAATCACTGCAGAAAACACTAGCGTGGTGGGGCTGTGGCCCTATAATCTACAAAGATGTTACAGCGTTCACGCACACACACATATCTCTTTATCTTTCATATATATATATATATATATATATATATATATATATATATATATACCTTTTCAAGCAAGTGAAAACAATACTAAATGTAACTTATGAAAAGCTCACCAATTACCTTCTACAGATGAGAAGGATTTTCGTAAAGATTTGAAAAAAATTACCAATATTTGATTGATAAAAACAACATACAAATCGGTGAGGTAATTTTACAAATGATAAAACATAAAACAGAAACAAAAGTAAAACAAAAATTTAATGTGTTGAATTGAATTGAATTGAACAGATTGAATTACGAGGTTGAAACATTTGAAGACGGAGAAGTTTGAAAGCTATTAACTCAAAAACATACTTTGAAATAATGTTTCTTTTGAAATTAATCCTCTTTACAAATCCAGATATTGATATTTTCATTATTAATGTTATTCTGATATTTCCAACCTTGGATGATTGACTCGTTGTTTATATTTGTAGCTGAGATTTTTAAATAAAGTAAAATAATCACTTTGATTTGTAAATAACTGAATAAAGATCTAGTGATTAAACACAAACAAAAAGAAACTAATTTTCAAACTTTAAAAATTTTTTATTTTAGAATTTTTTTTTTGTGTTCATGCTCAAGAGGTATCGTAGATATTACAAAAAGTGAATAAAATTCCAAGAAGAAAAATTCATTTCTTGAATTCAAATCATGTTTAAAATAAACATAATTTGAACTCGAGAAATGAATTCTGTTTCATACACAAGATATTAACGCATTCTGTTATCGTTGCTATGCACTTATAAATATGTTAAAATTTCATTACATTTCAAAGTAAAATAATTGGAAGTTGACTGTTGGTTCAAAATGGTTGGGAAAGGTAGAAAAGCAAAAGTTTATGAACCTAAAAACCTTGGAAGTGAATTTTCTTAAAGAATCACATTTTTTCTAAACACAGATTTACGACACCACATGACACTTTAATACGAGTCTCACAGAAAAATAGGCAAAATGAATTCTTTGATTACCACGTCTTCAATTGGAAGTGTTCTTCATTGACTAACTTCGATGTTATTGATCATATATTGTCCTACAAGCGTGCTAAAGGGAACAGACTGTGCGTTAAGAGTGGATTATTTTCGATATAGTCCAATACTGGATCGTTTCCGATGTAGTCCAAGATTGGATCGTTTCCGATATAATAAAATTGAATTATGAATATCATCTCATGTTTGAGTAAAAAAAGATTTAAAAAAAGAAAAGATTGCACATGGCTAAAATTTCAAGAAAGACAATAATATTGGCCAATACGCTCCATAAACCAACTGTTTCCAGATTCTCAGTCAGTCTAACAATTTTACCCTTTAGCACAATATGACGATTATATGGAATACGGTTCTCACACTGTATTTATTAAAACATGAATTAATTTTTAAATACAAATCCATGCAGTATAATTGTTACAGATTTTGGTATAGGATATTGCCAGTCTACATCACTGACTCAATCACAGAAATTGTCTTTTTACTAAATACTAAAAAATTAAACTGACTATTACATTCCTCACAATCTTTTTACAAAAATTTAACTATTTCAAAATCCTCTATAATATATTTTGTGAAACGAAATGAAATGATTTCATATCTGAAAAAAATGGAAGCGATTTTCGAAGCCTTCGAAATCCAAAAACCACAAGTAGCCACGGAGATCAGACGAACAAGCCGAAAAAGAAAATTCACGGAACCACTAATAATAGACCATAAGCGAAAAAATATTACCCCCCCCCAAAAAAAAGAAAGAAGCTAGGGAGGGGGTGTTGTGGGACAGACCCATTGTTACACAAGATGGACTCGTCCAAAGTATACTTATACTGACAGAGAGGATACCTGCGGGTTGAGGTACGTTGAGTCAGGGTGAGAGATACGGAGACAGTACACAGGCTGTTCACAGAGAGTTATACGAGAGTCCAGAGAGAGAGAGAGAGAGAGATAATTGCGGCTTCACTTACAGAGACTTGTACATATACTTTCTACTAACCCGCATTCCTGGACTACTAATCTTCATCTCAAGTCTGTATTCTTACGTTTAATACACTTATTTTTCTATCTCAATTACTGGCGTTGTTTATTTATTTGTGCAGGATTCCATTGCCGGAATCCACAACATTAATATTCACTTACAAGTTAAGTTTAAAAAGAATAAAACACATTTCTGTCTCACTTTCGGTTTGAATATAAAATTTTGACCACCACCAAAATATTTGAAATTATTAACAATATTATACAAGATACTAACCATCGTTATGAAGTTGATGTTTAGCTTCATTATATTTGCAACAAGAACAATACATTTATGCATGAGTCGGCCAACAGATTTATTTATCTACAGTCGAACATTTCACTTGCTTTCTAATTAGGATAAAGCAGAATGAAAATTTTCCTGTGGCAAAATGCACTGCAATATGAAAACAAAGTCAACAAAAGCATAGATCCTAAACACATCAGGGAGGAGAGAAGGGAAACTTTTTATTGTGCAATAATTTCTTAAAACTCCTTAACACAGAGGAAAACATATTTATATCGTAAGTTGATTCAAAATACATACAAATAGGTCAATTATATAAATACTCTACTTATAAAGAAATATTAATTTTAAACGTGGATATGCTTACCTTTAGTAAGGTGACGATTTTAGCGTCTTTCCTCTCTTTACATATCCAAAGTTGTTCGATCAACACTTTTTCTTTTATCGTTTAATTTCACAAGTTTACTTTCAACATCATTTCCTTTATAGTTTGCTTTCTTTTAGTTTATTGTCAATAAAATGTTAAGTATAGCCAGAATTTTCACGAATAGTTTCCACAAGATTTTTCTCGAATAAGACATTTCACATTTTTGTTATGTATAAAGTACGTCTAGTGCAATTTATTACTTCGTGAAAGGATTAAAGAAAATATTTCTTCACGAAACTCAGTAGAAATGATTGAGTCAAGTAGTAAAGAATCGAAGAAGGTCTCAACCTTTTTTTTATAGAAAAAATGGCTTCGAAGTTGATAAATTGTTTTAATAATTAAATTGTTTTTAATAATTACAAAGTAAAATCTTTAGAGAAAGTAATATCAGCTCTTTTAAAATAAAACTAAATATTGTTTCTTTATTATTAGTTTTAAAGAATAATTAATGAAAACACATTTCTCTACTTCGGAAATACGAACATTAACAAGTGCTTAACATTTCAAATGATTTTTCACATTTTTCAAAGCGAAGAAGCAATTAACAAGAGAGAAAAATGCAGCAAACGCAAAGTGATTCACTTTTCTCAATTAAAATTTATAAGACGCTTTACTTTATTAGGATAAAAAAAAATAAAAATTTAATTGTTTTAGATCAGATTTCTTAGTGCAAAAATCGTTCGCGAATTCTCTTGACGTCTTTAGACCTTCTCGAATTTGTTGTTGCTATTGATACTTGGATCCTAAAAGAAATCGTCTGAAAAAAACATAAACGCCAGTGTAAAAAAAGAAAGACAAAGCTTTTATAAAACATTATATATTTGTGAATATAGGAACGAAATAAAAGGGGCACAGAAGAAAATACAGACACCCATCGTCGACAGTTTTTGACGAATGCCTGATATCAGAATTGAGGCTCTACATAAATTGTCCTATTTTAAAGCGCCTTCAGCTTTTATAAACCACTGTCAAAGAACGTTTATATTTTAATGTTTTAAAAACGCTGTTTATGCATTGATAGTAAAATGACTCTTATTAAAATGCGTTTCGAGTTCAGGTTTTAATTTATTTTATGACATCTTAAATATTTTAAATATCACATCATCATGTGTTAGTTTATTGTGTGTCTTGTCTGATTTTATGCATAACCTCAAATCTGATATTAAGCAATTTATAAAAAAATGGGAAAATAATTAATGGCATTCTTGATATAACATTCATCAGTATTTCGATCATTGATTTTGTTATATTTTCTATTGTTTTGAATTTAGCATTAATTGCAGTGTTTTTTATTGCTTTCAAGAGATCATCTTTACTTAAGTAATATTTTCCATTCGTATTGACATCGGGCTATGTGGATTATACCTGTTTTTTATTTTTAGATTTTCTGACCATTTAAGGATCTAAAAAGCATATTTTTCGCAAACTCAAATCTTGTTAGTAAACGTGAACTACTGAACTAAATTTACGTTGAGGATATGCTAGATTTTGAAAATTTATTGAGATATTTTTAGGTCGTGTATATGTACACCTTTTTACATTACTGCATTACAAAGCAGCCATTTGCCCAATCAAGTATTTTTAGTTTTATCACCTTTTTCTGTTTTACACTATTTGAACAAACATTCCTTTTTGCAAATGTCAACATTCGTTTTTGCTCTTTCTACTTAACAGTTTCAACCTAGACGTTTATAAGAAACGAAAAAGAAGAGAAAAGAAATTAAATAAAAAATAAAAATGCTAATTTCCATGCAACAGCAATTATTCTTTTAATGCTTATTTCTCTTTCAAAATTACTGTCAACAAATGAAATTATTTGATGTCACCAGAACTGGCGTTAGTTTACAGCTCTTGCATGACTTCAGTTAGACATTCAGCCGTCACTACTTCTTTATCATTGGATTGAACTTTGGTAATGAACATTTAAGCTTGTCATACTCGTCGCTAATCATTCCTCAGATGATGTCTCGGTCTAAACTCGAAGGCATAGTGTTTTCTACAAGTTCAGCATCGAATGCCATCTCCTGGAGCTGGGGAGACGTGTACTTCTCTGTCATGTTTGTGTGTTCTACGCTGGGTGTGTGGTAGGGTGGGTGGTGTTGCTTGGGATGGACTTCAACTCACATTTATATTTCTTCTGGTTACCGGCTGCACATGTATCATCTCTCAGTTTTACGCATAATAGTTGCTAATACATTTATTTCTATACATTTATTTACAAGGTTAATAAATGCAGTTATAATTATCGCGTTATTTTGGCTCCTGTCCCAAATGGTGATCACGAGACGGAAGTAATTGCTGGCGGAGCTGATATTCTATAAATCGGATATAAATCTGATGAAAGCGGAATGAGTATTTCATAGAGATTCAAGTTCTCTTTTTCTACGATAAAATTGCTTGTAATTTCTGTCTGGTCTTTCAAATTCCATTTAGTCCCACGTTCTAAGAAACGTGCTTATGTTCTAGCATTTTTTCTCTGTTTCTAGCAGGCGAAATCTTTCATCCAGAGAGACTGCCATAATGTTCTACCACTGATACAAGATCGCTTCTGATTGGTTAATACAAGGAGTTGCTTACATATAGCGTTATTTACCGGTTTTTATGCATGCTAAACGAAACACCGGTTGTTATCATAAAAACAACTTATTTGCATTTTGCTAACTTAGGAACAAGATATTAACGTGTAGAAATTGATAATAATTATAAAATATAATTATCATGCTATTTTCATTCCCACCTCCTCTAATGACTACGAGATAAAAGAATTTGCCAAGACATCCGAATACATCACTTTTAATGATGGACCACATATTTTCTATTGTATTAATCTCTGGAGAGGCTGTGGTCATTCCATTCATTTGATATCATTGAAATTATTTTGGGTGATGTGAGTAACAATCAGTTTTACAGAATTGTCTTGAATTTAAGAATCTTGTAAGATTTTTAAAGATTTTGTGATCTGTACCACTCGAAAAGTAATGTCCAAGAAGTTTTCCTTTATCTTGGTAACATCATCAACTATGATTTATTATTTTAATGCATAAAATTCTCGCTGTAAAATTGCTCCATATCTCATTGTCATGTTGAGTGATTGTTTGCATGAAGGATTCATTCCCTAGTCAAGCCATTAGGTTCATCCAATTTAACTCTATATTCACCACTAAAAATTACTTTGAATTAATTTGAATATTTAATAAAAGTAGTGATTAAAGTAAGGTTGTCCCAGGTGGATTTTTCTTCGAAGAAGCCTAATCGTTGCGGCCTCTCTATTTGTAATTCAAAGGCAACTTTCACGTTTCTGTCTTTGATGCTTACATAAATGGGATAGTTTGGTTGTATTTACGTTAAAGATGTGAAAGCAACAAAACTCAGACTTGCTACTTATTCTTAATATTTTCCATCTTTTCACTCTGTTTAGTTTACATTTCCTCCTCCAGCAGCTTTAAATATTTTTCACTGGTCAATCCACTTATCTTGCTTATTTTACTCTTTTAATGTTTCTCAAATCTTTTTGTGTTGTTCTTCAAGTCACTTTCTTCTTGTTTTTATCTTGCCAATGTTTTCAGTTTCTTTCTCATTGTTTTAAAATAACTGTACATCATTTTCCAACGGTGTTTCCCATCAGCCAATACGTTCACGCTATTTTCTTTCTCCCTTATGTTTATATCTTTCTTACGACCCATAGCAACTTTTATATTAAAATAGATTAGAATAATTATAACAGTAAAATAAAAAATCTTCAAGTTGCATAATAAAATCTCCCACCACCAAATAAATTATTGTAAATATTTATTATAATAAAAACATATATTATAATGTGAATTTAGCATATTACATTTATTATAGGCTTACGACCACATCATGTTGAAACACCGGTTCCCGAATGATCATCGAAGTTAAGCAACGTTGAGCCTGGTCAGTACTTAGATGGGTGATTGTTTGAGAATACCAGGTGCTGTAAGGTTGGATGTGAGTTGAATTCGTTATTCACTTACACATAAATACCACAGGGAAAGATATGAATCCACCTCTTCTCCCTCAGCTATGGATTAATTAGTAAGACTAAATCATTATTATCTCCCCCTACAAAAATTCTTCCAATCTAAAAATATTTTCTGGATTTAAATAACTTGCAAAGGGTTGATAATCCGTAGAAAACGAATAAATTAATCAATCAACATTTATTATATAAATATATATTGAAAAATTTACCAAAACCAGTTGTCTTGCATAATAATATCGCATAGTGTCCGAGGGAGTGTGTGTGTGTGTGTGTGTGTGTGTGTGTGTGTGCGAAAGACTATAACATTCTAATGAAGCTTTCCATTCGATGAATACCTCATTTTTTTTAAGAACAATTGACAGATTATAGTTTTACTTTTGCAAAGTGAGTGTTGTGTTTATGAATTCTCTCGTTCTGTCATTTGAAGAAAAAAAGTTAAAAAAATGCCCATCTTTAGTTCCCCACTCATTTGACCATTGAGAAAAGAAAAGAAAAAAAAGAAAAAAGGTCGCTGTTTATAAAATCGACATCTGAAAATTGCGATGCCGGAAGATATCAGGCAGCCGATTAATAAAAGGTCACTTCTACAATGTCAAAATAAGAAAAATATTTACAAAAATAGGGGAAGCGATGTGACTTTCCTAAGAGAACCAAGAGCCCTTTGCCAAGTCCTTCCTTCCTCTTCTCCTCGAAAAGGGGCCACTAGTTAGAGATGAAGATGTCAGCTAAAGATGAACATATCCCTGACCTCAGAGTCCTCTACCCACCCATCTTAATAAGCGCAAAAGTCGTGGGAAAGAGAAAAGAACAACTGATCGTCCAACGTCATATAAATATTTACTGCAACAATTATTAGTATAGTAGTAGTGGTACTAGTGAGTACCATTTATGTCATATTAGTAGTAATAGTTTTATTAAAAGTAGTTGTAGCAACAATTTTTACTGTTTTTTATACACACAAAGACTGCAAAAAACAGAAAAGGTCATTTCTCTATTTGTATGTGTCACAGTGATATTGTTTGGCTTCTAATATGGTTTATTTGTTATTTCTGAACGAGAAAGGAGGGTGTGTGTTGGCAACTAGGACCAAAAAGAAGTGAAGTGGAAGTATCATTTTCATGATTTCTAATGCAGTCAATGAATTCTGAGCGTTTAATACTCAATATTTTGCAAACACGAAGTTTAACTTTGTCATTTGAGGCAAATTAGTGTGCATAAAGTTGGGATCAATATTAGAGTTTAAAAATGTAGCCAATAGATTGTCTTTTAAATGAAGTCATCATTTCCCTCCAGCTTAATTTCATAAATATATACACATAGTTAAACTATATATATATATATATATATATATATATATATATATATATATATATATATATATATATATATATATATATATATATATATATAGGGAAGCACGGTGAGGTAATAGATAGCAGCTCGGATTGATTACATTCACTTACGTGCTAATAATACCCTTGAGAATGGTATGAATCCTCTTCTTAACTCCAGCTATGAGTAAATGGCATGACAGACTAGGTTATATTGGAGGATGAATTCTTGCTCTGATCTGACTCTTGTAAAGACAAAGCATGGCAGCAAAATTTAGGTATTTTCTGGAACGATAAAATGAACCTGCCGTTCTTTCCGCATCTTTTGCAATGGCACGAATATACGCGTGTCATATGAGGTCGATAGTGAGTTTTTAACCCAGTACATTTTTGAGGCAAAGAACCTTTTTTGAGGGTATGATTACTCATCAGGATTAGTGTGGATTTATGACTGCTCGGTGGTGATGAAATGTTGCGAGTTTAATTTTGGATGTATTGAATAGTATTAGCTTGTATTTTTCCCATTGAGCTGTGAAAGTTAGGTCAGAGAAAAGATCAGCTGACAGGCACTGGACAACAAGATATTTCGAGGTGCACCCATACACTGTATTATCACCAAAAGTGGAGACAGTTCTGGGTCAAGGTTCTTCGAACAATTAAAGGGATTTTATCCGGACTAATAGCCTTTGTAGAGTCAAAGCTTTTGATAAGTCTGGAAATCTTCCGAGCCGATATAAAGATATCACAAAGCATTTGCTTCGTGGGGTGGGGGAAGTCAGGTAAGGCAGCCTCTTTGTCGTCTTGGAGGCAAAATTCATAGCAAAGAGCTTGGCCTTATACGATGAGGATGAGATAACCTCAAAGTCATTTATAATGGGGGGGGGCACTAACGATTTACCTCTATTGAGTAGAGCGTTTGCGATTTACTACAACCCACGAGATCCAAGTTTGTTATTATCTACTTTGATCTTGGATTGCCTGCGCAAGCCGTTCTTTGCAATTCTATGACTCTCTTGTAGTGATTACGTGTAGTACTTAGTGAGGCAAGAGTTCTCATACAACACTGCTCCCGCTGATAAAGTCGGTAGTAATTATTACGGTGGGCGATAGTTGAAGTACATTCAGGCGTGAACAAAAGCTGGATGTTAACTTTTGTGAGGTACAAAGCTTTCAATACCGGAGAGAATCAATTCAGAAATGAAGGAGGTCGTCTAGAAAGGTTCGCTTTTGAAGAGGGCTGAGAGATGTACTTCTGTAAAGCTGTCCCGATCAGCTGTTATGTTTATAGATTGTTCTATGAAAGGTTACATATCAGGAAGTCTTTGCTTTTGACAATGATCAGGGAATGATCTGAGGTTCTCAAGGAAAGAAGCACTTCTCTGGATCGGGGCATGAGGCGAGGAACAGATGTAAGAGATTAGTATGATGCTCAGCTTTATCGAGAACAAGAGTAGGCTTATTTACAATCTGGGTCAGTTCGTAGGTTTTGTATAAATTGTACAATTTCCATTCTGCGTCAGTTCTGTTTGAGTGAAATAGCCACACCTTGTAGTGAATGTTGAAATCGCCACAAAAGTGTAACTGAGGGATGAACAGAGAGGATGTGTTATCAATTTTCTTCGTTATTCTGTCCTTTACAGTAGCATTATCTTGAGGGCTATAAAGAGTGAAGACGAAGGGCATGCTATGAATGAGGGCCACTCGAAAACCCATAAATGGGAAGTCAGAATTCATGTTTTGGGGGTCTCTGTCACAGGGGAACCCATCCTTCATATAGGCCCGAAGCCCATGTTTCTGTCTTTTTGAGGGTCATCTTTGGTGAGCAGGGGTGATTAGCCCAGGATCGGGGTTTTGAATTGGAATAGAGAGATCGAGTTCAGTTTCTGATATGAACAGGAGGTCAAGCTTGATCTCTTGACGGTGTAGCTCATCCTCTAGATAATTGGATCATAGAACCCTTATGTTAGTGAAGGAGATGGAAAATTTGGGACAACTTTATGTCTGGTTGACTTGGGTTGGGTTCGTCTAAATTTTTAAAACCTTTTTGTCATTTTTGTAATTTAAGTGAGGAGTCAAGGTAACGAGATAGCAGCACCTCAAGTGGGGTGCAGAAAAACTCCAACCCGAATCACCAGAAAGCACAGCCGTAACTGTGCATTTCATCATGGAATCGGGGGAAACTACAGCACGTTTCATATTCCATTCACAAAATGGCAGCACACTAGCCTCAATATTATGCACCTAATGAAAGGTTAGCCGCCTTAAAAATTAATACATGGTTCGGATCCCTGATTATCAGGTAGACAACGCCATCCCGGAGAAGCGTACCTTTTGGTGAAGAGGCAACTAATCCAGGTTCAGGAAGAAATTACAGGCATACCACTCGAAGTGAAGCTAGAAGGTTAAGCCAGGAATCAGGCAGCAGAACTTCTCTATGGGTTACAAATATTATGTCTGAGCAGGGCCCAGGGACAGAGAGAGACTCTATCAAATATGAGGACTAAAAGACCCACTAGGAGAAGAGGGGTTACAAAGGCTGCTCGGAGATGAGTCAGTCGTTTCACACGTGACTGAAATTTGATATATATATATACATATATATTCTGAAAGGTAGCATTTCATTCAGTGTGAAAATGGATAGAAAATCAGTTGCAATTTCGTCGTTTAATGTTCTTTTATTTCCAGAAAGAAAGAAAACTGTAAATATAGTAAAAAAAGTGCCGTTTATGGAGATTGTGCCATGGCTGAGAGTACTATTCGTAAGTGGCTCGCTAGGCTCAGAAGTGGTCATTTTGATCTGGAAGACCTGTAGTCGTTGATGATGACCAAATTGAAATGCAGATAAAAATAATCCAAATCACATGTACGAAGTATCGCAGAAGTACTCTTCATATTTCATGTTATGTAGGGTATTGGAAAACACTTGGATACGTGAATCGTTACGATGCTTAGGTGCTTCACGTAACAGTTTTCATGGACCACATTTCCATTTGTAATTCTCTACGCAAACGCAACATAAACGACTTATTTTTTGAAAAAAAAAAACCGATCACAGGTAATGTAAAATGGATTGTTTTTAGCTACGAGAAGCGAAACAGGTCATGGGAAAAAATAAAACAAAAACCTATCTTCATCCAAAATTGATGAGGTTGTGTATCTGATGAGGTTGTAAAGATATTGTGTGTATTGTGAGTTACTTCCGCAAAATCAGCCGTTGAATTCAGATAAGTGCTGTTTCCAATTGGACCGACTAAAGACAACAATCGATGAAAAGCGCCCGAAATATAATCGAAAGGGTGTCGTCTTCCATCTTCATCAGGACAACGTCACATCTTTTCGCGGACTCATTTGGAAAGCCGATTTTTAACGCAGATGAGCTATTCCCCCTTCATATGACGAAACTGAGCAAATATCGATAAACACTATATTAGTAATCATTAATTACACAGTTACTATTATAGGTACGTAGACAATCTATACGTCTCATCTTAACTGAGTGAATACAAAACAGTAAAATGTAGATATGATTTATTTAAATACACTTTTGAAACTGGACAATTAGAGGGCTTTTTATCATAAATATTCAAAATGTAATATTTTTTCCGTTTTTTAAGATATATGTACACAAATATAAATTTTATGACGTGTAATCTTGAAATAAAGTAAGATCAATCTTTTTATTTCCATGTACATAGACCTCACTCAACAGAACAGAATTATAATCAAAACGATTGTTTAAAGGTAATTGAAAATCTGCTTTTAAATCATAAGTAAAAAGCTGTTACATGATAGTCTGTAGGCTTTTATTTGACAGTAATATTTCGTCTTTTTAATTTGTATTATTTTGGAAGATTTTCGTATAATAATAAAAAACACATGCATATGTATATGACTTATCTGAATAATTATTTGCTTGATTTACAATAAAAGTCAGTTGTAGACCGATGGCAAGTGGGTCCCTGGTGGAGTGGGTTCCCTATATCAAATAAAATGTAATAAAGGAACAAACAAAGACAAATGTTGAGTATTAAAAACGAATAAGAACTTTATAAAGCCATTTGAACATTATCAGTTACTCAAGTCCCAAAACTAAAGATCATAAAGGAAAGGTTAAGGAATTCGTTATCTGAGGAGAATTTGGAATCATACATGTTGCTCTCCATTGAAAAGGAATTGTTAGATGAATTGGATGCAGAAGCAATTATTGGTGGATTCGATCAATCATCGAGTGAACACAAACCATTACTTTTAATATAGTGGACTGCATGCATTTGCTCTAGTGTCCCATTGAACTCTGTTAATGTGTAAATTGTGCAGTAAACTATTTAAAATATCAACCGGTTACTTAATATTGAAATAAATAAAATATTCAATTATGACATTCTGTATCTACATTTGGTATCTACTGACAGTAATATGTACAGTACATGTACACTGTAATTACTAAGAAGTAGACATTTTCCCATAAAGACTTTAATTGTACTCTTTTACTATATGTTTTTTTTAAAAACTTTATGTATTCGTTATGAAAATTAAATGAGAGCATTGTAGTTGTTGGTGTGCTCCTTTGTCTTCTAGTAACCAATATTTTTAAGCCCAGTTTGCCATTGATAAAAGTTACAGTAAAAATTGTGAATAGAAATCTTTTTAAGAATTTTTCATAAAACGCTTTGTGATTATTAGTTATATCTCCTTACTAAGCATTTATCATCAACGAATATTGATAAGTGACTCTAAGTGACATCATTTGTTTTACGTGGAAATCGAGAAATTTATTTCTATTTTGGGTGAAAATAAAGATATAAAATCTGTACATTTTTAGCTTTCAATATCATAATCATCATATAGTTGTCGAAAAGTAATAGTTTTCCTCATTTTATCTTATTTGATGCGTGTACAATAATGATTCTCATCAAAATATAAACATTGACAAAAGATTGTTCTTCATGACATACAGTCTTTTTGGTTATTTTAGATATAACTGATAATATATCGCACATCGATAGGACAGGAGTTTTAAAAACAGAATCTCTAGTGAAGGTATTTTATCTGGTTTGAAATTAGCAACTTCATTCTCTGAGGAAATCGAATTATATTGCTGACCGTTGATTTGGAAATAAACACAAGACGCTGTGGCCGACATATCTACACTAATGAAAATGCGAAATATATGTATTATATATTTTAGAAGTATTTAACAGATCGACTTTGGGAGAAGGAATATTCGTCTAATTGCGAAATCAATTTTTTTTGTTTTAACCGTCATGAAACATTTGGACAGAGGACCTCGACGAACCTGTATTAAAGGCGAAACATTCAGCCTTATAGCGCTTTGACCAAAGGGCCTTTCGAAGGGAATTGCAATTTCTCAAACAATTGTCTTTATCAACAAGACCTGTCAACAAGCACTAAGCAAGTAAACTTAGAAATGGTCGTAGTGATGTATATTGGTATTTGTGCCACATTAAGAAACACATAGAACCAATAATAGACATGTTAACAGTTAACATACACACACCGTTGGCGACAAAAACAACACTGTACAACACCGGCAGTGATGGACAAGAAAATTATGCTTAATTCTATTTGTTTTCGTACGTATCGGGTTTTCCATTACAGCTCGCCACACGGGCACATTGCAGGCATGGGATCGTGAGATTGTTACAGAAGTCCCTCCAGCCCTTTTTGGGGATCCTCCCACTAGAATCACAGGGGTGGGGTCAGAGTTAAAATAAGTATGGGATATAACAACAGACAGAAACATGCATATCGGCGTAGAAACCCAGAGAAGTATAATGGCGCATGCGTATTTGCGTCGATGATGAGAATGTTAAATGGAAGACGTGAAAGGAGGGAGCAAAGTGGGCCGGCATTACCGGGTGTTAATGTCATTCTGTGGTGACAAGATAATAGTCGAGCCAGGAAACGAATGGAGCTGTTCACACGAAGCATCTCTAAAGAGAGTCCAGTGTGACATGATGATCGGGTAAAGGGAGTCCTCATCAATCATGCCTAGAATTTCTCGGTCCTTGTAGACCTACGGTTCATTAGAACAAAAAGGGGGAGTGGGAGAAAGGGCAAGAGAATGTAAAAAGAGGGAGATCGAAAAAACAAACAAACCAAAAACCCAGGCAACAAACTCTTAGAGAGAGAGAGAGAGAGAGAGAGAGAGAGAGAGAGAGAGAGAGAGAGAGAGAGAGAGAGAGAGAGAGAGAGAGAGAGGGGATTCATAATAGCCAGAAGAGAATGATTCAGATACGAGAGATGAAATGAAAAATAAGAAGAAGAAATACAGAGAATGAATGAGAGAGTAAAAAATTGTAAGAATTATCCCATGCAACGTGTACTGTAGTTGAGAATAAACACTTGAAATGTTATTCACCCGAACACGAGAGAGACACAGACAGACTCCAATGTAGGTGTATGGAAAGGGAAAACGAACATTTGAAGTTTGAAAGAAGATGGAAGGATTGTGAAAGAAAGAATTGAAAAATAGAACTAAAAGAGCAAGAAAGGCAAACAGAAAGTGAAAAATGGTAAGTTAGAGAGAGAAAAATATCCCCCACCAAATGAGCAGTTCTGATTCCATAGAAAGTGAGAATTGGTACCAAAAAGGGAGAAACGAAAAGAATATTGACTTAAATTGAAGAGAAAGAGCGAAAGAGAGAGAGAGAGAGAGAGAGAGAGAGAGAGAGAGAGAGAGAGAGAGAGAGAGAGAGAGAGAGAGAGAGAGAGAACGGAGTCACTAATAAATTTATATAACTGTCTTATTTTTGTATATCTAACAATTAATAGTATAATGGCTCTTTATTTTACTATGGAATTATTTTCCCCTGTGAATGAATCATTCGTACCGATATTATTGACCACAGCCCTTTATATGGAAAAAATATCCTCTCATGTCTCGCTCGGTCAGACCTGCTTGAGCATAGAAGGTTGGGAGATTTCGCATAAATAATATAAAACTATCTTGCTTAGGTTTCCAGTCTTCAAAATCATTTTATTTCACATTGCTTTCAATCATTTACTAAAATAATTTGTTTTTCGTTATTAAAACATGACCATTGCATTTCTAATTTATTTGTAATGCACTTGTCTGTTAAAAATATAATGTATTTGTTAAATCATTTACTTCTTAACCCATTTGTAGATTCATTTACAGTACATTGTTGTTGTTTATAAAAACTACAAGAATATATTCTTCAATATTCCTCTCAGCAATAGAATATTTTAACACTCTTCTTGTCTCGTGTACGTTTTTGGCAAGATATAGCATCATGCAGGTTTATCAGCTTCTTTCCTTTAGTCTAGATTTGATTCCCAATAACTTCTAGTTAAAATCGTCAAAGAGGGGAGATTTCAGACCAGAGACGAGAGTAAAGGGAACGCGACGAAGTAATTGATGGTGATGAACTATTTCATTTTTTCCGTTTTTACAATGTTCTAACAAACAGTCTCACTTGGATCATATTGAAGAGAAAAATAACTTGTTTTTTAATAATTATTTTTATTGACACTCCCATGATTAAAAATGCTGTAACTGCTAACATTTTAATAACATTATTAATATCACGAACAAAATCTAATGATTATATCAATAAATTTAATATAAAATTAATTATTTTAATAATTTTTATAGGCATTTATTTGATACTAATATAATGACCATGATGTTTATTTTTGTTAGCACTGTACAGAATTTCTTATTATCATCTTATTAATTAGTTTCGCCATTTTCTAATCTTCATTATTCAAACGTTACCACTTGAAAACTAATAATAAAGTAATATCTGACCACAATAAACTTACAATATTACTTCAACTCTAAGAATTATGATACACTGAAAAGATATCATCATCGTTGTTATCACTATCATCATCATCGTCAACATCAAGTCAGTTTTATTATTGATATTTCTATTTACGATTACTGACCGTTTACAGAGGATATTGTCATTAATATTGACCATGGCTGTTACTAATATTAAGAATCTGTGATAACCTCACTGATTGTAATTATTTTTGTTCGAATAATATGAGTCGTATCATCAGCAGACAAACAGAAGAGCTTTTCCCAAGTTCAAATGTTTTACGGGTGTTTTTTGTGTCTCTTTATTGACTCATTCTTCATTATTTTCTTTTTCTTTAAGCTTCTTTCTTATATTTTTCAGTGTTGTCCCTCTTCTTATCGTTTTTCGTTCTTCTTACATCTTTTTATCCGCATTAGGCCTTTTTGAGTTCCTCTATAGAAAACGAGAAATGATATAAGTGTTTTCAAGTAGATTGTGAATGAACAGCTTCCAGCCCCTACCCCACATATCTAGAACAAAAACATTAAAGAGGGAGAGGGAGTGCGTGTGTGTGTGTTGGCAATAAAATGCAATAAATAAATAGAATAGAAAATCATTATAAAAACATGTGAGAAACAAGTGACTAAAGAAAGAAAGAAAGAAAGAAAGAGAGGAAAAAGTAAGAAAGAAAGAGGACGAAAGAAAGGAAAGTGATCGCATTGGATAGAAGAAAGTAAATAAATGCAGAAAACAAATGGAAAGAAAAAATATTCAGAGATAAAAACGTGCAAATCAAAGTGAGGATAATTATGCTACAACTAATAATGACGACATGTAGCTTAGTGGATGAGAGAGTTACGTATTTTCCTCGAGTGCAACATGTCGTTCTTCAAACTCAGCTTAAATTTTTTTCCATTTGACATAAGACAATCTTCTCATTCATATTTGCCTAAATCTGGATTTATACAGTATGAAAATAGACAGGGTAAATAATAGTAATGATGATGATGATGATGACGATGTAAAGAAGCTAATGGCACTCATGATAATGTCACAATAACAAAACTAACGCTGATCATGTGACTAACTTTGAAATGTTGGTGATATTGGGCGATGATGATGATGGTGAACATGATTATTAGCTAAAAAGAAAACGAAGCTGCGATAAAAAGAAAGAATAAGAAAGAAGATTTAAAGGGAAGATCCATCCATAAAGGCAAATAAGAGTTGATAAGTAAGAGATGTTCTGAAATAGGCAAGCAAAAGCATCGGCACTTTGGGCGCCGGTAGGGGGAGTGGTGGATTTTTCAAAGTGTGGCTATTAATGCGATAAAGCGCTTCTTTTATTTTGTCAATAGTCTTGTACTGTTTGTTAATTGAAAATTCATTGGAAATAAATGAGAACTTTTTCGAGTGTTTACTTCAGCAATTTTTACGGCAGTCCATTGCTTTCGGTGAGGTATATAAATACGCAAAAAAATAAAAAATAAATAAATAAAAAGGGAAAAAAAGAAAAAAGAAAGAAACGGCAGACATTGCCATGTCATTGAAAAACGTCACAAACAACTGAATTAAAATATCATTTTAAAACTTTTCAATGTCTGCATTGGGTCGGCTTTGATTGTTTATTTATCAAAGGACGGAGAAAGTTGCCTGAAACGGAATAGTCTTCCAAAGAGTGAGATTCACTTCGGCAAAAATATCTGCTATTTTGCTCTCATAAATTAAAGGAATATATTGTTAATATTCTTCTTATTTACTGGAAAATATAAAATTTTTCGAGTGTGTAGGTCGATAGATGTAATACACACAGTTTAATAAATAAAAAATTGGGTGTCTATTTCAAATACGAAGTAACCAGTGTAACAACGTTTGAAGTAATAAAAATGTCGGATTGGGGATAAATCCATTAATTCTTTAGAAGCTGCTTTGATTACGTTTCGGATTCGAAACTGTGCAGATAAAGAAGCGTTCGAGAAAATAATCTGAATGAAGAAAGTAAAGAAAGTAGAATCTCGTGTGCAGCGATGTTCTTCGCGACCGAGCAGTAAAACACACTTGACCAAACGGTAGTTTCTCCTACAAAGAGGTACGCAGGTTCGATCTCTGTCGGGGAACTCATTTTTTTGACTAAGGTTTCTCGACGGCTCAGATAGATAGACGTAATACACAGTTTAATAAATAAAAATGGAGCGTCTCTTTTAAATACGAAGTAACCACTATAACAAAAAAAGTTTGAATTAATAAAAATGGAAAACATAAATTTAATCTATTTTGGAACTGTTTGTATTTTGTTGCGGTATGTTGCTTCTAGTTGGCCTCAAAGCAGTGGCAAACAAAATTTACATCTGAAATGTCACTGGTAGTGATAGGAAATGGAGTAAATTTCAACAAGACGGTATTTTCATTTGTTTTATATATGGCTAATAATTGATTAGCAAGAAAGAAAATAGACTTGTATGCATGCAAAAGTAGCTGAAATGGAAGAATACATTAAAACGTAGCTATTTGAATTTGTTTGCGTGTACGTTACACGTGTGTGTGAGTGTGTGTGTGTGTGTGTGTGTGTGTGTTCAGCCATTAAGATATACCCAAGCAGAGAACGAGTCCCGTGCTGGTGTTGTTACTACAGTATTCTGGGAGGAAAGACGGAAAAAGAGGAAGTAACAGGAAGTGTCCCATTTTTATAGATGTTTAACAGCACCACCTAAAGTCAATTTAAATAACTTTATTGATTGATACAAGTTATATTTGAATCTCAAGAACAAAACACGGAACTATGCTCACCGAAAGATAGCAGCTATTCATAAATGTTTTTAAAATGAAATTTATTTAGTCAACTAAAACTCGTAACAATATTAAATCCACTTCATTTATTACAACCCCAATTATTCATGATACAATTAAAATATAATATTTTTCTCATGAACTCAATTTTCTGATTTCCAAATCTTGTAATGTGTGCAAAGTATTGCATCTTTGAACAGTTATATTTCTGCTCAATCTCTGGACATTATTTTGGGGGTTCGCGTATGAATGTAGGCAGTCAAATAGACAGACATTATTTTTTTTATCTCTTCACTATCATTAATCAACCAAATCCACTCGTTCATTCTCTTCAGCTGCGTTTTTTAATTAAAGTTTCATTTTTCTCGTTCAATCTGGCTGAATATTCCTTCAATTACTTTTCAACAAAACTTCGCTTTGGCTTTGATTCGACGTCGAGTAATGGTTAATAAGCTACCCTGGTTGACCATTATGATTGAATAATGAATTCTATCCTCAATGAGTGTCCATAATTGTGACCCTGTATCAAAATTAAGCAAAGTAAACAATGTAAGGTTAACTATTTACTTTGAACTACGAGGGTTTGCTGACACATTTCCCCAAATCTGACCAAATAAACCAAATATGAGATCTTTTTGGAAGGTGTTCTTGGATGGGGAGATCATTTTTCAGTACTGCATCATAAAATTTTGAAAAAAAAGAAGCAAACTTTAAAGATAACTAAATGGTGCTATAGGTTAAAAAATTTCCTTTTTTTTTAAAGGAAAAATTAATCAACTACTTCATGTGAAATAGATATTGACGTATTAAAATTAAAAATAAATTTGAAACGGAACGAACAGAACCTTTCGAGCAACGTATGCATGTATATGAAGTTGAATGATGCAGAAAAATATTTTTTCTCATTCTGTATCGTTAACCGGCTTCTTACGAATGTACAGGATCTAATGAGAATATGAACGTTGTCATTTTTATTTTCTTTAAATGCTAGGGAACTTGAAAAGTCGATAGATTTGCGTCACATTTTCCTGATTTACAAATTATATGTCTCAGTTTATTTATTACGTTAGCAATCAAAATGCACACAATAAGAAAGAAATCGCTGATTCAGTATAAAAATACACACATACATGCATAGAAAAGAAAAAAAATGGAGGAGGAGGTCAAGTCTAAGACCACCCGTTGTGTTGATACATTAAAACACCTAATATTTATTGCTCGAGTCTGGTGTACTGTTTTAGTTTACAACATACTGTCATCGTGTTATCAGTTGTGTTGTGACCTGGTCACCCCGCCGGAACCAAAGTTCCTTCTCTAACCGATAGCATATCATCACATCGGTATACACAGCGTCGACACTGCGACCCGACGACCACTCAAACATTTACTCAAGAAGCGATAGATCTGTATACAAATGGAAGGACCGTAGTTTGTCCACATCCAACAATATTTTAGTTGTGTCACACAGTTGAAACACAGGAAGTTTGTGAGGCAGGTTTTTAAAAACACTTTAAAGTGTGTGATTCTTTGGAAAGTACAGAAACTGTTAGTTAACTAACAGTTTCAATATTTTCCAATGAACTTTCCAGAGAATCGCACATTTTAGACATGTATTTTACTTTTATCTTCATAAGAACAATGAAACCAAAATGTATTTCACTTAAGCTTTCTGCAATTATCTATGATATTGAGAATAGAAATTTTAAAAGTGGGTAATACAGTCGTAGTGAATTAAGATAGATAAGTAATGATAAATAGATTGATAGTAAAATAAATAGATTGATAGTAAAATAAGGCACAAAAATGTTATTTGTGAATTTAATTACGTAGAGCTCTACATAACCATTCTTAATGTTAATATCTTTAAATTATCTTGAAAGTAAACAATAAAGTTGTGCTATTAAATCACAAAAGTTTGGTTTAGATAATGCACCATCCAGAAATTTAATTACAGTTTTTTCCTACATGATCCATTGTTTTTATTTATTTGTATTTGTGTTTATTTAACGGTATATCAACACCTTATAGTTCATTTGATGCCAGAATTTAATTTTGTCGGGAGTTATGAAATAATAAAAATATATGTTATTCTGCTATCACAATTGAATACATGTTAGATGATACTCAGTTGCTGTGCATATACATGTTTTTGAGGACATGGTTACCAGAGGGGGTGATAGGTGTGTTTTAAGTTGTTTTGATGAAATTATATTTTGGAATACAGTGTGATTTCTTTAAGAAATTGTTGGATATTATATGGATTAATTTCATGAAAGAGTTTTTTTATGTTGGTTGGTTGATTTTATTTAGTGGCATATCAACCTCCAAAAGTTATTTGATGCTGAAATTTAAATATTTTAACCATCATTTTATGGCTTTAACTAAATATATTTTAAACGCAATCGTATGCCTACAACTACAGATAAAATGTATTGCTGGTCATTCTATAAAATTGCATTTTTATACTTTCATAGTGTTTTGCTTTTGTTTTCACTATTTACCCGTAGCTGGGACCCTAACAGGTGCTATCATTACAGGTCAGGGTGGATCTGGGAACGGCGGCAATTAAAAAGTGGTTCCACGGCCCTCAAAACTCCAGTCACCCGATCAGAAGACTTGCTGACGGATATAGTTTCTCGTCATAACCGGGATTGGCTTTTATTTAACAAAATTCTAACTCTCGCGTCTAAGTACAATCTCTCTTATCATCAGAGCTCTTTGGGCAAATCAGTGTGATTTGTTACCTGTAGCATAGCGTCCCGTTTCCGAGCATGACCATCTGCTAGGGCCCAATATGTATTTGTTCAACACTGACAGATTTATACTGCAGCTATACTGAGAGGACCTAAGTTACAGTTCAAGTATGTGTCCCAACAGGGATCTATACGTTTTCAAATTATTTGATACTGCTTGCCAACCGCGGCTAAAAAGTTCAGCCTGTCCTGCTATTTAATCTATAGTAGGGAGGATAAGAGATGTATTCATACCTTTCCAAGATGTATTTGTGCGAAAGTTAATATAATGATCTTCGTCCTCGGTTCACTGATTTTTCTTTCTCATCCACTCATCATTACAACATCACAGTGAGCAGAACGTGAATTTCGAATCTTGGAAAATCTAAGACTTATTCATGGTTCCTCGGAATATAGACGCTATGCATTCTTTTGCAAAAGCAAGACTTATTGGATCTAATGAATACCAATTTGACTTCGTACCTTATTTCATCAAATCACTGATTATTAAAGACATTTCAAATTCACAAGCACGATAGGGAACAATATGAATGAAAGCTTTGCAATAAAATCTGGATTACACAGTATTGGCAGGTCGTCACGACATCAATCTGAGAAATGAAAGTATCTCTTATTTATTTCTATGCACTAACGATTGAACTACATTCCCAACTGTTACTATTTCGTAAGAATAATCTCTGATAATACATTTATCAACATTAAATCCATAAAGCCGTTTCTGTTGTACATGGGCAATATATTTTATCCAGAATTCCTTTCTTGTTTGAATTACCTTTTTTCAGCGGTATCTTAGGCTCATACACAAAGAACACTGTATTCATGGACAACTTTGGCATGAATTTCGAAAAAAGAATCCAATCATCTTTCTATTATTAAGACTTCTTTATCTTCTTTAAATTACTCGAAAATTTCTTATTTACACATATAGGAAATATTTAAAAAACAAAAACATGTTTACTTCCCAAACAGTAATAAATTAATAAAAATCGTTAACCTTTCGACCACGAGAGCAAAGTTCTAATGTCACTATGGCTCTAATCAATTCTGAATTGGGTATCTCACGTCGCAGAGTTTTCTTTCAGACAAGCAATATGGCTTTTGCTTCTCTAGATCAGCTGTTGATGTATTATCGATTATTACTGAAAGAGTCTATCAAACTTTAGATAAGAATGGTGAAGCTCGGGATGTTGCTTTGGGTATCTCGAAGGCATTTGACAGGGTTTAATATACTGATATTCACAAGTTATGGTATTTCTGGACGAATTTTTTAACTAATCTAGTTTTTCTTATCAAATCGTGAAAAGGAAGTTATCTTGAATGGTCACTCTTTTAGATCTTTTTGCATTAATGAAGGTGTCCCCCAGGGCTTTATCCTTGGATCTATGTTGTTTCTAATTTTCATTAACGGCCTTCCTGATGGCCTCAATTTTCAACTCTGTATCTATGCTGACGACACAGCTATTTATTATTAAACAAGTCTGATGGGTTCGATAACGTTAAATTGGCAGCTGATCTAAAATGACCTTCATTCTGTTATTAACAGGGTCAAGGAATAGCTTGTTAATTTTAATGCCTTCAGAACGAAGCTGATATCTATTAATCATCTGAGAGAACCCTTTTTGGCTTCCGTCAGCATGGCTGATGATAACCTCCAGGAGAATAACTCATTGCCCCATCTTGAACTAACGTTTTTCGCTGACATGAAGTGGGAAGAGTATATTGAATCAATTAGTAGGTCTGCTGCTAGCAAAGTTTGTTCACATTTTTTCTCGCGATAATTTTTCTTAGATATTTATAAGTCTACCATTTGCCCATGCTATGAATATTGCTGCCACATATGATCTGGAGCTCCTGCTAGATATCTAGCGATCCTTCATAAAATTCAAAGAAGAATCTAGAATATTTTTGTTCCTGACCTGGCATCTCGACTGCAGTCACTTCCCCATCACTCTAATGTAGCTTCCATATTCCTTTTCTATAAATACTTTCATGGTAATTATTCTGATGAACTTTCCTCTATGGTACTTAGACTTTATGAATTTAAGCGCAGTACGAGATTTTACAGTTGAAATGTCTACATACAACTGTAATTTCTATAATAACATAGCATTTCCGGCTTATTGCTTCCGGCATCTTGCTTTCCAGTCAAGTTTGATTTTCAAAAATATAAATGCAATATCAAACTTTATCTTCTGTCGTTTTATTTCTTTTATTGTGCTCCCTTCTTAATAATATTTATCTTTTTGTTATATTATTTCCCACTCTCTTGCTTGGGATGAAAAAATTAAAGAAACATATAAAATCTATCTATCTATACATATATAATCATTCTGACCGGAAAACGCCTACCTATCAAAAAGGCATTAACGGCTATAATAATAATAATAATAATAATAATAATAATAATAATAATAATAATAATAAAACAACCCAAAAAACAAAGAAAAATGTAGCATAACATACAATTTTGTTCTTTCATTCCGACCGGAAGACGCCTGTCTAACTAGGTAACGAAGGAGAAACGCGTTGTCAATAAAAAAAAATTTGTTCGGATTGTATATCCTAGTAACACGCATATATATATATATATATATATATATATATATATATATATATATATATATATGTATGTGTGTGTGTGTGTGTGTGTGTGTGTGTGTGTGTGTGTGTGTGTGTGTGTGTACTTGTATGGCGTTCTTTTTCAAACGAGGAAAATAATCTTCCTACTAAGTTACATGACACCATTTTTGCATTCTACACACGTATAAAAATAAACATGTTCAAATGTTTTATTGAATTCAAGGCACAAGGTCTTTCTATTCAACATTCAATTTCTTGTCAGTGTTTGAGTTGGCGAACTTTCAGTTTCAGCGAAAGAGAATAGTAAAATGATTTTTTTTAATATACGGTGAAATTCAGTAGCACACCTTTGTGCTATATGCATTTTCATGTCAGACATCATTTTGCCAGATTTCCAATCAGGGAAAGTTTGACCTCTACTACCGCATCACCAATATCAGCCTCGGATACCATAGGTGAAGATAAAAATAGGAGACATTTGCTTCTGTATTGAACATCCTATGTGTGTTTATGTGTCTGCATGTGGGAGTGTATATATATATATATATATATATATATATATATATATATATATATATATATATATATATATATATATATATATATATCAAAGTGAGTCTGATCTACATTTCGTTCTGAACAAACGTTTCAATGTTTCAGGATTTGAGTTAGTTTAACGCAATCTATTACAAATGTATTTTGAACAATAGACGTTTGCAAATAAGGGACTGCAAATCTCAACTGCGCTTATCATTCAAGGGAGTGAAGAGTGAATAATGAAACGATATCCACTCACCTTCCCTTAGAGATCTGAATGCATTTTCGAGTCTTTTATTTGTTTTCTTTGTTTGATTTTTTTCATGTTTGCATTCATTCATTTTAAGGCGGAACCCGCCTATTTCTTTACCAACCCAAGCCTGCCACCGCCTGTAGAACTTGTTCTGTTTGGATGTATTAGCGACAAACGAAAAGAAAAGAGAAAGAGAAAACATTAAAAAACAAAACAACAACAAAAAAAAAACGCAAAAAACAAAACAAAAAACGTGTTGGTCGCTGTTAGCCATTTTGAAAACAGTAACTTTTCCAATTGCTATCCACTGATTTCTTTCTCGTTCAGATGCTTTTCTTTTCTTTTTAAATGAAACGTGCACGTGTAAGACTTGCCGTGGGCCTTCGACTGGGTCGATGGAGGCGAAGAGGGACACAGTTCCACGCAACCCCTACTGTGACATATGCACGAAGTAAGAAAAATTGAGAGGGTCGTATGAGATAAAAGTGAGTGTGACAATAAAGGCAAATGTGGCTGTAATTATTTATTCATCGTCATTAATACAATATTTTCTTAACTTTTACAATAGTATTGTTATTTAAATTTATAGTCTGTATTATTTTTCTTAATTCTTGGAATTCGTTTATCAGCATTGAACGAATTTCTATATTTTATAATTATTATTATTTAAGTACTCTCTTCTTAATGCTGCATACTTGTTTTGCCAAAATATCTTTTCATTTTTTAAAAATTTCCTTTCAAAATTTTTATTTGTATAGAAATAAATATTGTGGGTTAATGTAATCTTGTAGCGTTAAATTAAAAAAAATATTCAAATTGTTTTTATTGTATTTTCCAGGTAATACATACATACATATATGCGTGTGTATACATGTGTATTTTTCTTTACGTGAGAGTGCGTATATGCATTTCATTGATGAACCACTGTAATTTTCAGTGGCAGTGTTAATTTAATTCCGATATTTTCCCCTTGGAATCACTATGAAACCGATTGTATCTGTGTGAATTATTTCAGCCCTTGGGTTAAATATAAAAAATAATAGGAAACAATGTAAATGACGCGAATCACTTTTTAAATGTTTTATTTGTACACGTATCCATACGCACTCGTATACTCCCGCACACACGTTTGCATATTTGCGTATGTTTGTGTCTTTGTATACATGTATTTGAGTCGCATTCATGCCCTAAAGTCTTTGAACCACAAACTGAGCTTATCTCCCATTAAGAGAAATAATAATTTTATGATTACTCTTTAAATATAGATTTTCTTGAGGCCATTTTCTGTCATTGAATAAAAATGGCGTCCAGCTGTACACTTCGGAAGAGTGTCGGTCGGTCCGCTGAAGTGATGCGTCAGTTAAGACCGTGTGCAACTGCTAATTACAAAGTGCTAATAGATGTAAGCAGATGAACAAAACTAGCAAAACACAGGTGCCATTAAATAAGCCCTAAAATATCAATTACTGAGTTCAAGAAAGAAATTACAATTATTTTTTATTGCGGGCAGGTGGATGTTTCGCTTACTCAGTTTGGTCCCATGTGGTAAACGAGTTTACGGACATAGAATCTTAACGAAAACGACCCTATCTTAACTCTTATAGTTAAGCAGCGTTAGTAGGGGTAAGAAAAAATGGGTAACATTTTTATATGTCGAATACGTGCTGCAAATATATTGCTTGTTGAAGATTAAAATTTGCCAAGGGCAATGTTATTGGAAATTGTAACTTTCTCGAATATATTATTATAGAGGTAGAGAACTTACCATGAAATTGAACAAATCTGGTAAATACTAGAAGTTTTAACTCTTTTGAATCATGAAATGTGCATTTAAAAAAGTTTAATGTTTTTTCATTCGAAACAAGATTTTTTATTTGTGGATTAAACTTTATGCATATTTTTTCCATAAAATAAAGTTTAGATTTTCCCCCAAATTTAATTTTTCAATAAAAATTTTGTCTATTTTCAACTTTCAACCGTGCGCACGCACACACAAAACACGCGCACACAATTATATATATATATATATATATATATATATATATATATATATATATATATATATATATATATATATATATATATAAGTGAACATTGAAGTCAACACTTAGAGGCGACAGGCTGTTTCATGTTAGACGTAATCGTCAGGCCACCTCTTTATATATATATATATATGTGTGTGTGTGTGTGTGTGTGTGTGTGTGTGTGCATGTGCGTGCATGAGTTTTGCTATGAATAATTTGTAAAGATGAAGAATATTTTTCATACATGGGCCAGTGATTTTATGTGGCGATAAGAGAATATAGCCAAATTAAACTGATCTCTCTCTCTGATATATATATATGTATATATATATATATATATATATATATATATATATATATATATATATATATATATAAAAGTGGACACTGAAGTCAACATCAAGCGCTGGCAGTCTGTTTCATG
>OZ038502.1:40505497-40795497 GCA_964036315.1 Acanthosepion esculentum | reverse complement strand
CCTAGAATTAATCAAACTATACTGAATTGGTAGGCAAGAGTAGATTGATAACGATATATACGAGACGATCCAGCCATTTGATATTAACGAATAAGTAGGCCACATAGGACAATGGCTCCTTAGCCATTTCAAAATATTCCTCTTCGGACCTAACACGCTTAACCCTTCCACTGCACAAAACAGTCTGCAAAGTACTGTTTTTCTTAGGGATCGTCTTAATCTCGTATATATTCTGAAATCAACCCTTCCACGGCGATTTTGGCTTATGAATATCAAGAAGTCCTATTGAGCCTAATCTGAACTATAATGGCCGATGTTACAGACGTGAGTAATGCAATGTTTTGGAATAAATAAATAATTAGATAAATAAGCACAAGACAAGAAGGAAGTGCAGTTGAGATATTAAAATGTGTACTCCCCGGAGAGTTTATGGAATCACCATATTTTCTCAATCTCGTACATTTACTTTGATTGCGGTTAGCATTTTCACTTGTTCTCTTTGTTGAACAAAGTTTGAAGCATCGGTGCCAAAACTTTGACTTCTCTCATTTAATCATCCCAGCTATTGCGATCTTGCAACGTTGAAGATGCGTTGTATTTTAGTTGGGGATAAATGACGTCGTGGCAACGTTACTGCAACATTTCAATCAACTACTTTCCTGACCTCAAACTGAACATTCATCCAATGTTGTAACAATATTATGGCAACTTTGTGCAATACTGTAGCTGAAACATTCTACACAGATCAATTGAAATCAGAATAATTTTTCTTCGTTTAATATGAATAGAAGGTATAAAATTTCTTTTCGTATATTTTAATTGAGAATAATTAATTTAGATGCACATTGTAATAGCTTGCTGGAATTTATTATCCATTTTATGTTAAGTTACAATGCAATGTATTTGCAACATTAGACGGTAACTTTGCAGACTCGCGGAGGGGAGCCAAAAAAAAAGTTTTTGGAATGTTGCAGAAACGTTGAAGCAACGTAATTTTTTTTACAGGGATCTCTCCACAAAGCCATTTTAATTATAAAAAGTTGTTCGGAATGTCTACGTTACAAGCATATTTGATGCATATTTTCTGTGAATGCTTACTGATGTCTGAGTAACTTCATTGTTCTTGTTTACATAGTAAGGTGTTCTCTGATTAATTGGCAAGTTGCGTCAAGGATGTGTAACACGTTCCCATTCAAAATGGCTGGATAGTTTATGGACAAACTTCGTATATATATATATATATATATATATATATATATATATATATATATATATATATTATATATATATATATATATATATATATATATATATATATATATATATATATATATTGACATTTGGAAAAACGCTCAAAAATATGTTTCATATTATTTTTCCCAAGATGGCGTAATATTTATCACACACACACACACACACACACACACACACACACACACACACACACACACACACACACACACACATATATATATATATATATATATATATATATATATATATATATATATATATATATATATTCCAATATAAATTAAAGACAGTATTAGTACACTGGTAGTTTTAGTTCTCCCAACTTAAAGGACTGGACTCAGCTGAATGGCGAATGACATAGATCAAGAAGTAGGGTAACTACGACAGCACTGTAGCTTCTGTGATGTTGATAGAAATTGAGCACGTTTTGATCGCAGACAGTTTGTTGATGCTAGAATGATGGCGCTCTCTATCTCCGTTGTGACAACTACCAACATGTGATACAAGAATCCAACAGTCTGCAACTGTGACAAATGATAACGACCCAACGAAAAATCACATCCCAGTTCAACAGCAAAATTACAATTTACATTGCATTCCCTAAGCTGTCGAGGGTCATGGATCGACAAAGATGCCATTATACGTATCACAGCATCGGTTACTGTGCGTCACCTGGGTCATAGAACCTCGTTATTGGACTGTGGAATATTAGCATCGTGCCGCCTGACCAAAAGAGTTGCGTTTGCAGGTCTTTCAAACTGACGGTCAAGTTTGTGTGTGAAGGAGACGGCCAGAATCTATGGATTCAACCTGTAATTAAGGGGTATTGTGCAAACTCCCAAATGTTAGAGTTCGTAAGTATTTTTAACGAAAATTTGTGACATATACAGATCTGTTGCAACCCATTTACATCCCTTTATCCTCGTCATTTTCCTAGTAGTAATGGGTTGTTTCAGCAAGATGACACAACTTATCCCCCCCAATCGTGATCGGGTGACTTGGAAACCTCGACTAACTTTCATATACCCACTAGATTTAAATCCAATTGAGTCATGTATGAGACATGTAAAAGGTATGTATGAGTCATGTATATTACCTGTAAGTGACATGTAGGAGACAGCACTAAATTCCTTGCAGTTTCAGAAAACATGCAAATTCATCTATGAATAACCATGAAACGTATCAGTATAGATATACGCACGCAATTATTTCACACCCCAGAGTCCATGCTTCGTAGCATAGCCATTGTTATTCAGGCTAAGGGATGATCTAAACATTATGAGCTAGCTGTCTCTAATTTTTTTTATGTTTTTCAATCATACTCATACTCTACTCAAGTAGGTTCCATTCTATTTACTACTGATTCTCTTGCCTTGTGAGTGTTAAATCTCCAAACTGTTTTTCCTCGCTGTGTGTCCTCAAAATTGCAGATATCTCTTTCTGATTGTTAGTAGCTGAGTCTTTGTAGCTCCTATTTTTTCTTAAAATTTCCTTATGTGAGTGAGAAATTCAATAGAGAGAGAATTGATAGAGATATAAAGTTGTGGAGCTAAAGAAAGAAGGAAGAGGATAAAAATTGAAGAAGTATAGGTACAGTTAGAAAGAGAGCGAGAGAGAAGGACAGACAAACAGGAAGAGAGTGAGAGAGAGAGAAAGCGCGCGAGAGAGAGAAAGCGCGAGAGAAAAGCAGAGAAGAAAAATAGATTTGAAAGGGAAAGGTTGTTGGAGAATGTATGATGGAAAGAAAGCATGACAGATTTTGAAAACTGCAATGAAAGAAAAAAGAAAAATACTCGATAAAGAACGAACAGATAAATAAAAAGGTAGGAAAAAGAGCGGGCGAATGACAAACAATAGTGTTGAAGTGGTAGGTGTAGTTCAGGTGTCAGTACTTTGGCAAATGTGTTTGCTCGAAGAGGCTAGTAATTAGCGACTGTGCGGAAGTATTATTGAATCTGGTAGCGGCACAGAAGCAACCTGACACGGTGTTCAATTAGTAATAGAATCGGCACTTCCGGCTAAGGCTGCTTGGGTTGTACAGATGCAGGAGTCAACAGAAAAGCACTTTGCAGCCCCCCTAACCCATGAACATGCACAAGCAACGACGCAGTGTTGTCGCCGGTAGGTGGAACTTCATGCAAAAAAAGGAATTAGACAACATCGGATGTGGCGAAAATATTCATTGACAATAAAAGTTGGGAAGAGGGCGCGCTTTTTTATATTTCAGGGCAGCTTTTTGCATGAAAAATCTTTTTTTTTTGACAATCGAATTTGAACGAGTATTAACATCCTTCTAAAGTTCCTTTTCTTCATTAAAAAAAAGATCTATGTCGTTTCTTTCCATTTTTCATTTCTAATTTATTTATTTTTTAATCCAATACCAATAGCGTAAAAAGATTAGTCCAAAATTTTGATTCTAACCAAAAGCATGACTGTGTGCGATGGCTGAAATAATTATTTGAATTGGAAAAGTTTATCTGTCATTTATTTTCTCCTTTTTATACTTTTGATTGACAAGTAAATATTTTCTAAAAGGAATGGGAAATGTAGTTAACACATTTATTCTTTAAATGTGTATGTGGGGGTGCATATATATTTCGTCGAAGACGATACACGATACGCGTATAACTCAATTAGAAGATGAGGAGAAGCAATAGCTTGTGAGCAAATCTATTTCAAATAAAATGTTTATAACATTCTTGTGTTAAGTACATTAAGCACATTAAGTAGAAGCAAATTTATTTTCAAACATAAACCTCACAAGATAGTCGGTTTTATAAATAATAAAAATAAATAGAAATTACAAATTTATAAAAATGACCGCCCGAAAATAGAGGAAGTTAGTAAAATACCACCATTGATATTTCCTTTGAAAACTTTTAGTATTGTGTCTCCATAATCTGCTATTTGCGGTTATAAGAAATCTGTATCTCTTGTCCGCATAGCCAGGTGGGTTATTTTCAATGGTCACCTTAATCTGTATAAGTGACAAAAATCGGTGTGGTATATAATATTTCTTCTTTTAGGTTAAAAATAACTACAAAAATTTACACAAGCAAATAGGTTTGGTCATTAATTAAAAGATTTAAACATTTCATTATTACTATTCTTTTAAAGTAACAAAAGGAAAATGATTTATTTTCAATGTAGAACTCCAAGAGTTGTTCGGACTTTGTTGATATCCCAATTTTTGGGCGACTCATTCCACGCTCTTCCTCATCTCGAAATTACAGAATGTATGTAATATTACCTTTTTATATTTTTGTAATCAGCAAAATGGGTGTCTCTATTTTTGAAGTATTCAAAAACGCTTTTGAAGATAATTATCAAGGACATAATAAATAAAGTACTTGGAGCACAGACTGATCTATTTATCTCGCTCCATGGTCAGTATTTTTGTTTGCTTACAAAATCTATTAAATACACACGAACGTGTGTGTATGTGTGTGTGCGCGCGCACTCTCTCTCTCTCTCTCTCTCTCTCTCACACACACATACATACATACACACACTTGAATAGGTTTCTGTATCACCTTGTGTAAACGCTATCGTTGTTTATATAAAGCCGATCGAATGTGTATAGACTTGCCAACTCGGACATGATTGTGTTAGTAAGTCAGGCTGGCGCGTACGGCCACGCGATAACAACTCTGTCAGATGCAGATCCTCGTCTTTTTTGGCGTCTCATTGGAGTTTCCTCTTTTCCTATTTAAAGTTTATGTTCCCTGTTGAACCGACTATCATTTCTAGTTTAGCCCGTGTGTTGTAGGAATGTAAATACCTTTCGATAATAATCGCTGTGTATAACCCTTGTCTAGTCTTTCACTAAGCAGCTTCTGTATCTTCTTCATCTCCACTTCAAAAGCTTCATCATCCTACAAACAAAATCATCAACACTGTCATTATCTCTTGCTTCATCGTCTCAATTTTACAAACTTATCGCTAGTGCCATTGATCAATCATCGCTGAGCTCAGCTTCCAGCAATCAACACACATGTGAACATCGAGTTTCTTGTATCAACAGACGTCATCAGTCTATTGACAGTGCTTTGGTGGTCTACTTATAAAGGACCTTGTATACAAAAATTATAATGGTATATGAAAGACAGAAGTAAATCAAAATATATTAATACTGAAGATTTCGGATAAATCGTATGCAAAAACAACAATAAAAAGAAAATTGCAGTATGCATGTAATACTCATTGCATGTAATAATAGCAATGTAATACTCATTGCAATGGAACAAAGGAAGTAAGTATCATGATTTATTTGTTTCCATTCCTGTTGACGTACTTATAGTTCATTATAAAAATTATATTTACTGCTCTCGACGGATATATACGTTTTCAAAACACCGTGAAATATCGATCCCTAAAGTTTTTGTAATTTTTTATATAAAAATGAATTGCTGCTATTTTTACTGTAAAAAATGTATTTTTATACTTTCACGGTGTTTCGTTTTTGTTTGAGGGTTCACTTTTTGCCCATAGCTGGGATCCTAATAGGCGCTACCATCCAGGATCGCAATAGCAATTTGGAGGTGATTTCCAATCTTCCGATCGGAGGTCTTGCTGTCGGATGTAGTTTGTCATCATACCCAGGACTACCAAATCAGAGTAGTCATACAACCTCTTTTGTGAAGTATTTTTATCATATTGTGTGTTAGGGGTGTCACTTAGCTTAATCTGTACTGCAGAGTATCTGATCGAAACCAAAATGGCGTCACCAATCTGAAGATGTCATTATAGTCATTTATTTCCAGTAAATAGTAATTCCTCTTTTTCCAAAATGATCCCGTACAGACAGGAAACAATGCAACAGTGAGAGGAGGTTATAACGTAGATTATCTGATCACGTGATGATTTTATTAGAAAACTACAATTTATCTTACCACATAAGTATATAAGAGCCGTTTTTTCACTCGTTTGAAATCAAAAACTTTTCTCAGGCGTAAGTGCTTCAAATTTTTTAGCCGATAATCAAAATCTGGCAATAAATCTATCATAACATATGATTATATGAGATCAACAAGCACATAAATTATTTCGTTATTCATTGATTAGTTTTTCAAGAGCAATCAGAAAATTTATAAATATTTGCTTGGCCAAAAACATGCTATTCGATGAAATTAAAAGTGTTTGTTTTAACTTGATTCAAAATGACGATTTTGGCTGATTTGTAACAATTGTTATAACAGTTCGCATAAAAAAAACTTTTATTGATTGTAGCATTAAAGGTGGAAGAAGTTATTTTTTGTCTATTATAAATTTCATTTACTTTTTATTTAAACAAAGCTACTGTAAATGCTCATATATGTAAAAATATTTACAAAATTTCTTGCTGGAGGTTTTTCACTTAATAATGCTCTAAGATCGGGTACACCTGTTAATGATGATCGCGATCAAATGAAAATATCCCTTGAGAATAATCAACATTATACGATGCAGGCGATTGCCGACTTACTGAAAATACCTAAATAATTTTACTATCTTAGTTAATCTCTTTCATGTGTAATTGCAGTATAACGAAAATGTTCGGTTTTTAAGCTAAAGGCGATAAAAAATGTATACTTTACAAAAACATAAAACTTGAGAACTTGGTCCAAGCGAAATAAACCACCCTACCAAAAACAAAATGTGGTTTTCATCCAAAGAAGGTGAATCAGTATACACACATATGGTGGAAAGGAGTTATTATTCTATTATGAAATTCTTCTGGAGAATCAAACGGTTAATTCGAACAAGTACAGCTCCAAATGAGACCAGCTGAAAACAGTAAAATAATCTGGATTAGTTAAGAGTAATGGTCTCCTAAGATAACGTTTGATTGTATATTTTTTGTTGAGCAGACAAAATTGCACTCATTCGCCACATTCAACAAATATTGCACTATTTGATAATCATTTGTTCAGTCTTCACAAAATTCCTTTAATGAAAAAATTAATTCGCTAAAAGTCAGAATAGAATCTTCAAGATGGTAGAAGATAGTGGAAGAAAACAGAGAATATGTTGTTCAATAAAATTAAAGTTGCAAAATGTAAATAAGAACAAATAATAATAAGAACTTAAAAAACACGATTTTTCTTTGCAAATATAAAACTATTTGAATATTTTTTGTTGACTCTATTAACTCTGAAATACTTTTCATTTCTCTTCTTTTTGTTGCATCAGTTTTGTTCAGGAGAATTATTTAATAATCAACAGTAAAGAAACTTGAAGAATTGTTTGAATGATTATAGGTATTTTTCAAGATAGTTATTGTCATCGGTTAAATACATTTTTATTAGAACAGACTATTTGATGAGAAAAATGCCATTTTAATTCCATACTACTGTTAGTCGATCCGATTTTACTGTTATTTGTAGCAGTTTAACATTAACCCAACGTTTTTAGAACTCATTTTTTAGCGATTTCCATTTTCATATGATTCAAAAAATATATTAAATTGAGTGATAAATTTGATATATTTAAACAATATGTTAAGCAATCAATTCCACAGACGAATCCTCTTCATTGATGTAATCACTTAAAAATATAAGAATATCACTAAAATTTGGTTTTCAGTAAATAGGAACTTAACTTTGTGGTAATGCTTGACGTTTTACGTAGCGGTAGATCAATAAATTCTCAAAAGAGGGAAATTATTGTAAGATTGGAAAAAATCTTTGTATTTTATATCAATTTGAAAACGCTATCATTATAAAGTCAACTTTATGCTTTTCTGTTGAAATTAAAAAAACCTGTTTGTTGTGCATTTCAGTTTTGTCATTCTTCCTATTTTTCTTAATGAAAAAAGCCTGTTTTTATTCGTTTACATTTTCATTTTCTCAAAAACTAACTGCAATACTTTGAATATAGGGATGAAAAGAACTGAAACAATGGCAGACCACAAATTTTCGCAAGACTTTTTTCTTTTCTCCTTTTTACTCCTACATTTTTTTTCATTTTTAGTTTATACGATTTTTTCTTAATATTTTTTTCTTATATCGTCTTTTTAGGATTATAACCTCTCCTTTTTTCATTAACCTTTCCTCTTTCCCTATCATTTTCTCTTTTCCTTTCTCTCTTATTTTCATTCGATGCCACTTGATTTTCATTTTTTTCTATCCTTTTCCTTTTCTTGTATGTTTCAAAATGTTTCTCTTATAACCTTTCATTTTCACTCTCAACCTTTTTTAATCTCTCGTTAACCTCTTTCATGTTTGTCTTTGATCAAACTTCTTTTTCTTCTTTTCGTAGGGAAATCCCTTAAACAATAACAGCTCTTAAACAGTTCAGAGGGCTTACTATCCTGAGGGTTCCAAAACCCAAAAAGCCGGAAATAGGTTGAATCCGACAAAAAAAAAAAAAAAAAAAGAAAAAGGAAGAAAGAAAAAAGAAAGAATTATAGATGAAAAGACCTCCATTCCAAACTGGCATGCCACTGAGAAATAGAATCTAGAGTGAGCTGGTGTGAAAGCAAGAGACCAACGTCAAGAAGTGATAACGATTGCTGCGTAGTGACTATGTTGTCATGTGAACATTCTATCCGACGCTTACAATTTTCATTGCTCATTCTCGGATATTAAGTTCCCTGGCAATCCATTTTCGCTCGATCCCACTAAATGACACTGATTTCTCCCTCATTCACAGTGGGAGGTGCCTCAAGATCGGCCCCTCTCTGCCTTTCTCTTCCTTTCTAATTCTTTCCTCTTCCTGTCTCGACTCACTTTCGATAACTCACTTCTATTCTTTATAATAAAAACATCGCGGGTGTTTGCATTTAACAAAAGAATAGATATCGACAGTAAACGGAAACAGTTTTTGTCACGACGCGTGCTCATAACCAGTTTGAAAAGAACATTAATTTTTATGAAGATTCGCTATGCTGTTTGAGCAACTCATATTATCGACTTTGCTAACCTCTCGGAAAAATGCTGAGCACACGTAACGACAAACAGTCACATCCGTTCTCTAGAGGATGGCGTACAAATGCAAACGCGATGTTGTTTGCAACCAAATAAGATCTTCCTGGAATAACTGTTATCTCTACTTAAGTTCTGTTCTTTTATTTATGATTGAAGAGACACCAAAATACTGACTGATAGAAGGTCAGCTTCGTTTCAGTCGTTGCTTTTTTATAAAAGGAATGCTGAAAAGTTTTCAGCCCGACACTTCAAAATATTTGTGTATTTGATCATCCTTTGGGAAATTGTTAGAGCCGAGAACTTTCCCGCATCCTCCTCTCTCTCTCTCTTTCACACACACACACACACACACACACACACACACACACACACACACACACACATATATATTTCCAAGCAAATTTTATTAAATTTAACCGACTGTTTAATTTTTTTATCTTATTTTTCCAATATTCGAATAAAATGTATGTTAAGATCGAAATTGTGGAGAAACTGTTCGAAGTTCATGTTTTTGTTTGTTTTTGTTCAAGTACTTTAGACAGCCTCAGTCATTATGAAGAAATGTGTACTTTCAGTGTGTTAGGCAAGATTCTGTTGGCTATCCTGGTATTGTGTAGAGAGGTGAAAGTCTGAAATTGTCGTCATGTGTAACGGTTAAAAGGAACGAGATCGCATAGAAAAAATGTATCAAATATTATGCGTAATGTTTTTGTTTTTTGCCTTTCACACTATCACCACATAATTCTTGATAATGACTGAGAAAGTACCCGAAAAAAAAAATTAAAAAAAAACAAAACAAAAAAAAATCGAAACAAACAAACAGCAAAACAAACATGAAATTCAGACAGTTTATCCACAAGTCCGATCCTAGCATAACACATTCAAAAATTGAAAAAATACAACGAAAAATTAAACTGAGAGATCTTGTCGGTTGAATGTAATAAAACTTAGTTGGATGAATACTTGTTGCCCAAATATACCTTGTATGTATATATATATATATATATATATATATATATATATATATATATATATATATATATTTAATTATTTTATATTATTGTCAATTATTTTTAGGCACTTTTTGTAGTTGGAGGTGTGTTGCTTATTAAGGTTGTTGCTTATTAAGGTTGTTATATTTTCATGTTAGATTAAATGGGCCCTTATATAGCTGTCGTCATTTAGATGTAGGGTCAGCCGTTTTGATAAACGAGTGGTTGTATGTCTGACGTAATTATTTATGATTTTGTTTTCGTTAGGGACGCAGTTCCTTATTGGGCATTTGAATTCAAAAGTACAATAACATTTTAACAGTCATTTTTAACGAAACGCGCGCACACGCGGTCACACACACAAACACATAAATGATGTGATGTACTTGATCTATTTAGAAAGATAGTAAACATTTTAGGGAAATGTGGAGGTTTATATTTTCTGTATGGGTGTTGTAATGTTGTAAGCGAATCAATTCATGTATTTTAGTCTATACAACGTTTCAGTTATTATATGAGTGTTCTCATCTCAAAGAGAGTCCACGCACAGTTCAAAAATTGGAATTGATATAAGCAAATTGAGGCTATTTCATCAGTGTCTAATATATCTATAAATGGCTTATGGTTCTTTCAAATCAAAATATTGCTTAATTATGGCTGTCATCTATTGTAGCGTCGTTAGTAATAGATGTAGTTTTGTCATGTTAAAAAGATTTTTTCGATAAAAATCAAATATGAAAACTGGTCTAAATTTGAAAGATTGTCAACGAAGATAAGCATTTTAAATCTTTGATGATAGTAGTAGAATTATTAAAAAAAGATTTTCTTAGATGTAGATATTAGAGTGACTTGATTTTTTGAAAAGCACATCATGTAAAATTTTTAAATTCGATCCAAAATGACTTGTAAATTTGATCTGAATAAATAATCAGAATTCCATGAAAAAGGCAATTGAGTTCTTTAAGAGTCGTCTGGTCATTTCAAATAATTAGTTATTTTGCTGTTATGCAGCGAATTAAAAGCCTTTTATTATTTGATGCTTTCTCATTCATCTCTTGATTATTAATCCTACGTTTACAGGATCTCATTGGATGCACACAGCAAGTAGATTTTTAATGTCAAAGGGTACTTTAGGTATCTTGCTTCATGTCCGTCTCAACTTTAACGTATCTTACTTTCTATAACGTACAATTCTATAGATATATATATATATATATATATATATATATATATATATATATATATATATATATATATATATATATATATACTATTTCTATTTTTTGGAAATGGGTTAGCCATTATTTTCTTGATGAATTGTTAGTTCTACTAAACATGCAGCGTATGTTGGCGTACTTTGATGCGAATATACGTTGTGTTGGATTTTTTCACTGCAATTTACTGTCTCACTCTTTTAGATTCTTCCGAATTAGTATATAAAATGTATATTGTTTAATCTTATCATATCCATTTATTGTAATTTAAACAAATTTTTACTTTAATTCTATTTGTTGAATTAGAATTAACAAAGCTCATTTATTTGATGTTGGGATAAAAATTATCAGGTTATGGTCTTTGGTTAAATGATGTCATATGGGAAAGATTTTAATTATTATATCTAATTCATACATTATTGTTGATAGTAACGATGATTTAAACATAAATTTAACATAATTTCCGTATAAAATAATACAACCATATAAAATCTTCTCAAATTCAATATATTGGTAAAATGTACAACGATGTCGTACATCAGTTTTCAGATTGTGACGATGCATAAAATTAAATATAACAGTAAATAAGTGTAATTTCCAACTCTTTTGATTTTTAGTTCTCTGTGCGAAAGCTGAATGCCATGTAGAAGCAGATGATTCCATTTTATGCATAGTTTCAGATATAACTTCCTATCCAAACAAACACTGACACACATAAACAAGCAGACAGACAGACAGACAGAAGTATACATAAACACATATCCAAACAGGTACTCACTTAAGTAAACTGGTCCATTCGTAGAAAAATAGAGAAACATTTTTTTAGAAATAATTTTTATAGATTAGCTCTCATTAGACCTTCACAAAGGCGCGGCATTTATCAGAATAAAAATATTGATTTTTTTATCACTTTAAGTGGGGGTTCCTGTTCATAATATCGATACAGTGTAGAATCGATCCCCGATTTCTTAAGGTTTTACAGGGTTATCTGGATGTAGCTGTTCTGCGTACGAAAACAGATCTTTTGCAAGAAGATTTCATTTAAATAAATTTGATTCGACACAGAACAAACGGATATATATTTTTTAATTAAAGAAAAAAATTACATAAATTATTAAGAGTATTTTTATGTTTATTCTTCATTTAAGACAAATAATTATTATCCCCCAGTGTTTGTACATGTACTTCTGAAAACAATTCCCCAATTTCTTTTTAGTTTAACAAATTTAAGAAAACAAAACATGCAGATATTAATGATGTAAGGAAAATTTCAAATTTGGCATTTGTAAATAACAGTTAAGTCCAATAACTATGTAATAAGTCAGAGATCAATTTACAATTGTATTTATAATATAAACAGTGCCCCTATTGTAAATTTATAAAATATCAATAATTTTCAATTCTGACAAATATCGTAACTTGCTGATGGTTTAATGAAAACTAACCTACAGAAATTATTCTCTGAAAACGTTTTCCTATCTTTTTACGAATGGATCATTCTCTTTAAGTAGTGTCCCAAGTATACACAGACATATATATATATTAACTATATTAAATAAACTCTTTTTGGTTGAGGATTCAGTTATCAACTCTTGTATTGTAAGATTGCACACTTAGAAATTTACAGTTTGATTTCCAAATCAAGGCCAATAACGTCATCTGCAGTAGTCTCCACGTAAAAGGGGAACTTATAAGCAGACAACAACAACAAAAAAAAAAAAAAGAAAAAAGAAAAAATTTCTATCCCGTAAAATTGAGATTTCTTCACAAGAAATTGATTCGAGACAGAACAAATTGGAAATTCCTTATTCATACCATTTAGGAAATATTTTTATATCTTTAAAATAATTTTGCTTAGCTTAAAATTACTGTTTTGTTAATAAACTGCAGTCTAAGTAAAAAAGTTGGGCATTTTAAAAGTGATATTTTAATTTTCTATTCTATCAACGATAAACGAAATTGGATCATTTTAATTGCAATTGAAATATAATTTTCAGTCTGCGTAGCGAATTCATTCAAAAGTAAAATTATATATTTTTCATAAAAATTAATTTCAAACGCATTTTAAAGAAAGATTGTCTCCGTTCCTAATAATCAGATATTACTGGAATGGACACAATTTATATTGAAACAGACAGTTATATACCTACATGTGTCTTTAGGTAATATTGTAAAATCAGATACACGAATAGATGTATACCTGTACATACAAGTACACGAATGCACTCAATGACACCCGCTTTCACACAAAAGTTGCCTGTATTAGTACAAAAGAAAAACAGAATTTATAACGCTTTCTGCAATAATCACTTCTCGCGCCAAATATAAAACATAATTCCTTTTGAAGAGCAATGAAATGTTAGTTCGAAAGAAATCAATTAGTATGTACTTTCATTCGAAAAAGCACGGCTACGCATGCATGAAATATGCAGCGATGTAGACGTATGCAAAAGCGGGACAAACTTTGCCTCTTCAATGCGACCGTCAGTTAGTAACGTTAATCATTTTGTTTAAAATCTTTTAAAAATTTCATCGCATTAAATTTTTATACTGTCAAAAATGTTACCCAATCAATATGAATATAAGCGAAAAATTATTATTAGATTTTCATGAACAATCAAAATCAATTTCAACTCAAAATACTCTAATTATAGTACTATATGTTTATATCTATATATACATATACACACAGAGACACATGTATATATATATATGTGTCTATACGTGTATGTTTGTGTGTGGATATGTACATATTTGTAAAATTTTGATTTATATACATATGTGCATATACATAATATATATATATATATATATATATATATATATATATATATATATATATATATATATATATATATATATAATGTACATGCTCACACAGACACACACACACACACATATATATATATAAAGATATATATATATATTTATATATCAAGAATAATATTGTTGAAAAATTTATAACAAAGTAGATACTTATGTTTGAGTAGACGCCTATTTTTTCGACAGTGTAAATTACATTTCCCGGTCTGCACTTCCGAGTGACATAATAAAGAATATCTACTCTTCTCCATGGTTCGAACCTTTATAGGAGAACTGACCGACCCGTCCGGCATGCATTAGTCAACGCGGCCAGAAGAGCGCATCACAGTCTAGCAAGCTTTAATTTTTTCAATTTCTTAAAAATTTCTAATGACTCAATGAAATTTTTATCCTACATTAGTAGTAAACAACACTAAACGCTATTTTGTGGATATCCATGTTTGAGTAAACGCCCTGTTTTTGTTTCTTGTAATAGGAATAATGTTTATGTAGTAGGAAATATTGTCGGATAAAAATCCATTGATTTCTTAGAGAAATTACTGTGATTACGTTTTGGATAGATGAAGGTCTGAAGGAGAAGATTAGCATTCTTCAAAAAAGGTCAACTGAACCTGCTTTTGCGCTCTACATGGCCGAGCGCTCTAAATCAGTCCGGATCAGAAGGGGTGTCTCTTGCAGAGGGGGACGCAGACCAGAGTCCTACAGGAAAACATATTTCGAATGCGTAGGCCGTTAGACATAATTCACACTGTTAAAAACAAAACAAAACAAAAAAACAACAACAAAAACAAACAAGCAAACTAACAGGATGTCTCCTCAAACATGGAAATCCACAAAATATCGTTTGATTTAGTAGGAAATAATGTAGAATAAAATTCCACTGATTATCTCTCTCTCTCCTCCACCTCTTTCTCTCTCTCTCTCTCTCTATATATATATATATATATATATTTATATATATATCCCACTTACATATGTAATACCACGTGTATGCATTAATAAAAGAAAAATGTATTCATATATTGAAGAACTCTCTAAAACAGATTTGTTAAAATTAGAATGGTTGAAAATGTTCAGCTCTTTAAATAGGAAATTTTATCACTTTCAAATTGAAGGTTATTGGTATTTACGAAGCTTATATTGGTCTGGCACAAGGCCACATATGACTTAAGTTTACTTTTATGATCCTCGGCTTTATGTCCGGTGCTCATTTGTGTGCAAGACGGGAAAGGTTTTATTTTGTTTAAAGTTAATCCTCAGTGAGAACCTGTTTATAAATAATTTCGTTGTGCGCATATCAGATGAAAAAATACAAAAAAGTAAACAAAAAACCCCCCAAAAAACAAAAAGAAAATCTGTCACGTCATAAGGGCAATGCGTAGAAAAACATCAAGTTGAATTATCAATTTTGATTATGTACGAATCTGTACGCAAACATGTACGCACATGCGCACTTGCATTCCGACAGGAATATAGTTATATGAAAGTAGTGATATGACCAAGATAACTGAGACAAGCATTATAAAAGTATTGAATTACTTCCCTTTATTTCCTGTTTGTCTGACATTTGCAGAAGATAAATAAGTACAAGTCGAAAGTAACTTTACATAATCAATTTACGTTTTACTGAACTGTCAGAAAAAATTAACTAGTTTTGTTTTTACATGTTTCCTTTACTAAAGAGTAAAACACTAAGAAAACAAAGAACAGAAATCGAATCGATTAAAATTTTCCAGAAAACACACACACATACACGAACCCAGCAATATGAATGTATTTACGTGTGTGTAATTTCACATAGGAATTTGTATTCATATGCATGAACAATAATAAATTCAAGTCATATTTAAAAGAACGTAACATAAGAATCAGGATCATAATGTATTCGGAGCTTTATAAATCAATTAAGTCATTATATAACTGAATTATTTCTTTTTTAATTGCTATACATGTCACCTATTCTTTGAAAAATTAATAAATAAAACAAAAAAAAAAATGAAAACTAGTATCCAATTATTTGGAAGCATATTGGTACACGAAAATGAACAAAGGGTAAGCTACTAAAACTGTTTCTGATGTATCGCAGTTATTTTTGACACTTAACACAAATATTTATGTTAGCTAGACTAAACTAACTGATAAAAAGGAAAGTCGACGCATTTCCTCTTTTAGTCTGAGATGATGGCGGCAATTCTGACCTTAACAAGAGACGAGATGAATGTAAACAAAGAATAAATGTCGGGAGGCTTTTTAATTGCGGCTGATTTGTTTTTTGCCCTCTTTTTAGCTCAATTATTTGAATTAAGACACAGGAGATGGCAATTTCTATCATCATCCGCAAACCTTGAAAGTTCAACCTTTTTATCCAATTTAAACAAAATATACGTATATATGATAATATATTTTACACTTCTCTTTTCTCATATATATATATATATATGAGTGTGAATATCTATCTATATATTTTTCTTATATCCATTTATATATATATATGTATATATATTTGTGCGTGTGAATATATATATATATTTTTTTTTTCTTCTATCTATCTATCTATCTATCTATCTATCTATCTATCTATCTATCTTGTTATTTTTTTTTTAATTCAGTGTGCCATAACGGGTACAAGAGTAGAAAATAGAATTAACAAACTGAGTTCAAATTTCGGTTGAAGCTGCTTGTGGTCAATTTGCTTTAATGACGTATGTTAAGGCGTGGATCCAGTTCTCCTTACGCTTTATCCCTTCGCCAGATATCTCGACATACAATATCCTCTATTTGGAACGACATGGTGGTTGGATGAAAAAAGAGCAGCGGTCATTTGGATGAATCACTTTCCTATAGGTACCTTACCACAGAAATTGTTACTCGCATAGTCCACATAAGGCAGTAGCCAACATAATAAATTTCATCTATATGAACATCTTCCCAAGCATTTTCATTTATTTACCAGTTACGACAATCCTAGCTTATAAATTTAGATTTTGTTACCTTTTCTTGCCTAATTCTGTTTTTGACAGGACTTATTAAAATTGGTTGAATTTTACAGAACTAATTAAAATTCTTTGATTAGCCAATTGTTTCCGTATGTAGATTTTTAATTACAATGTTTCCATTCGTAATCCAGACAAGATCTTTGACAAAAACTATCAATATTTGCTGTTAAGAGGCGATAATACAAATCTGTTTGCTTCAATGAAATCGGGAGCAACGATATTGACATGTATGTTTAGAAGATCACCCCCTTGACTAGTTTACTTGAAATAATGGTTACTATTTTAAGCTTGTGTAGATTCTGTGGGAGAAAATGGGCAGGTAAGGAATCAGACTCGCCAATCCGGTCGTCTTCACAGTATCTTTCTAATTTCCACCCACATCTTTTGTTGCTGTTGTTGTTGTATAAACATAAAAGCTAATATCAATATGCGTTTTGTTTTGCTCTTTCTTGTTCATTCCTTACCCACCTATCCAATTTATCGCTATAGAAAAGGACGGATATTAGCGACACCTGATAGAGAAGGTACCAACCCGAAAAAAAACACCAGTAACAACATCATTAATACACGTAAATGTTGAGCCTTGTATTGTGTCCATTCAATGATATTTCCCGTAAATGCTGAAGAAAATGAAAAAGAAATGAAAACAAAGTAAAAAAAAAAAAAAAAAATCAACACAAACTCGCGAATATAAAAATCTAAACAGAAACTAAAAAAGAAATAAATAAAAAATGTTGAAATAGGAGGAGATGAACAAAGTGATGAAGAAAGAAAAGGAAACTAGATGATGTGCTTTCAATTCTTTCTTTACATTATGGCCCCTGTTTTTATTTGCCCCTTTCCAGTTTTCACACACTCGCTCTGACAGACTCATACAATAAGTGCCGTTCCATTAATTTAGCTACAATGTTTGTTTATATCTCAATAATACGGGGAGGGAGATAGGAAAAAAGAACGGCTCCTCCACTTTCTTTTATGAAAGTTTTTTCTTTTCTTGGACCACGCCTTTTTTGTTATACAGAAGAGAGGGGATTGATCATCACGCAAGTTTTTCTTAACTGCTAGGTTTCATATTTTTCGTACACTAAATACCTCCCTATCTCCTGGCTCTATTCTAAAATAGTATTGTTGTTATTATTATTGAAGATAATAAATTTGTCACTATATTATCACTATTTTTGAACATTTATCATCATCAACAACACTAACATCATCGTCATTATTAGCGTTGAGGTTGTTAGTTTTATTGGTACTTACTAAGCTGTGCACAAGGTCACAAGTGTGAGACACCTAGTGAAAAGTGAAATCACGCTAATTGCAATCACTATTTTTTAAGTCTCACTACAATCATCATCATCATAATTATCCTCCTCATCGTCATCATGACAATTTTTATTGTGTTAATTATCTTATGTTTGAAAAGCGATGATAATGCGAATGTTATTTTCTTTTTTGTTGTTGTTGTTGTTGCTATTATCATAAACAAATTTATTATCTTCACCATTCAGATAATTTTGTTATTATTAGTCTTTGTAATTATAATTATTACCGTGGTTCTACCTTTACGTAATATTACGTTTGATTGTTACATCTCTAATAACAAAGACATATTTATCTTTATTTCTCTTGCTACTGTTGATAATGTCTTTTTGCGAGAAGAAAAAGCGCTTTTTTTGCTTAACTTAGCTAACAACCCACTTCAAATTCTCAAATTGCGTTTTCATTCAGTGCGGGTTTCACTCTCTTTTTTTCTCTAATTTTCGTTATTCGACCAGTAATTGTTCGATCCTTTCCTGTTTAATGGCAGCTATTGTCTGAAGCGATAGGTGAGCCAATCTCCTTTTTCATTTCTAGTTTTGCTTTTGCTAAGGTTAATGCGTCCCCCTCTTTGTGAGGTCATATAACCACACTTGGATAATGACGACATGGGAACTAAGCGACGTACCCGAGAATCAGATGTATAGAGCCTTTTTATAGGACGATACCCATTAAAGTGTCTCTGTGCTACTTATTCCAACAGCGAGAGTGACATGAAATGTGGGACCCGAAGTAAACGTATATATTCAGCGGTTAAAAATAAGTCGTTTTTAACATCAGAGAATAAATTACGCGAATTTTTTAAACAAAGAAATAATTAAAAAAATAAGTTTGATAAACATTATTATTCAGTGAATGAAGTGATAGTATTTATAATTTTGAGTTTGTTACAAGATTGAATTTATATTAAACATGGAATGTGGAAAACCTATCCCGGAATTTAAAATATGAGCTCATATATTGAAACATGAATTTAAAGCGTTTAAATGTTTGAATGGCGTGATAGTAGAAAATTTGTTTATCGTTTCATTGCAATTTGATTGTTGCAGTGAGTGTTTCTACTGATAAAATATCTCAAACATCATTCATGAAAAAGAATAGACAGTTTACGAATATTAACAAAATTAATCTGGTTTAAGAAAAAGATCAACAAAATTTATCGAATTTGTGTTAGAAAACTGATTCTGCTTTTTATAGAAAAATATTAACAAAAATATATGTCCTTTGTGCAGTAGATGTGAATACAATATTTGGTTTTCATAAAGATGAGTGAAGTCATGAGAAAAGCTTAAAGTGTTATTTGTCTCCTTTCATTATTTAAATATCACAATTAAAAAGAAAGCCATTCCGTTTTATTTTTCTCTGTCTTTTGTCGATTTCTAGCAATTTTATTAATATATACAGAATATATCGCTAGAATATTTTTTCAATAGAGATGGTTACGTCAAAACAGTCACAGTTTTTGGGGAATGCAAATTTTATATAAATATGCACATTAACCGGATACTAGAAATAAGTCATCATTTGTTGTTGTTTTTTTCTTTTTACATGTAAAGGTTAAACTCCACTCACATAATCGTTTTGTAACAATTACCAGCGATCTGTTATAATAATTAGATAATAATTGGAATTTATTCAATCTAAACTCATTCTGAGAAAAGAATAATGTACACTCATTATAGATCGAAAATGAAAATCGGAAAAAGGCGAATATTTTACCAGATTCCATTTCATAATGAATTGCAAACAAGTTATTTTATGCTAAACATAAAATTATGTTTAAATTATAATTAACTGTTTAAAGATTACATTTATTCCAGTTCTGATAATGACTTAAGGTTATAATTTGTGCAAAGTGAAAACTTATTGAAGCATCCCATTTATTATCTCCCCTGAATTTTGTCACCAAAGAAAACCTCTCTAAGAAAACGATTAATTCCGTTGTTGAAATTTAATTCCCCAGTAAGTGAATAAATGTATCTTTATTTGCCTCTGTATTAAATTGCACTGAAAACAGGATGGTATGTTTTTCAGAATATTATTGGCATCAACTCAGTTGAATATTTACCATTTCGTTTCTTTTACAAATTATTCACTTGTAACAAAACAGTGTTTTGGCTGTTTGTAAAAACAGTCATCCTACAAAACTACGTAAATTGTATAAATAGGATCTTAAATTGGACGCTGAAATTATCTTCTCCCTGCGTGTCATTTTTAAAAATATCCAACGCAATGTACAGAGAAGAATTTCAAAAACAATATGCCACATCAAGGCATGTGCGCTAAAATTGCACAGCATCCAAAATAAAGTCGATGTCAACAATACTCTGACACTATATGAATAAACTGTATATCTTCATTGCGCGTTAACACAGGCCTGTACTCTTGCATACGATCGCACAAATAGCGAATTTCATGCCTCTTGCACCGGTTAAGCAAATATTAAATATCATACACGGCCTCAACTTATCCTCGTTCCTTTTGTATTCCTCTGGTAAGATGAAAGTTTCAATCAGGAAGCCCTTCTTTTATTGTACGGACTGCCGAGAGGATGCTTTCCCAAACAGTAGAATCTTCACTTCTTCAAGAATAGAAACAATCGTTATCTATCCTACATATATGCACCTCTTTGTTCTCCCTTTATGCACTTACAGCAACCTTATTTACTATACCTCTACCTTGAGTGGCTCTTGGGCCTTGTACTAGGTGAACAATAGTATAAACATTGTACATTAGCTAACGTAAGATGTCAGGTGTCGTCCATCATATCACATACATGTTCAAAGGAGGACAGATCTGCCATGGAAGTTTCTAAATTCTTGCAGAGTATGTTGAAAAGTACAGACATCATGTGGGCAGGCATTATCCTGCTGAAATGACATCTTTTCTTGGCAGTAGAACAGGTTGAATAATGTTCTGGACGCACATGGTGCTGTTCAACTTTAACTTCATCATTACCAAAGGCGAGCGAGAGATATAATTTATGGCTTCCCACACTATGATGCCAGGGACTGGGTTTGTACCACGTGGGCGAAACACTCTGGAATATGCCGCTATCCACGTGTACATTGCACACGTAAACGACTATCACTTGCTTGAAAGTTGAACCTATCCTGATCACAGAACTTTCTAGAGCACCATTGAGCCTCCTATGTAATCCTCTCGTGTACATCAGTGTATGTTTTCTCGCAGTTCTGCTGTAATTTAACGAGTCTCACCTGCCTGTGTTGAAACTCTTAGATTCCCATTTTGCCGTGGACACTGTGTGATCTGACACTGCTGCCATTGGAAAGTGTTGTTCTTTGGTGGTCATTCAAAAACCTAATCTACGGGCGGAGGAATATTTATTCTACCATGATGTCAACATTGAAGCACTACGGATGCGTCAAATTCAAATACGCGGTAATTTTTCGAAATCACTCGAAGATCTAAAATCTGACACTACTAAAACGGAACTAATTGAATAAAAAGTGAACGTGTGCTTCTCTATGGTATGGCAGGCTGTTGAATTTTTATTTTCCGTCAGTGTATATTTATATACATTTGTGAATATATATATTTATATATATATATATGTGTATATATATATATATATATATATATATATATATATATATATATATATATGTGTGTGTGTGTGTGTGTGTGTGTGTGTATGTGTGTGTGTATGCGTGTGTGCGTATGCGTGTGTGCGTATGTGTGTGTTTGTATGCGTGTTTCTGTCATTTTATTATAAAGACTTTCAGACGGATTGTGCATGGAATCACCTGATACTGATAATGATGATGATGCAATATTACAATCATTCGTGCGAAAGAGTGTTTCAGTTTTCTTACATTCTGTTTTCAAGTAGTGCATTTTGCAATTTCTGTTGAGCTGAAGAAATAGTTAAATTCAACATGCCAAGCGAAGGGCAGATAGTTTTCCGATTCTATCTGAAAGGAGGTAGCTTCTCAAAAACCCATTTTCATTACATCATATTTTTTACTCTACCTAGCATTCTTCTTTTCATGTAAAGAAAGAAAACTTAAAAGAAACAACCTAACAAATTTTCATTCAATTTTCCAAACTCAGCATTGACAGCATTAATCGATTCTTATAGAATATTTAAAATGGGGAAAAAAAAGAAAAGAAAAAATTACTTATTACAGATAAAACTTATTCAGGCAAAACTTATCGTCACTTGTTAAGATTTAGTAAAATGACTTTTATAAAATTTCATAAAAATGTTTTACTCGGCATCTGTTCTTTCATTTTCCCGATATTTATCTCTTTTGACCCCAAGACTAAAAAATACGTTTTTCTATGATATAAAGCAAAATAACTATTATTACGATAGATTTTTTAAAATCCGGAAATATTTATTTACGAATATTTATATTTGCAGATTTATCAAAAGGCTTGTATATGTATGGCGGCGGAAATATGAACACGGTTTGATGAGAATCATTTATTAAAGTAAAAGATGAAATTGAAGAAAATGAGCATTTTGTATGGTTATAGATGCCCGATATGTATTGTTAAATTTTGTTTTTGACACTTTATGGGTCTAACTTATTGTTATCGGTCCATATAAATGTAGAAGGTGATAAATTATTTGGCTTGCCATATGTAATAAAATCTAATAATAAACTTATAAGTAAAGAGCTGACTGCCTGCGCATCATATAATATTGACATGTATTAAAAAAAATCATTGCATATTTTTATAAAATCACAGCAGCTAATATATTTGACCAAGGTTGAAAACGAAACGAATAGATAAGGAAATTTTACATTCTGCTGTTGAGTTACTTCTCTTGATTTATAAGAGCATTCAAATAATATTCATAAATGGAAGATTTTATTAAAGAAAAGTCGAAAACTGATGCAGGAATCGAAGGCAAACAAGAAGCTTGATTGAAAACGGATAACAAATAAGAATAAAGCTAACGATTTCCATCGGATGAAAATATCTTTTTAAATGCTAGATACTTTTGAAGGTATGTTATATATTATTTTCGTGTCTTAGATTGTTAACAATGAAAATGTATTATCTGTAATGTACGTGTATTTGTTTGAGTGTATGTATGCGTACGTGTGTTTATAAGTACATCTATATATGTGCATGTGTGTATTTATATTTCTGTTTATGCACATCTATCTATCTATCTATCTATCTATCTATCTATCTATCTATCTATCTATCTATCTATCCTTACATCACAATCGTTGCTCTGTGGAATCAACTCTCAAGAAGATGCTGTTCAATTCTTGGGTCAAGCGTTATCTTCCACACATATCTTCATAAACTGTGCCTCTTACTCTGTAACCCTCTACCTTGAGTGGTTTCCGGGCCTTGTACAGGGTGAACACCATTGAATAAAAAAATCAACAAAAAACCCATACATAGCCATATACAGGATACTATTCTAGTTACTAACCTATCTTCAAGTATAAAGATATCACTGTGTCTACTTATATAGTAATGAGAATATATATAGGTTTGACAAAACGTACATTACATACAACCATTCACGCACATAGAGGTGCGTGTATATATGTGTGCGTGTCAGTGTCTTTTTGTGTGCGCACGCGCGCTTGTGTGTGTTGAAAGAAAATTCATGGAACCGCAATTTAATTCACAGTTGGAACTTGACATTCAACAAAAACTCCTCCCTGAGGCTAAACATAAAAAAAAACTCGCCACACACAAATCTTTTCACTTAACGCTTTTAGTATCTTTTTAGAGTTTCCATCTATTTTCTTAACCTGTTCTCTTTATGTTATTCCTCTGTCCGTTTAACAATTTATTTTTCTCGTGGTTCACCGGCGCCCGTGTAGAAATCGTCATGTTTTTCTTAAATATAACCAGAAAATACAAGTCTCGTGTCAGTTGTTGGCAAATAAATAGAAAATAGTCACCATCAAACGTCGCGCTATGGCACTAAATATAATGCAATAGTTATGACCAACGAGCTTGTACTATTTTCAATAAACTATATCCGAATATCTGTGTTCGTGTGTTTGTTGTTGAACCTAATATCAACAATTTCAGAGTAATCCCCTATCCAAGCACTGTTTCTTAAAATAAATGAAGTAACGGTACTAAATGTTATAAACAGTTTTTAACTTTAGTGCTTCTTCGACTATTTCCCCTTTTTTGAAATGTCAAAAGAAGTGAACGAAGATTCACACAGACGATTGAGATTATTAACTGCAATAGCGGAAATACACTTCAACTGAAAACGCGTTAGTCCTGGTTGTGACGATAAAATGCATCCGGCAGCAAGGCCATTGTTCGGGAGATTGGATGTTTTGAGGAGCGTGTTGTTCCCACGTCCACCTATTAGGGTCCCTTCTATGGGCAAGTAGTGAACATCCAAACAAAACCAAAATACTATAAAAATACATTTTTATAGTAATAAATACCAGCAATATATTTTTATATATATAAAAATTACCAACAACACATATTAAGAGTAAAATTACCAATCACACCTTTTGATAATAAAATTACCAACAATATATATTATCTGAAATTGAAGGCATACAAATACGTTAAAAATATTTAGATTTAGGCATTAAATAACCCATAGAGGTTGATATGCCGCTAAATAAAATAAACCAAGCAAGGACAAGTTTATTCTGAGTATAGGGAATAGTTAATACTAGACATCTTTGCAACTCAGACAAATTTAACCAAAGGACTTCTGCATTTTCGCTGTGTGTGATTGTCATATAAAATGAAAGTATTTAATCTTGACATCATCAAGCCAGTCTGTAAAGGAGGCGTCTAGTTTATCAGACAATCAAATGAGATTTGATGTAGCAATATTTAATTACGACAAATCACCAATGCCATCTGAAAAGATGAGTAATATTTTATATAAAATTTTTCAGATACACGAGAATGCATCAATAAGTCAGTAATTATTAGCTGAAGTTAGAATCGACATTTTCCTTGAATAATGTTTAATCAACGTGATTAATATTCACTGTTGAATTAAGTGCATTGACAAGGATGGAGATTCATATAGAAAATAAATATGTGTTTTTCATTATTAGACGACGAAACTATTGATTTGTACGCATTTCATAATCTCTCAAAAGCAATAAATAATATATGCAGTGGCCAAATAATTAACGCGTATATATATATATATATATATATATATATATATATATGTGTGTGTGTGTGTGTGTGTGTGTGTGTGTGTGTGATGGACACTGCCGTCGATTTCTACGTATGAGGATCCAACAACCACATTCAGTTTTTACGTTTGTGTCGTAAGTAACACTTCAGTCTCGCTTTTCGCCGTTGTCATTCGTCTCTTAGCCAGTCAATACGACTGATTTTAAATTTTCTGATATCACCCTGGCACAAATATCTCCAGTTATTTCTATCCAGTGCAACTCGCTCGAAGTTAGTATGAGGCACATTGACATGTGAGAGGTTACTCTTTATCTTGTCTTTATACCTGAGCCACGGCCTTCCAACACTCCTTTGTTCACTGTCAAGCTGTCTATACATGAGGACCTTAGGTATTTTGTTATCACTCATTCTTGCAACATGATCAGCGAAGTTGTGACTGCACCAGGAAAGTCTCATTTCCACCAATGTTGCATTTTGCGAGAAGATCCGCATTGGACACCCTATCGTCAAAAGTATAGCAACAGATCGCGCGGAGACAACTTTTGTGGAAGACATCCAGCTGATTGATATGGTACCTATATGGGGTCCACGATTCTGAGCCGTAAAATAATGTGGTCAAAACGGCCACACTATAAGCCCGTATTTTGGTGTCCAACCTCTCTCATTCCATAGGAGGTGACGAAGCTTCCCAAATGCAATTGTAGCTTTGACGATCTGATTTATTATTTCGTCATCAAGGAATGCATTTGCGTTCATCTTACTTCCCAGATATGTAAATGACTTCATATAGTCGAAGTTCTTCCTTTCAAACTGTATAGGAGTGTCTGTGAATTGATGAACTGGTGGAGGCTGTCTGACACCTCAAATCTTGCAACAAACTATTTCTTATTTAACAGTTAAAATATTTAATCCTTGAAAATGGCTAAATGCATAGCCGAAAGCGCTCGGATAAAAAGAACATTCGGACAGTTTTTATATAATTTATCAAAAAAATTATTAGATCGCATGAGAAATTGTATAAAAAACTAAATAAAAGCACCTTGTCATCGTATTCAATGAAATGTGCATATATATATATATATATATATATATATATATATATATATATATATATATTGTGGTAGATCCTCCTACAGTAGAATGAACTCTTCCTCCTCTCATAAATACTAACTGCGAGAGTCAGTTGGGCAGAGAGAAGTAGAGGCAGTTGATTTTCTTTTCTAGGTCAACCTAAGTCACATCGGGGTGGTTTCCTGTGGAACCCTCCCCTTGGTTAGGTTAGACAAGCTTAAGTGTACCTAGTTAATATGAGTAAGTGTTGTTCCCGGCCATCTTTTTAGTTATGATCCAAGTCGAGATTTTCAACCGCCCTAGTTTGTTTTGGCCCCCTTTTATCTCGACTGAGGTCAGTCTTTTTATTTCCCCATGTCCGTGTTATTTTATCTCTTTCCCACTCCCTTAGCGAGAGTGCTTCTTGATTTTGTCCTCTGGACAGAATACAGCGGCCTCTCTATCTTTGAGGGTTGGACAACCCTACTAACATAAATTATGTTTAGTTTAAAAAATTTGTTGAATTTTTAGTTTGTTATGGGGTTCATCTCCCTCCCCTTTCATCTTTTCATGATTAGAATTTTATGTATTTTATTATCATCAAATTTTTATGGTGTGGGGCGCGTTTTTGTAGGTCCCCCCTGGTGAGGATGTGGTATTATGGTGTATGAAGGATTGAATGGTGACGGACGAATTCTTGTGGTGAATGTGTCAATTGTAATGTATGAATGGGTCGCGAATCTGATTAGCTAGGTATAGGATAGTTAGTTAAGACCAGCCTTTACCCCTCCCTTTTTCGGCCTTGTGCCACAATTTGTACATTTTTGTATGAATAAATAATGAGAAGTAGAGGCAGTCTCTGAATGTGTGTGACTTTTGTGGAAATCTCTGGCTTGAGCAGAGAGGAACCCGGACGAGGCTTTGCTGAAGGGCAAAGTTTCGTCCGGGGAGGTAGACAGGCCCTGAACCCGTTTATGCGGGTTCTAAGGGAATATTTTTGCCCGAGCCTACGGGCTCGGAAAACCCACGGTAAACTTGGCCTTGTGCCACATCCATCCATCGTGGAGTGGGGGTGGGGGGGGGCTGTTAAATATAGAGAGAAGTAGACGCAGTGGAAAAGAAGGCAGTTAGTCTACGAACGTGTTCTAACTTGAGTATTTCTTTGCGCTTAAACTGCTAAGCATTTTTTAATTTTTGAAATGTTTTTGAATTTTTCAGTTTTCTTGGTTCAGTTTTGTGCATATTATTTGTGTATTTTCTTTACTTTCTTTTGTGGTTTGTTTTCCTTTTCGTGCTTTGAATTTTATTTTTGAATTTTTCAGTCTTTTCCTGTTTTAGTTTTGTGAAGTTTTTCTTTCTTTTTGTTGTCTATTTTCGTTTTTGTATTTTTTTCATTTTATCTTTTTCGTGTTTTTTTTAAATTGTTGATTACTTTTTGGTTTTCCACGTTCTTGTTTATTTTTGTGTTTATTCTTTACTATTCTGTTTTTCGTTTGTGGAAAAAATAATTTAAAAAGAAATAGAAAGCCATGGTGGTTCGTAAAAACCATCATGGCGGACAGTAACAACGACGAAAGTAATACACCGCTTTCTAAACCGGTGTCACCAGAAAAAACAGCCTGGTCTAAAAGTAGGCCGCTTTAAAAAGATCCCGCCTTTTACAGCATTCAAAGGAAGCAATTTGAAGAATCATTCAAAGGGAATGAATTCTTAACGATCCCGGAGGCACTGGATGCCTTAAGTACCCGGACAATTTCCCTGCTGTCTTCCGATGTTAAAACTCGAAAATTAATTGGGGTCAGCAGGGATAGCATGGAAGAAGCCCTGAAAACTGTACAAATCATCCCAAAATACTCGCCAGAAGAACAAATGCACTATGGGACATATTGCTAGCAACTGAGCAACAAGCCAAGGAATTAGCTGGAAGCGTGTTGACAACCAAAAACTTACGTCTGCAGACGGAGTATATGGGCACACGCAGGACAAAGGTAACTATACATGGAGTATTCGTGTATATCCCAGAAAATAGAATGGGGGCCTTTTTCATCAAATATGGTGAAGTCCATGAAGTAAAGGCCCTCATAAGTAAAATAGGACAAGCGACAAGCGACATGGAAGTTCAAGTCATGGTGAACCGAAAAAAATTCGGAGAGATACCGAATGTTCTTGTTTGCCGTGACAAACGGATGTTGATGGTTGTGGAGGGTAGGAGACCATATTGCTGGTCGTGTGGCGCTTCAGGGCACATGGCTAAGGAGTGCCCTGGTAAAAGCACAAAACATCGTTCAGCACAAAACATCCGTTCAGCAACGACAGCAGCAGTGGTCATGACGCCAGCAAGGGAGGGATCAACTACAAAAACGACGGATGGAGCCTGGAAGGAGGTTGGAAGGGGTCGGAAATCCCCTAATGTTCCGTCTTCACAAGACGCACCCCAACCAAAAATGCAACAGATACCAGAGAAGCAGCAACAAAAGGAGGTGCAGCCTCCAAAGAAGGTGCAGGAAAAGCAGCTGCATCAAAAAATCAACAGCAGCAACAATAGCAACACCAACAGCAAAAACAACAGCAGCATCAACAGCTAAAGCAACAGCAACACCAAGAACAAAAAACCCAGCAACAACAGATGGGCAAACCGATGGAGGTGGAAAAATGCCTCCACCTCAGGCAGCATCTCTTAAAAGGAGCAGAGAAGACGAGGAGGAAGATGAACCTCAGCAAAGGCACTCTGGCCGTAGTAGGGCGGAGAGTGTCATGGATAGAACCAGGTCGCTCTCCGTCCCTGCTTTGCCAAAAGTTGTCATGGTACTGCCAAAAGCAAGGAGCGTCCCTACTTCCCCTTCCCGTGCTCCGTCCCCCTCTCCCTCCATCTCTTTACTCAGTTCATTGTCCATCCCCTCACACATCCACTTCTTCTCCTCCGCACCCTTTAAGGGAGAAAAAGAAGTTTTTTCCGGGCCCAGAAGCCATATGTAAAGTTGACAAAGACGAGTTTAAAAGGGGCCTATCAAAACAAAAAGACCCTTTTAAGCCCTCTATTGAAATTAAAAAAATTGAAGGCAAGTCCGTTAAGAACCCCCGAAATTTCCCAGGCGCCCCAGGAATAATCACATGCGTGATGGACACAGGGGGCTATTTAAAGGTATGGAGTCATCTGTTCGAGGCAAAGGAAGCATATCCGAACATCAGGATGATGGAACTCGAAAACGAGAATTTCAGAAAATTTAAGCAATTTTGTGCGGGGAGGGTCCTTGTTTTGCTCCATCCCTCCTTATATAGGACTGTTAAACTATCTTACCCTACAAACGTAGGCGGTTTTGTCCTAGATGGTCGGATGACGACGGAGTTGGGCACAGGGAACCTAGGACAATCCGTCGGGGTCCTTTCTCTCGCAGATTTCCGCCCGGTATGTGTATATGCTGAAAATTTCTTTCTTTTTTCTTTCGTTTCAGACTTAAAATATGTCAATCAAGTTAGCCACTCTGAATGCGAAGGGCTTGAGGGATCGGGGAAAAGCTGCCCGCCTGCTTCGTGACTAGAGTAGATGTCGCCACGATCCAAGAGACCCACTTTGTTTGCAGCGTCGATGCGTGTGTGCTGTCTAACGACTTTGTCGTCTATTCAGCATATGGGGATCGACAGGCCAGAGGAATTTCTTTGCTGGTTAGCCGTGCCCTGGGTGCAAAGGTGGACCTTGTGCATACCGATTCCGAGGGTCGGTTGATCGTGGCCGATATTGCCGTGAAAAGTGGTTCGTTCCGAGTCATTGCGGTTTATGCGCCCAACGACCAGGAGGAGCGTGTCTCCTTTTTTCGGCGGTTGGAGCCGTTCCTAGTAGATTTAACGCGCCTAGTGTTAATGGGGGACTGGGATGCCGTCCCGAACCCCAAGTTAGATAGGGGCGAGGAGCTAGTGGGATGAGGGGGGAATCGTAGCCTGGTTGATCTGATCAGTGATTTTGGTCTCGTTGATAGATACCGGGTCGATCACCCCAGGGGGCAAATGTGGACATGGGCTCTTAATTGGCCTTTTACCCAGATGGTTAGCTACCTGGATATGTTAGTTAGAAGAGCCGACATAGACTTGCTAGATTGTCTCACGTAGGCTATTCGGACCATAAACTCGTTTGTGCCCGGATGGCGTTAGATGGCTGGCTCCTGGAAGTTCAATCTGTTCTTACTGGACAGGCGGGACTTCCAGGAGCAGCTAATTAGCTTAGTGCATTGTGGGGGTGGTTAACGGGAATAGATGTGTGGAGAGAGTTAAGAATAGGATTAGGTCCTTCACCACTGATTTCAGCAAACGGCTCGCTCTAGATAGAACTGAAAAGGTGAAGATGCTTAAGGCTTGTTTTTACCGGGCGGTGGCTGGGTGGGATCCCCTAGAGATAGCCTTAGCTAGGGAGGCCCTGGAGAGTTTGACTAGCGAGCGCTACATGGGCCAGGTAATTAGACATAGGTTAAGCAAGATGTCTTCCGAAGCTGTGAACATGGGCGCAGACTTGCGCAAGAAAGAGATCAGTCGAGGTTCCGATCGTTACATTCGTGAAGTCAAAACCCCGGAGGGGCATACTTTTGGGCCACTGACGACATGTGCGAGGTGTTTCGGCGGCATTTCGGGAGCCGCTTTACCAAGGAGCCTGGTCTTCGTGAGGACGAGTTTCGCAGCTATTTGGCTGAATTTCCTCGACTTTTGTTGACTGAAGCGGCTGGCTGTGAGGGAGAGATTACGGAGACCGAAGTCTACGCAAAATTGAAGAAGGTCGGCAGAGGCAAGTCGCCCGGTCTGGATGAATTGTACTTGTGGCTGTCGCACATCTTTGTCCCGATTTTGACAGTTGTGTTCAACAATTGGTTCCGACAGGGGGCCATCCCCGACCGGTTCACCGGCGGTGTGATCACGCTGTTGAAAAAGGGCAAGGGTGTTGGGGGAAATTAGATGACTACAGGCCCATAACTCTGCTAAACACAGAGTTAAAGATTTTGGCCAAGATCCTGCGGGAGCGTTTGCAGTCAGTTGCTGAGTATCTGTTGGGTCCTGAGCAGACTTGAGCTGTGAGGGACCGAACAATTCAGAGCAACCTGCATCTGATCCGCACGATCATAGAGGGTGTAAAAGACGACGATGAAACCGCGCGGATCAATTTAGATAAGTCCAAGGCATTTGATAGGGTTGACCATCGCTACCTTGCTGCTGTCCTGCAGGCCGCCGGATTCGAACCCGAGTTCTGCCGGTGGATTAGCCTCCTGTATCGCTCCCCCAGTGCTGTGGTACAGGTGTTCGGGAAGCTGTCGGGCGCTTTTGCGCTGTCTAGGTCGGTTCGTCAGGGTTGTCCACTGTCGCCCCTACTTTACGCTTTGGCGTTGGAGCCTCTCCTTTCCCGGTCACATCTTTGGTTATGATTCAAGTTGAGATCCCCTACCTCCCCATTTTGTTTTGGCCCCTTTTTATCTCGACTGGGTCAGTTTTTTTTAATTTTTCGCATGTCCGTATATTTCTTATCCTTTCCCACCCCCTTAGCGAGAGAGCCCCTTGATTTTGTCTAATGGGCAGCGGCCTCTCTTTCTTGAGGCTTGGACGGGCCCTACTAGCATCAGTTATATTTGTTTTACTTTGATTTGATATTTAGTTTGTTTTGGCGTTTCATCCCCTTCCCACGCATTGTCAATCATTAGATTTTTATGTATTGAATTTTTATTATCATCAAATTTTTATACCATGGGGTGCGTTTTTGTAGGTTCCCTTGAGAGTATGCGGCGTTATGGCATATGGAGGATTGATTGATGACGGAGGAGTTCTTGTGGTGAATGTGCGAATTGTAATGAGTGAATGGGTCGTAAATCGGATTAGCTAGGTATAAGATAGTCAGTGAAGGCCAACCATAACCCATCCCCTACTTTAGGCCATGTGACATAACTGTATTTTTTACAATAAATCTAGAGAAGTAGACGCAGTGCTAACCTACCGTTCGGACGTACACCGCTATCTACTTATTACTAACACTCTTGCTTTGTATATATCTTCAATATACTTGTTCAACTTACCTTCGTCTTCCGTGTCTTTCTTTCTGGCCCCTAAACAGGCCACAATATATATATATATATATATATATATATATATATATATATATATATATATATATATATATATATATATATAGAGAGAGAGAGAGAGAGAGAGAGAGAGAGTTTTATAATGGTGAAATGTTTTTGTAAGGTAAAAAATTTTGTAAAGATTTTATAATTGCTCAGTTACTAACAGGCAAGGACAAAAGTTCACGGATATATATATATATATATATATATATATATATATATATATATATATATATATATATATATATATATATATATATATATATATATATATATATATATATATATATATATATATATATATATATATATATATATATATATGGATGGCCTTTTTTGTCGATGGCAATCGTCAGCAGCGGAAATATATATAAAGAAACAACTACCGTAGCGTAAGCGTTCTCAGAACAATTAGATAGTATTGTGAGTTCGATCCTCATTGGGCACCCCGATCTCAGTATTATGGCTGAAGTAAAAGCCATCATTCCGAATGTTGATTTTAAATACAAGTCAACTTCTTCGCTTGAAAGACTGGCATAAAAGACCTCTTACATCTAACTCAACAGACTGTAAGCCCATTATTGATTATTATGTGTGGGACGCATGTGAGCGAGAGACCAACAACACTCCTTGTAACACCAAAGATGAACTGAAGGCAAGGATTTTGGCAGCATTCACAAGATTAAAGAAGGAGACTGTCCAGAAGAGTTGCAGAAGATTCCGAAGCCAATGACGATTTTATTGAATAAATTTACTCTTTAGTATTTCAATGTATTTTTGTGTAATTTTGGTAAATATATCTGTTAAAATGAGATGTCAGTGTTATTTTCATTTTTGCGTAATTTAGACGACAATTTATCCATTGCATTCTGTAATATAGACGTTATTATGCAGATCACATAAATCTCAATAAATTGAATTTACTTTGAACAATTTTTGTAAAATTTTAAACGATTCATTTAAACCTTAATGCAAAGCTTGAGTTAAATTTTTAGACATTTTGAACACGTATCAATAAAATTGATAGGATTTATTATAAGAACTACAGACTGAAGTTATTAATGCAGATTAAATTAATATTACTTTAAGGACTCTTGAATCTAATAAAAACTATTTTTCCATAAACATGAGTAATGGAAAGGATCCAACAAATACTGGAAAAACAGAAAATAACACATTGGAGATATCAAAAGAACTTAGCTGAGATCATCGAATGATAAAGAGACTGTCGAAGATGTAGTTATGTCAAGAACTAGGAGCAAAGGAAAAGGCTTTAATAACTTGTCTCTTCGAGGGGAACGTAAACTAAAGCGAATTATAACAAAACAGGCACTTTTGGCTAGTGCTAAGATCTTTGAACAGGTTTTAATAGAAAGAGTCAAGTAGGACAAAAAGTGTAGAGTACTTCGTAAATTTGAAATTGTCAAGAAATCTCCTAGGCAAACTCCTCTCAGTAAAGTAAATATTTTAAAGCGTCAAAATTAGGCCAAGAAATACATGAAAATTAACTTTTCTAAAGTAATTAGAATTAGTAAAGTCTAGTAGAAAACTAAATGTGGTATGGTTTACTACTTTAAAACCAAGAAGGTGATGTTCTGTATGTGCTGGGATTGGAAGGACATTTTGCATTAAGAACGCGTCCGTAAAATCAGACGTTAAATTCAGACAAGTACTTTTCACAGCTTATTTCCATCCCTAGAAAATTGTCTTAATGTAAAAAATTTAAATTAACTGGAAGCCTGTAAAACCCACTTCATTAGCATGAAAGGTGCTAAGTTTTATGAAGACTGAATACTGAAACTGCCTGAAAGATGGATAAATTCAGTGGAACAAATTGGTAATATGCGATTGAATAAATCTCTATACAAATGTCTAAATATTGTCTTTGAAATTCACTGAAAAGCACTACGACCCAATATTTTGCGTCTTATAGCGACGAGATGTCTTCTCTCTCCTTGGGAAAGTTTGGTTCTCTGATTAATACTTCAGATAAATCGGAACATTTGTTGTAGCGGATGAGGAGAGAGGAAGCCAGTTGCATGAAAAAATTAGAAATGATCGGTTGACTACATATGTCAGAAGTAGGCAAAACCTTTTTTTTAATTATTTTAATATCTTGGCAGAAACTGCCGAAAAGATGAATCGATTTTAGTTTTTGATGCTGTATAAAACTGAACAGAAAAGATAGCATGGATCACGGATGTTAGGAATACTGGCATCGGAACAACCATCTACAAATCCTCGCTAGAATCGGTGTTCAAATCAAACTCATTTAAAAACGTCATTGAATGTCTCTAGACAATACTATGGTTTTGAGTTAGACTAAGTTAAAATTACTAAAACTATGCAAACGTTTTCTATATAAAAGGTGCATACGCAGAATCTTCCATGCGTCCATAAATAATGAGTATGATTGTACATACACACTGATTTAAGGAAACATACAGAGTTACACACTTTAACATGGCCACAGAATATGCTAAAAGAATCCGATAGACACACAAATCGATAAATCAATATCTATTTTTAATGAGATAATTGCGACAAATGCTTCACACACCAAAATTCTCTAACAAGTAAAAGTGGATTTCGAATCTTGCCTGAATTCCTGTGAAGTTTGGATACGATATATCCAAGTGTCTGGTTGGGAGAATTGGTTCGTGTGAACAAGTAAACTTAATCAATTTGAACCGGAAAGAAAGAAAGAAAGAAAGAAAGAAAGACAGAAAGAACAAGCAGGAAAAATGGAAATAAATCTAAGAGAGAATTATGTTTTGAATGGCAAGAATTTTGTGCCGAGAATATTTCAGAAAGGAAAGCATTTGCAAGAACAGAAGATGGGAAATAGATTTCTTCGACATTCAAAGAAAGTTGCATTGTTTGCTGTGTATATATCTAACAACACATACAAATTTATACATTTTATACATACGCAAGCGCACACACATACACACACAACCTATTTTATTTACGCATAGATCACATGTTAGAACATAAATTTGTGTTAATACACAGGAAGATGTTTAATATATTCCTTATGCACGCAACGTACATAGTTATCCCAGGAAGAATAGTATATACCTACCTACCGTGATGTACATATGCATAGGTGTATATAATGCCGACTTGCGCAATGAAATTTATATTTATCCATTTCTGAACACATTTTCATTTAGTTGGGCGAAATGAAGCATAATCTGAAGCAACTATGTCGATCCAAACGTGCACAATTAAACATACACTATTTATTCCACGTACACAAAGGACAGAGCAACAAAGTGTAGACCTAGAAATATTGTTCCGTATAAACACAATGCATGCACCTCATATAAAAACATCTTTATTCATCCCATTACAAACTCTTTCATTTTTACATAAGCTAAATTTTTCTTTCTCATTCTTTTCCATTTTAATTGAAAGAAATCTTATATATTTGCATAGCTCCTTTTATAAAACGAATGCACGTACACATATGTCAATTCTCGTTTGCTTTGTAAAATGTGTAAAAATCAAACAAGCACGTATGAATACATAATTCACACAGACATATTCACAACCACATAATGAATGAAATAGTGAGATAAAGAGTGAATAGTGATGCTATTTAAACATATAACGAGAGAAGGAAAAGCGTGGAGTTAAGATAGGGAGAGATTGAAATATGTGTGAAAGCAAATCTAAGGGAGACAACTGCGGTAAGGTGCCATGTGTGCTTTCTTTGCCGTTGTTCGTTTGTTGCGCGAGTAGAAACAAACATAGCCAGCCGCACATAAATACCGAAAAGGCTTAGCGATGTTAGCATGCCGACTGTGCGATATTTGCAGGGTCCTGGCTTCAGAGGATGGAGAGGAATGAGGAATAAGAAGTGCAAGTATGAATGAAAAGAGGAGAGGGTCTGTGACGACTGGTTTGGGGTTGGTCATTAAATGTAGAGAAAAAGTTGTTGGGAAAAGTAGATATTGTGGGCAGATATAAAGATAGGATGAATTATTTGCGAGCTTTTAACAGAAATAGTCAAAGATGGATGGATGAAGGGATCTGAATGGAAAAAGAAACTTCGGGGTATGCACATTGTGGAGGCGAAGGGGAAACAAAGGGACATTGAATACGTATAGACGCAAAAGCAGAGGGAAAAAGGAAAAAAAGGAGAACGTAAAAAATTTACGGAAAGAAGAAAATGAAAGAAAAAATAACATAAACGGAATAAAGAAAGAAAAAATGTAACTGATGAGAAGGTAAAGAGAGAGAGAGAGAGAGAGAGAGAGAGAGAGAGAGAGAGAGAGAGAGAGAGAGAAAGAAAGAGAGAGAGAAGGGAAAATAAAGAGAAAGTGAATTGGAAATCTTTTAGAGATCTTACGGATTTTCAAAGAAGAGATTATACAGAGATTCAAAAGTGGTTTTTATCGTTCGTATTAAAAAAGACGACAATTGAAAGCGATTCTTTGCCCTTTCATTATTTCATTTTTTTCTTACATCATATCCGAAAGTGCTCAAGGACAAGGAGACAGACAACAAAAATGGCTCAAATAAAAAAAATAGTCGGATATATAAAGATGGTAAATAAACATGGGATTATCATTTAAATGAAGTTTATGTCTGCGTATTTTTATTCATTCAAGAGTTTCGAATGGAGTTCGAGAAGGATTGGTTTAATTAAGATGAAGACAAGAAGAGAAAAGGAAATTTAATGAATATGATGTGTAACGTAGCAATAAAATATAGGAGGGGAGAGAAAGAAAAGCAAGCGTTTAATATATGAAATTATTTATCTATCACATTATATATATATATATATATATATATATATATATATATATATATATATATATATATATATATATATATATATATATATGAGAGAGAGAGAAAATGTAATACTATATAGTCTCATAAATATATATCTCAGGGACCAACTAATACTACATATATACATCTTGTATATATATACAGAGTGATTGAAAAGTATCTCCCTATTTTATGTATGAGTAGCTAGCTAGGAGTCCTAATTTAACACCCTGTAACTTTTTTCTTTGGGGTTGGTTAAAGGAGCAAGTCTACTATTTCAGAGCAAGACTTTGGAAGAACTACAAAATGTGGTATGGAAGACCACAAGAGTGCCTGGTGTAATCAGTTGACGCGATTCTTGGGCGGCTCGAGAAGCTGGTAGAGAAATCTGGTGTCCATATCGAATTTTAAATAAAATCTCATGCTAAACGCTTTCCTCTCAGATCCATTTAAAAATTATAGTTAATTAATAAATAAATTATAAGTATCTTAAAATGGGGCGTGTACGCGCCCGTGTAAAACTTCAGATATAACTAAAAAATATCTGTAAAAGGACAATATGAATAAGGATAAAAGGAAAACTTATCTTAGCCGACGCATTTTGCCCTTTTTTTCTTGTCTGTAGTCATATATATATATATATATATATATATATATATATATATATATATATATATATAAAAATTGGGACCAAATGCAGATCAAATATGGATCAGTAGCCTTAAGATTGATTGTATAAAGAACAAATAGGAAACGTTTAAAATTCTAACGTTTCACATTAAAACTACATAAAAGAAAGTCATGGCGTTCTGAAACTCAAGGGGAGATGACGTGTCCTTTCGAAGCTCCAAATAATAACGGATTCCGAGCTTAACTGAAAAAAAGGAAATATTCCTTTATGTATATAAGTGTACCATAATTCTAGCTTATCTATGTGGTATTCGGATGATAATTTATATCCATAAGTGTATGTGTGTGTGTGTAATATATAGAGATATAATTCGGAAAAAAAATAGATCCGGCACCACTTCAGATACAGGGATTTATCAGATAAATTGCTTGCAATGTCAATACACTAAAAATGTGTCTAAAAGCACGTATCTGTGAACACAAAAGGGACCTACTTTGGGACAATCATTTAAACTCACTTGTAATACACAGGAACAAAACTGACCATAAATTTAATTTTGCAAATGCCACCTTAATTAAAAAAGAGCGTAATTCTTTACGTCGAAAATACTTTGAGAGAATCCTGATAATTATTTTTACCAACTATAAACAAACCAAAAACAATATATTACATCACCAAACTTTATTAAATCCATACTTAAAGAATGTAACATATATTTATCTACCACAACCGGGTAAAAATGTTCACAAATCAACATGCGGACAACCGCCAAATATTACACACACACACACACACACACACACACACACACACACACACACACACGCGCTTACGAATTATATTATCACCCAAATCACACAAAGACAAACTAGAATTATGATACGCTTACATACATAAAGCAATATTTACGTTTTGGAATACGTTATTTTTGGAGCTTCGAAAAGACACATCATCTCTCCTTAATTTTCAAAATTCCATAACAAGTCAAATGCACGTGAATCCTACTTAACCAACGAAAATAAAGAAATAACAGAATTTTTTTCTTTCTTCATATCTCATATATATATATATATATATATATATATATATATATATATATATATTGGCTTGGAACAAACGTTCGTAGCATTTTTCAACAGCTTTCAATATGTATATATAATTTCGTTTCGCATATGACTGAAATTTATGACATATTTGCCTATTCTTAAAGAGGATATTTTACCATGTCTTTTTGTATGATTTTGTATGATTTTGTATGATTTTGTCTGTAGATTGAGAATTTAAAATGTTTTTATGTTAAAAGTAAAGATGGAGGAAAATGAGATGCATTTTCATCATCTGAAGCACTTTTATATACGGGAACCAAAAACGAAAATGCATGTGCATTTTATAGAAATTGTACCACAGCTGAGAGTACAATTCACTAAGTTCAATAGAAGAAAATGTTGTTCTAAAAGACTATGAACATTACGTCAGGCTTGAAGTCATTGATGATGAAAAAATCTAACCGATAATTGAAAAGGAATCTAGGACATACGACACAGAACATCACAAAAATAGTCCACATATCTTATATGATCGTATTAAAGTATTTGAAAAACAATGGGATATGTAGATCATTAAGATGTTTTAGTGTATCGAGATTTAACAAAAAATCGTATTCCGAGTTGCTGTGCTTCTCTGTTCAAACTCAACAAAAAGACCCATTTTTGAAAAGAATCATCACATATGTTGAAAAGTGGACTCTTTATAAAAATGTGGAACGAAAAAGGTCCAATGGAAAACGAAGAAGGTGATGCTATGTATCTGGTGCGGTTGGATGGGCATGGTGTATTACGAGCACCTTCTGCAAAATCAGAATTGAAAAAAATACTGTACACAATTGGACCGATTAAAAGCAGCAATCGTTGAAAAACGTTTCGAATTGTTCAATTGGAAGGGTATCGTCTTCTGTTAGGACAACGCCAGACGTCGGGTTTCTTTGCAGACCCTACATATATTGGTATAGATTGGTTTTGATATCTTACTACAACGCGGTATCCATTTGGCATTGCACCTTCTGAGTATCACTTAGTTTGATCCCTACAAAATTCTCTAAGTGGGAAGAACTTTAAATCTCTGGAAGCTGGTGAAATCAACTTGGACTAGGTCATCGGCCAGAAAGATGCCAAATTCTAGGAGGACAGAGTCGCTTCAAAATGGCATATATTTGTTGAATAAATCTATGTACAAATTTTTATTGTCTTTGAAATTCACATAAAAATGCTATGAAATTGTGTAACAACCTCTTAAAAGCTTTTACGAGCTTTTTTCTTTAGTGCTCCGGCTATTTGGATTTAAGCGTGCTACTAGTGTGGCACCTAGGTCCTACCTTTTAGTGTTGAAATAGTTAAATGTAACCGCTACTTCTACTCCAACAATTTATTTTCTCGAACTTCCAGCCCGTGGAACTCACTTCCGTTGAATTGCTTCCCACAATCTTCAAAAGTTTAGATGCAACGTCAATCGCCATCTTCTATTTTCTCGAATCCCCTTCATCTTTTATCCTTTCCTCACACCCCATACCCATTTTCTTCTGTCAGTTTCACTCACTGTAACTCCCTGCGCACTAGTGACATTCCTGCCTTGCTTGGGGTGAAATATATATATATACATACATATATATATATATATATATATATATATATATATATATATATATATATATATATATATATATATATATATATGAGGATAAGCAAAAACTTATCCGCTCTATCGCCATAACATGTCTTTAGGTTTGTCACACTGCATCATGTGTGCTTATAATTGGTGCCATTGTGGTCAAGGGATCGAAGTTTGAAACTTGATCGTACCAGATTTCTTGCTGCTGTTACAGTGTAAACATAGCCGCTCCGCTAGCAGTGTGTACCAAGGGGGAGCAAAGAGCTGTGACTCGAATCTGATGAGAGCATGCTACCATTCGCCATTATCCTCTCTCAAGCTTACGGAATCTTCTCGTTAGTGGTGGAGGTTGACTGGCGTCGTGCTTCTTTTTCGTGCGTCACATTTGCCCGGTCACTTTTAAAGTTTTCGATCCACTCATTCACACTTATACGCGGTAGTGCACTGTCGCCATATTGCGTTAAAATCTTCCGACGAATTTCGCCCAGACACACCTTCCGACTAGAGAAATAGGTGAAATTGCGCGAAACTTTGAGTAGCATTGTGCCGTAAGGAGCAACAATACAATTTTTAAATGAACAAATATGTCCATATGCGCGCGTAAGGTTTATATATATATATATATATATATATATATATATATATATATATATATATATATATATATATGTGTGTGTGTGTGTAGCAATAATCCATTTAAACAATTTTTGATAAATTACACAGACTATTTAATTTTTTGTATTTTTCAAGTTTTTGAATATGTACACCAGAATAAAATTTGTGGCTAAACACCCAGTCAGATTTTGTATGCTGAATATATATATATATATATATATATATATATATATATATATATATATATATATATATATATATAAATTTGAAAACTGCACCTCCCATTGAGCGCTTATACGTCTTTGAAAACGATCCACTAAGCATTATTAACGATATCTCTTTTCTTAAAAATTGGAAACATTTTCAGAGCCATTTAGATTCTACTGTTAAAAATATTAATGGGTCTGACAAAATCTTTGTTAAATCTGACAAAACTGTTAATTTTTATGACTTTAATCCTAAAGATTATAATGCATTAATTAAAAAAAATTATAAGAAATGGAATATTAACACTATTAATTTAGTTGATAGAATTAACATTGCCTGTAAAAATGTAATTGATAAATTTAAAGTTAGCAATAAGGTTAGTAAGCTCTGTACCAAAGAATCGTATGTCCTAATTAAAGATCATAAACCAGACTTTGAGATCAAACTACTACGAGAATTATCAACCCTACCAGACCAGAAATCGGGAAGATAAGCAAAGTTATCCTGGATAAACTCAGCAAACAAATTAAACAACGCCTTGGAGTTCTACAATGGACTGGTACCGCTGATGTCATTAACTGGCCCAAAAGAATTAGCAACAAAAGAAGGTGCTCTTTTATCCAATTTGATATCGTGGATTTTTACTCCTTCATTTCCAAGAATATTTTTGCCTTAGCTTTGAAATTTACCAAGAAATACTCCAGTGAAGACATAAATATAATAATGAACTGTAGAAGAAGAAGAAGAAGAAGAAGAAGAAGAAGAAGAAGAAGAAGAAGAAGAAGAAGAAGAAGAAGAAGAAGAAGAAGAAGAAGAAGAAGTTGCATAAATTACTAGTGTTAAATATATTTTACTGCACGTTAGTTTTAGATTTCTGGGGTTTTGTCTATTTATTATTGTTTCTAAATTACTGGTGCAGCTGTAGCTTAATTTAACTGTGTTTTTGTTAAAAATCTAATGTAATTCTTAATTTTTGGGAAGTGTTTAGCAAGTAATTTGAAACATAACGTCCCTATTTTACATTTTACATCTAAAAGGTGGTTAAACCAAACTATATTTTTTCCTCGAATAGCTCTTCATATGTTGTTTAAGGTTTAAATTCTAGTTTAGTTTTGTGACCCTCTATCTTTAATTTCTTTTCATATTCTTTCTTTTTATCCGCAAGAATTATTTTACTAGAAGAGATTTTGGATAACATCGACTCTTTTGCTTTACCTATGTGCTTTATTACATTCGCAGGCTAGTTACATCTAATATTCATGTATTTTAATTTCGCGTTGCGTTAATGAAACCCAACGCAATAATGGGAGTCTCTGCCAGCTTGAAGTCTTAATTGTAAGTCCAAATAGTTAACAACTTTTTTATTAACTTCAACTTCTATTTCAAAGCCAAGGCTTTTGAAGGGCTTGAAAGCGCTTTTCTAATATTGTCATTTGTTCTTCTGTTGTCTGGCGCAATCATCAGACCGTCATCCCTAAACAGACCGTGATTGTTTCTACGTACAATTATGTGCGTTTGTTTATTTATTTTTTTAAAGTAAGATAGCGTTGATTGTTTTGTTTTGTTTTTTTAATAAAGGTTAATTGCTAAAAATCGCCTGAGGATACAGTAAGGTTGAAACCAAGGTAGCGACATCAACTGATCTCCTGATTTTTAAAATTACATATATATATATATATATATATATATATATATATATATATATATATATATATATATATATATATGTTTATATATATATATATATATATATATATATATATATATATATATATATATATGCATTACAACAGTTGATTCTTTATTCCTAATCGGTAGCCAAAATCAGTTAAAAAAAATAGTCACAGTAAGCGCCATAAGACTAATGCAATGGACAAACGATGCAAATTAATAACAAAGTATGCAAATTAATAATAATGGACAAAAGTATGCAAATAAATAATAATTATGAACAAAAAATGAAATCAAAGAAAATAAAAAGTCACTGGTCAATGATCAAGTCTAGACGAGCAATACAAGTTCGTTGTCAAAACCTACAAAAGTTTTACTTCAGACTAATCTTAAGTGAAAATTAATCAAGTTGAATAAAAGATTGATTTAATAAAATTATAGTACTGTCTTCAATCGTTAGCCAAATTGGTTGCGAAGCTCTCTGCTTAAACATGTGATCGTCACACATGCTTCAAGTAAATAAAAGGATTAAGTAATTTTCTGTTCAATACAAATGGTAATAAGACTTTAAAAAAAAAAGAAAAAAATGTATAATACTAAATGAATGAACAAATAAGATTGTAATTCACCAGAATTTACTTTACCAAAAGATAAAAGCGGAAAAACTTTTCGACGATATTTTATGAAAAGAAAAATTACGAAAAAGAGAAACCGGAAGCTACTCTCTGTAAATGAATAGAAACAAAAAAAAACTGAGATTGATATTGTCTTTTAATTAAAACACAGTAGAGTCACTTGTCAAGTATTTGCAAAGGAGAAAAAATCACTCGCCACGCTCTAAATGGATGACTAAGAACAATCGTGGATAAAAAAAAAAGAAATCTATTTTGTTTGCAACCCAAATACTAATCTCAATCTAAGTTTGTCTTCATTACATTTTGCTGCTGTCTTTAGATACTACCTCTTCTCCTGACTTTAAAAAGTGCTCTTCTGTCTTTTACCAAATTTTTTTGTTTCTACGTTTCCAGCTGAACTCAAAACTATAGATTTTGATGCCTCAAAAGTGAAGGCAATTTTCTCAAAATATACTCATTCGCTTACTCCCAATCACTTTTATTTTCTCAATTCTACACCTAAATGTAAATATCTATATTTTCGTGTGTACAAAAAACAAACTTGTATTTTTCTCACTAATCTTTGTTTTTTCTCATTCAATACTCAACTTTTGCCCTCTATGTGGAATAATGGCTGCGACTTTGTCTTACAGAGTCTTTTTACAATGTGATGAATTCGATCTCACTTGTATGTCCTAAACTCGTGATATACTTTAATTTACTCAATTGCCTAAATATCCATTTGCTTCACTAGTTTCACTTTCCCCTCTGTCTCTCTCTGTCTCTGTCTCTCTTTCTCTCTCTCCATATATATATATATATATATATATATATATATATATATATATATATATATATATATATATATATATATGCCATTATGTAGCGAATTTTAACACGTTTTAATATCCTAATATATATCAGGATATTAAAACATGTAAAAAATATTTTAAATATTAAAACATGTTAAAAATCGCTACATAATGGCAATTATGTTTCAACACTACAAATGTGTCTCCTCGGGCGATGTTAAACGACTGGTGAGTGGAAGATTATTTTAATTTCAAAAGCAGAATAGTTTTTAAAGAATAGACTAGTGTGCTTTGCCTTGATTAAATAATCGAATGTGACCTACGCTAAATTCAATTTCGCCGGAAAAAATTTTTTTAATATAGGTCATGATACGAAGTTATCTGCATATAAATCCTATACAATTTCGTTATGGGCAGATACAGATTGTTTCGCAAGATGTATTGAAGTCTAACGTTCAACTTTCTAAATAGTAAAAGCGAAAGAAGTGGGAAGGTAATTTAACATAATGCTAACTAATTATATGCTCGTCCAGCTTCTTACATAAGATTTAGTAGTTGATAAATAAAAGGCCCCTTTAATAAACTGGTAAATGACTTGAAAAAACGGATCAAAAATACAGAACTACTTTGGCAAATTAATATGCAACCGTTAAATAAAGAGCATCCATATATGTTAATAATACTAACTAATTAATGTAAGATACTAACTAAACACCTGTACATCCATATAAGATGTCAATAATACTAACTAAATATCAATAAAAAGCAATATTAAATCAATATTAAATCAAAGCAATATTAAATGAATCGTACAAATGGAATAGTAAGCCATTTCATCTAATGATTATTACTGTAAGAAAAAGTACCATCAAATTCAAAGTTTAAACATATTGTAAGGTGATAGGTAGACTATGCCTACAATTTATAGTCAGTTCACTTCTCTAGTTTAATAAGGAGTTTTTATCAGAAAATCTGATAATTTCTAATTTTTCATGTAAACATAGAAAACATAGAATTTAAAGATTTACATGTTCTTTTTTTTAATTTTTAAAAAAATTTTTCCATTTTACCTTAGGAGTTTTATTATCTAATTTTAAATTCCAAAAATATTTAAAAAGAGATGTACAATTTTTATAAGTTCTATTGGTGAAGGATAAGATATGTTGATACCAGCTAGTCTTAAAAGAATTCTTAGTACTACTAAAATAAAATTTTTCAACAGTCGGATTCTCTATTGTAGAAATATGTGGTGGAGACACATCTTGCCGAAGCAAGAGAAGGCGAATTGTCTGTACATATGTTTGTAGACATCATAGACGCGAGGGACGAACTCCGGCAAATCAATATTGCGTTATCGGCGAGAACGAAGCTAACACAAGTGAGAGATCTCGCTTTCTTGCCCGAAACCGAGGAAGAATAAAAAGAGCTGACTTTTTGTTTTAGAACAGTTTTGTTCTTTGAGACTGGTAAAGGTTATACCCGGGTTCCAAAGAAAGACCGATAGTACTTTTATTTACGGTTGCATGAAACAGAGTCCCGAGCGAAGCTGTCAGCGGGAACATATTCGAGTGGAAATTTATTTTTCCTACGAACCCAATTTTCGTTTAAATCACATAAAAAGTACTTAGATAAGCAAGAGAGGGGGTTAAACATTGATTTCGTAATAGGCATTGGTTAGAATCCTTACAATTATATTGGTTAATATTATTAACAGTATTTATCCAAATTTTTAAATTGGTTTAAAATTTTATTATTATGCTTCTTTATAATCTTCTCAAGATTATCGCTGCAGCTATAGCTTAGTTTTATTTTGTATCTGTTAAATATTTTACTAAGAGGGTTATTTTATGATTTTCCAATTCCTTTTCCTTAGATCAATATTATCATATGTTCTATATTTGATTTCGGCGTACTTGTAACCACTATTTTTAAAGCAATTTTGCTGTATTTATCAAACACATCTTTGTCAGACGAGTTGTTGCTTATCCCACATTCTATAGATTAGGGTATATGTTTGATTACAGATGGAGGGTGATTTAAAATTGGGGTGAATATATATTGGATTAGCATTATTTTTCATATAAGGTTGGAATACCCCATTAGCAAAATCTAACATCACATCAAGAAAATCAACCCATTTAACATTAGTACTTAGCTTAACCTTAAAATTTAAGCTTTTTAATTCCCTATAAATCATTTTCCTTGGGCGCGTTCTAAGCATGAGACCCTGGTTGAATCTCACCACGGTTGATTTGTCAGGAAGTAATCTTCCTGATGTTATCAATCTGGGTGGGGCAATCCCAGCGTGCGACACCTTTGGAAAGTGTTGACAAAGGTTGACCTTGTAAGTGAAATTTGGTAGACGGAACCCTTGGTGGTCATCGATAGCTGAGAGTTTAAGTGTGGTGGTCTTGTTCAGAGTGTTGATCACGCTAGACTAAAGTCTGCTCAGAATGGTTGCAGTATAAACCACAGTTTGGCTCTGTGGGTGTCGAACAAACAAAAATGTGCCTGAACGAGCGTCTGCAATAGGGATTAGCCAATCCGCCGTAATAGATGGGTATCCTCGAATACGAGTGGCCAATTATTATTAATCATTTTCCTTAACTTGTCAACCTGGATTTTAGTAGAATTTCTTACTGCCATAAGACCATCATCTCTGTATAACCCTATACTATCAACATTAACATCGTCATAAGCGTTAAGATTACATAGTATAAATAAACCCACCAAGTCAAAAGAATTTATTATACTTATTTATTTTTCATGGATTAGACCTTTTGTCTCTGGTGTAACATGAAGCATCCACGAGTATTTTCGGCTTTTACAAATACTAGATTAACGGTAATAAATTTAAGTCTTTTTAATGTTCTGTTGATTAAGTATATAACTAAATCTGTAATCAGGAATAAATTCACCTGTAAATAAGAATGCTAGTCAATTGGATTTCTATGTTAAATATTCTAAAAAGTCCAGTTCAGTAACTTTTCCTGTTTAACTCTTACTCAAGTCGTAAAAAATAACTATATGCAATAAATATGAAGATTAAGTCAACTTCAAAAACATAATTAACCAATTTAAAATATAAATTTGACATCTTTAACATCTTCAACACTGCGCAACTTTTGAAACAAAATTTTGTTGCCTTTTGAAGGGATAGCCCGATCGTTCTGGTATATATCCCTGCGTACAGTTGATTTCAAGCGGAGAAATAAGTATTCTTTTTTGTCTCATCTTATTCAATATATAAGGCATATATAATATTTATGTAAGTATTTTAAATTTTAATCTGATAATTTCAAAGAGTTTCAGCAATGGTCGCAGCAATTAACATCGCGGAAGCTTCGTATTCTAACAAAATGTTGGCCATCGAATAAGAACTTATTACTTTAAACTCAGTCCAAACACAAAAATTCCATTATGTACACCACTGATTCTATATCACTCGTCTCAATAATCAAAATAGCAATAATAGTTTTTTGGGAATAATATTTCGATTTTTTTTTTTAAATTAATATATTTATTTTTCTTCTCCATTTCCAAAGAGGCAATCTGTTTAATGAATATTTTATGTCAGTCTTAGATTTAAAGGAATTTAAAGGAAACTGCTCAGACCTCACTGCTGCAAATCTTTGGAAATCTTGCGGAAAACCGAGGCCTCTTCAAAAACTTCGTAATATGCAAAATAAAAACTTATTACTGTAAGGAAACAAAAACAGATAAGAAATCGAATGTTTCGAGTCCGTTACGCAAAAATGAAACCTAAAATAATAGTTGACTTGTATGTGATTATGTCCAATATGATGTTCCATAGGCTTTGCTGCACTTACCAGTAACCATAAAATTGCTTTATTTTTTCTTTTACTGTAACGGAACTAGTTGATGTCCCATTCGCATGAGAGTGCTCCCTTTAAACCTTCCCATTACCCTTAGTGTTTATACAACTAAATGTCATTAGATTACTAACCGGGAAAGAGTAAGGCGTTCGAGGAAAAGTTTTGGCTCTGTGTTCGTGTGTGCGGGCATGTGTGTGTATGTGGGGGATAAATATAAGACATTAGAGAGTAGATATGTATATGTTAGTTGGGGTGTACATGCAAGTATATATGGGCATAAACAGAACTGAATAAACAAACGAAACCAAGGGAAGGAGGTACAAATTCAGAGAGAGAGAGAGAGAGAGAGAGAGAGAGAGAGAGAGAGAGAGAGAGAGAGAGAGAGAGAGAGAGAGAGAGAGGCTTAAAGTAAAAATAAATGAAACGAAAGAATAAAAATATGTAGTTAATTGAGTCAGAAAAATATGGGAGAGAGAGAGAGAGAAGTTAGAGAGAGAGAAGTGAGAGAGAGAGAAAGAGAGAGAGAAAGAGAGAGATAAAGAGAGAGAGAAAGAGAGAAGAGTGAGAGAGAGAGAGAGAAAGAGAGAGAGAAGTGAGAGAACATGTCAAGAATGGCGCATATAGAGAAAACGAGAGCTAGCTAGCGAGATAGACAGAATTAGAGAGCAAGAAGGAAAAAGAAATTTAATAAGAATGTTAGGAATAGTAAAAAGAAAAAAAAGATGGTGACCGAAACGATGAAGGGACTCGTTTGTATATGTACAAGCGTTTGTGTGCATATGCGTGTGTATGTATGCATGCAAGTGTGTGTAGATAAAAGGTGGGACAAAATGGAGAAAAGAGAAACATAGAAAATAGAACAAAGAAAAAAGAAGTAACGAAAGTTTGGTGAGATTGTGCGTGTTTGAATGTGTGTGTGTGTGTCGATAGATAGATAGAGAGAGAGAGAGAGAGTGAGAGAGAAAGAGGGTAAAGGGAGAGGGACGAGAGAGGAGGGGGAGAGGAAGGGAGAAAATATGTTAATCGTTTAACGTCGAAAGAAAATGGAAGAAACAATAACAGAAAACGGGTGAGCACAAAACATCTCAAGATATATGCTATAGAAGAAATCTAATGAGATGGGCTGTGAAAGAGGAGGAGTCGAGTAGCATGAGGAAATTGCTGTGTGTATGTTTGTGTGTCAAATAGCATTCAGTTTATTTCGTTGTGCTAACCCTTGTATACATCCCAACAGGTGTACTCATGTTTATACATTAATGACTACACACACAAATCTGTAAAGAGTAAAGTTGATTTGTTTAAGTTATCTGTTATCATGTAAAAGCCGCGCGTCTGTTGACTTATTTAGACGGCTACGTTTGTGTGAGTTGTCGGCCTTGTTAATAATTCGATTCCTCCAGTTGCTTTTCGGCCTTATTCTCGCATTTCACGCAAAAGTTTTCTATTTGAAAACTTTATTTTTTAGAAATCTTACTGAAAGTTTGTATTTCGAAACACAAGTATTAAAGCGATAGATTTCTTGAATGGTAACGTGCATACATACATACATACATATATATATATATATATATATATATATATATATATATATTAATGGGTATTATTTTTATATATATATATATATATATTAATGGGTATATATATATATATATATATATATATATTAATGGGTATTATTTATATATATATATATATATATATATATATTAATGGGTATTATATATATATATATATATATATATATATATATATATATATATATATATATATATTAATGGGTATTAATTTTTTAATCCAACAGTATTTATTTCGTCTACTCACCTACTTGAGAAAACAATAAAGAAAATGTAATCACAAGTTTTCTCAAGTATGGTAGAGAAAATAAATACTGTTTAAAATAAACGGAACATCTACTCAAATAAGTATATCCACTAATAATAACATTTGAATTAATATATGTATGAAACGTCAAACGTTATTATAGTGGATACACGTATTTGAAATAGACGTCCCATTTTTATTTTTACTTTTTAACAGTGTGTATTACGTCTATCAGACTGCGAAAACTGAATAAAGAAAATATGCTCTTCATCATTTTTATTCAGATTTTGGATATGTTTGAGGGCTTGTTGAAAGCATATGGACCTTCAAAAGCGTAAACTCATTTGTGCACGTGTGTACATTGTTGTTTTTATGTGTGTTGTATTTTTTTTCTTCACGAATTGTTACATGTGTGTATGCGTGTGTGTTTATGTATATGCGGTCTCATTGAATGTCTGAGCATGCGCACTTTGCCTTTTTATAGATGGAATATTCAGTACATTGCAAATTCAAAATTGGGTTTTGTTTACATTTAAGTCCATGTGCACATTTCTGGATGTGGATATGAGCCTTGTTGGCTGTAAATGTTTCTCTATCTATTATTGTTTATATACAAGCAGGCCATTACTTACTCTGGTGTAATTATATAGCCGTTTTTTAATGTGTATTTTTCCTTCAGAAAATACCTATTCATGTGGCTACGTTAAATTAACGTTCGCTTTTATATTTATGCCCGTTTCTGTACTCATATTTAAAATTGAGTTCGGGAAAAGATTCAACAGAATCTAGTCATAAATGAACTGGATCATGAAATGTCTGAAGTTGAATATATTTGGGCTCAGTTTGCAATAATATCTGTGTGTATTGTCTGTGTGTGTGTGTGCGTGCGTGAGAGAGAGAGAGAGAGAGAGAGAGAGAGACAGACAGACAGACAGACAGACAGACAGAGTTTTTACATTGTTTAGGCCGAAATAAAATTACAGATTTCTTTCTTATTTTGTTTAAAAATTCATTAGAGGACCTCTGATAATAATAAAGGACAAGTAAAATTCAAATCGTAAAGAAGTTAAGATTTGAAAAAAAAGGTTAATAGAGATTAAAGGGAGATAAAAAGTAAATAGTGCATTTTGATTGTTTATCTAACCAGTTTCTTCGGTTATTGCTAGTGTATAGCAAATTTCTTTCTTGCACGTTTGGTTGCTTGCAAAAATATTTTTCTACTATTTTGGGTCAAGAAATTATTTGTAACATAATATTCAACCTAATTTAAAATATCCGGATGCAGAAATTCTTGATTTAGTGACCATAGAGTTTTTTGAAATCATTCAACACAACTTTCGAATTTCGACAAATTTCCAACCTGTAGTAGGAAAAAGTCGTCAAGTCATTTACAATGAAACGAATTCACTAAAAATATTCAATCAAAATATCACCTTGGCGTCAATATGATTCTGAAAGAATTTTTCGGTTCATTGAAAACGGATGCATAAAAATAACAATTACCCAAGGTAAGAAAGCCTAGTCTGTTGCAGGATTTATTCAACAGTTGAAGGGATAAGGATTCACAACTTTCCCAAGAGCATTAGTGTGAATTGAACGAAATAGATCCGCTCAGGATTTGAACTGGATACACATACCCAAGGATCATAGCGCGCTTTTAATTGATGTTTCGCCTCCTCAAGCACCTATAGCTTCACTACTTAAACTTCCTTTTCATCGCAATTGATTCAATACAAAATATTTCAATTTCATCCTGTTATACACGATTAATGTGGGTCTCTCTAAGTCTGTTTTTTGTTCCTCCTTCAGTTTAAACTGAAACTATCTTGCATATTCTCATTCACAATTTCTCTTTGCAATAACTTGAAAAGGTTCCAGTTGATATGTTGAAGTTTTTCGTGAGTTCTCTTGACTGACATTTTAGGATCATTACTCTTTACAGTATCTACATGCGGTTGACATTCCTTGTGATTTTAAAACTGAAATCACTACTTGGAAAATCTTGAAACCAAAATCTTACTTTTCCTCATTGTTTCTAAATTTATATTGTTTAGAATTTAACTCAAGTATAGTTCAGTTAAATGTAATATATCTATCTATCTATCTATCTATCTATCTATCTATCTATCTATCTATCTATCTGTAACCCTTTTCAAAGTTACCAGAGGAGTCCACTATATGGGCGAATTACTTCTAAGTAGTGAAGTCGTTACGTGGTGTATTGGGTTGGTCATAAAAGTTAATTCTGTTATTAAGGAGAAATTTTGCTTAATAAACTGAAAGAATATTTTAGCCATCACTTTAAAGGCAACACATTAATTGTTTTAGAAATATTGTCAAAGCAAGTCCTAGATTGTGATTAAGTCTACAGATAAAATATACTTTTAAAGTAAGATATATTAAAATATATGTATTGAAATCTGTTTCATTTATTATAATTCTTTCATATCTAACAAGGTATCAAGGCAGAATATCAATTGTTGTCTTTACTTTTAGTTTAGTTTAATATTCAGGAAATAAATAAGAACATTCAAAGCAACATAGAATTTTTGATATAAGAACAATGCAATGACATATACCATCATTTTTTTTAAAAATGATTAAATATGCCATCATTTTTATGGCACTGTTAAAAAAGCGAAAATCACAATTTGAGCAGTTTTTCATATTTGTATAAAAATGTAATTTATATTCAATGGAATTAGTACTGAATACTCACAGAACTCGATATTATTTTAAAATAAAATATCTATTAAAATATTGTTCTCGGAAAGAGAAAAATGAAAATATCAAGTTGAGAACAATGTCGGTAATTTTATTTTGAACAACCTAATCGTAACGAAAACTTGAATCTTTTCGAAAACCATTTAAGATTGTTTGCTTTAAAGCTGATTACCTTTGATTCCACTCTGTGTATGTTGCATAAAATCAAAGTTTATCACAGAGATGAATACATTACTGTTGATCTTTTAGTCTACATAAGGTTTTTTAACACAAAATCATTCTGTGCAATGCTTCATCACTTAACGATCAATTTAATAGTAACGAAAATATTTCCAAAGTCGACAAATTGTGAAGTATATCTCGATTTTAATAATAATATTTTTTCAATTAGCATTGAAAATTTTACGCGAATTAAATGCAAATTAACGGAAACGTATTCTACACTTCCATTACCTTCTACTGAGTTTCTTGATGAAAAAAAAACAAACTATACTAACAGATGATTTAAGGTTTATCCCAGTTACACACCAAATCTAGCGTTAAATTGCAACCTGAACGAGGACCGAAAAGTAAAGTTATTTTACTGTCGTGAAACTTTTAACATGTAAAAAAGATCCATTTAAACTTCTGACTCTTGTTAATGGTATTTCCCATAAATGCTAACATTTTCTTTTAAATAAATAAATAAGCGCTTAAATATCTCAAGCAAAATTGCTACCTTACTATGTTGCTGTTATAACAGCAACATATATAAAGTTGATATGTAATGCAATTGTAGTTTTTGTTCCAATCTGCTTCGAATCAATATTGCTAATCACTGGTTATTTTCAGTACAAGATGAAGAAAGCGAAATTAAATGGAAATGAAACTGATTAAAAGAGCCTTTAGAATTCTAAAAGTTTTAGCCTTTAACACTTACTCAACAATTGAACCACTAAATAGAGTATGCGCGGTCACGAGCGTGTGTGTTGTTGGTGCCCCAGGTCCAATTGATCAGCTGCTCTCCATCTGGGCACATTTGCTTGAAGAGTGGTAACTTTAACGAAGACAACTTCCGTTTCCTCTTGTTTTCTCGTATGCTGTCAGCTATTTGACAGAATGTATACAAATGTAAACAAACAATCATAAGGATATCCGAACGACTTTTCCAAATTTTCCTTATCTTCGCTTCTGACATCTCAATAATAATAATAATAATAATAATAATAATAATAATAATGATAATGATGATGGTGAAATTAAGCTTCGTTACAATAACAGGAATTTAGTGATGGCTGTGCATGGGTGCGTCTTAGGATTAATAAAAACATTTTTCTTTATAAAGGGTGTCCCTAAATGCATATTTTCAGAAATTAAATTTTCAACATTTTATTGAATTGGAATATTAATAAATAACATCTTCAATATAATTTCAATCATTTGTGATGTAAATGTTGATGCGCTTTGAATGATTCATGCGAACTCTGTGCAATAACTCCCCATTGCCGTTAATTTTAGCACATTCACTCTTTATGAGTTCAATCAAATATGTTGCATCTGTGATTTTCATTGAGTAAACCTTCTCCTTTAGCATACCCCAGAAAAAGAAGACAATTCTTTCTTCTTTCGACAAAAACATTTTTAATCTGTGGGGGTAAAAAATATAGTTAATGAGATTTCCTATGTATCTAGACTTTAGTGACAGCCTGTGCTTAAAACAGCGGTTTTTGAAGTGTTAGTTTCACATTTCGAGACATCACATATGTCATATACTGAAATCATTTATAATGAGGTCTTTGCACAATTACCGTTAGGAAAATCTACATTTGCTTTGAAAAGAATATTTTAATATTTTTCATAAGGTCAATTATGCTATAACCGTAACCAGCCTGAAGACAAGAATAGGATGTTAGACCAGATATTCAGTTAGATGACTTATTCTATAATTTCTGAACTGAAGTTGTGCTATATCGTGTATATAGCAGTAGTTATGCGCTTCCTTTAAAGTAGGAAAATGATATATAAACAATAGCTTAATATTGCTCTTATACTTAGAATGAGAAAGAGTTGAAATTTCTAGAAAACACGAAGCACATTAGACACCGACAAGACATATTGAAGACAAGTTGGACAGGGGTAAACAGCGATTAAATTACACAATTAGTTCGTGTAATTGGAAGGTAGAATAGTAAAAAGACAAAAATGGTTAAGAGCGACAAAGGCTGGGAAGTTGTGGAGAGCGATGATTGATTGTCTAATGTTGGAAGGGATAAAATACGTAGAGAAAAAGAACAATTTAGTATAAATAAAATCACACTGGATTTCATTAATTTTTAAAATCATTTTTATTATATAAACAGCATTTAGTATAATGTATGTACGCTAAGTATCTATTCTTATAAATCTATTTTTACTTATAGCGCTGAATTTGATATTAAAGCATGGTTACAGATACAAAAATCGAGGGAAAAGGTGAACCACCTCATGTATATGGATGACGTAACACTTATGATTAATAAAGGTCAATTCTCTAACAAGCGGCTATATTAAAGTTTTAGTAAAGGTAGAACGTAAGAAAATATAGATTATGCAGAGATAAAGATGAAAGTGTAAGCAATAAATGAATATAGAAAATTCATTTAGAAACAAATCCGCAAATGTCTGTTGGATATTAAATGTGGTTCTCTGGAAACTATGCAAATGACTGACATTTGGCTTTTCAAATTAATGGCTTTGCAAATTAATGGCTTTGCAATTTAATGGCATATGCATAAAGCAGAATTTGTTTTAGAGAATGAAAACAGAATCGTTTGAGATTTTGAAATTCAAATGAATCTCCAAATCCAAGATAGAAAATCAGATCTAGTTATCATGAAGAAAGAGGATCAAGTCAGACAGTGGATGTTACTGTACCACCAGATCACAGAGTAAAATAATGTGAAATATGGAATCATAACTCGATCTTTCGACAGAACATCAGAAATATTGAATATGAATGTTACTCGAATAAGTTAAAATACCTCGGAAATTTGCTGCCACTTAAACTGCGTCTAGAGATTATATGCAAATTATGAATTGGTATAAAGCGTTGCGTCTTTAATGTTAAAAATCCTATTATGATGTTGTTTAGATTTTACTCAATATTATTAACTTTGATATATAGTGATAGAGAAAACTATTGTTTTTGGTTGGAAAAAAATTTGCTAAGTTAACAAAACAGACTAATTTGACCGTCAGTAGTTTACTTGCAACTATTTATTTTGATACTTTTACATTATTATACCTTGTAAAACTAATGTAAAAAATAATATGAAAAGATTTTAGAACAAATTCGTCAATTTCTTAAAAGAAAAACATAAAAAAGAATTATTTTAAAAATAAAAGATATATTAACAAAAAACAATAAGAACCTCCTAAAATTTATTGCACAAATGCTCCTTTCTTTTCAATAACTCTTAGCAGCCTATTGTCAACATCTGATGGTAGATTTGCTATTTTAGCGGCTGGTAAGTTGTTTGCAGCAACTTTAACTGCCTCCCAGCGGTCACACTTGCTGTTGACTTGCCTTGCATTAGAATAAATATCTCTCTTGAGGATGATCCACAGGTTCTCAATGGGATTCAAGTCACAGCTATTTGAAGGCCAGTCCATAAGAGAATCTTCAACAAGTCCCTTTTCTTTCAACCAGGATTTAGTAAACTTTGATGCATGACTTGGTGCGTTGTCTTGCATAAAGATCATAGATCTACGCTTGGCTAAAGATTGATTATCAAGCCATTCAAAGAAATAATGCTCTAGAAAATCACAGTAACTTTTGGAATTCATTTTAACCCCGTCTTTCAGTTTAAATGGACCCACGAGCTCATTACCAATAATCTCAGTCCATATCATGATCCCACCGCCGCCTTGTTGGCGTTTTAAAATTTTTCTTGAGACATGTTGCTTGCAAACCCATCCTCGAGCCCATCCATCGGGCCCATCGAAGGTGATCCTTGATTCGTCTGTAAAAAGTACTTTACTGAAATCAGTTTTCATGTATATTTTTGCCCACTGCAATCTTCTTTCCTTATGTTTTTTTGTTAAAATGTGTTTCTTTATTTGATTTTTACATCAGCAAACTTCCTTAATGCTTTACACCTTGTTTCCCTTGACACCATAGGAGCTCCAGCGGCCTCAAATATGAACGCACTTGACGCATTTGGGTTTCTTATTAATTCTCTTCGGATATGTGATAGATCTCACTTTGTTAAATTCCTGAATTCGCCCTGAGACTTTTTTTCCTTGGTTGAATCCCCATTTGACGTATTTTCTTGATTGTTCGATGATCCCTTTTCAAATCCTTAGAAATTTGAAGCGAAGACTTTCCTTTGCTAATTTCTTTGATTATATAGTTCTTTTCATTCATTGTTAGTTCTTTTTTACGAGCCATAATACTAAATTCTAGATCTTGCAAATAATATCTTGACACTGCAAATTGCTATAATTACTGAAAAAATACTAAATATCAATCTAAAATTGAAAATTGGGACTTAATTGCTTTCATGCTTACTCGCTATACATAATAGTACAAATTATTTCATTGGATAACACATATCTATGTATTTTACATAAAATATTTGACAATACCTCTTTTGCATATAATCTCTAGACGCAGTTTATATTCAAATCACCAGTTATCATTGATGTTAAAATACAATAATAATTGGACACGACAATGGAATAATTTAAATTGGAGAATTAGAAAATGAATTACTATGCAATAAAGCCTTACGATGACAAGAAACTTGATGTTAAGAAGAAAGAGGACAAAACAGCATTGAAGTTTGTGCCAACTTGGCTATGAAAGGACATTTGGCCGGTACAAAGTAGATTCAAATACGAATCAGCGCAACCAGAAATCCCACAAATTTGACGAAAATGAGCGTTTGGAAAAGACCAAGTGAAGAACGCCAAAACTAGAAGATAAACAAGACCACAACTTTTATAGTTGAAGCGATGGACTAGCTGTCACACCACTACTGTTTTATCGAGGAAGAAGGGATACGAGTTCGTATCTAACTGAAAATGTAATCTTTATTTCGGATCTGCGTTGTTTACTAACGGCCGTAGAATGATGGTCTGAATCGATGCGATAAAAATAACTGAAATTAAGGTAAAAGAAGCACTAGTAAAAATTCAACAATAACTTCACGCATAGATAAATAAAAAGAATAGCAAATTGAAAGGATATGAAAAACTCCTGAAAATGGATTCAAGTAAACGAAAGGCAAGGATATTAGAATGTATGCAACAATAGACAAAATAGGCGCGGATGTTGTTTCGGCGGCGGTGGTTTGAAAATGACTGAAGCCGAGATGCCAGGTTAGGGCCAATGACATTGTAGATTCTTCTTTAGGTTTTATCGAGGATTTTTAAATATATAGCAGGAACACCAGACCAAATGTGGCAGCAATATTCTAAGCATGATCGAATGGTAGACTTATAAATATGCAAGATAGATTCATGCGAGAAAAATTGTCTAGCACGACACAGTGAACCAACTTTCCTAGCAGCAAACTTAGCAATTGATTCAACATAATCTTTCCACTTCATGTCAGCGGCTAGAAATCTGTACAATAATCGACACCATCCAAATCCAGCCCAGCAAAAGTATTGACGACCATTGTAAAATATTAAAGAAGCTTATTGTAACTTCAATGAAAACTATCAGATATCATCTGTCTGAAAGCCTAAAAATATAAGTAACAAAGCAATTGAAGAAGTAAATTAATGTAACCAATTTTGTGCACATTGTGCCTGAAGATAAATATATTTAATACTCAAATTGCAACAAAAAGTTTATTTGGATCAACATTTTAGCCCAAGTAAAATTGTCTGTTTCTTATTTCAACCCAAACAATTTGGAAATGTTTTATATTTTTAACTATTAACTATTAATGTTTTATATTTTTTATTATTAACTCCGAAATTTAACTGTTCTTTAAAATACACTGCAGATTCTTAAAATCTGTGAACATATGGCGAAAAGTTCCTGTAGCGTTCGCACCGAGATGGGGTCATCATTATAGGCGTATATCAATACCGAGGAAGTATTCATACATTTATCCAAATCTACATTCGCAGCGAAAATACCCAAATAGTTCCCTTGTGTTTTGAATTAGTTTAGAAATTTGCCGGAAATAAACAAAATATCCTGAAAACATTTCATGTATACAACACTACAAGATTTTTGATCATTGTTACGCCAACACATTCTCCCCTTTTCTCTCTCATGCCTATGAATATATACATTCTCCCACACATCTTTATAATCGACAAATTCATTCTCACACAGAGGTACAGATTCGAATATATAATTGTCTCACTCAGACATGTACAGATGGTACTTATACCGGCGTGCTCTTCAACGTCAGACACAAAGATCTTTTCTTACCAATATGCCTTCTCTTATCTACATGCTCAGATAGAATTAAAAACGGAAACTACGTATAAATATACAAAATAAATGCGCGCACTCACACACATGCACACACAAAAACACGCTCTCTCTCCCTATCTCTCTCTCAAACACACACACGCACCTGTATCCTACATAATACGTTTTGTCTTTTCCTATCTCCCACGCATACTTTCGACACCCACCCTCCAACACACGTGCCCCTATTTTCACTTCTGGGTTGGTTATTTCAACCAACAGACTCGCAGAATCGTTATGACTGTTTGATTCACCTCCATATCCTAAGAAACACCAAGACATTTGTTTAAGTGAGACTCGAAACAAAACTGTAATATTAACGACGAAGAGACGTTGGATCCTGTTTAGTAAACTTTAGCGTTTCGTAAACAAATCTGTCTCGGGGGAGTGGCGCGACTCCATCGTCATAAGTGTATGTGTGTGTGTATGTGTGATGGGAACCATGCCCCATCAACTGTGGAGCCAGCTTATTTGGCATTAATCAAATGTCCGACCGATGTGTACAGAAGTAGCATCGCTGTCCGGTCTTTTGATATAATTATCCAACTGTAGGTGGATAAACACTACACACGATGTTACAGAAACGTTTACCGGCATCTGTGTTCCAGTAGTTTGCCTCTGTTGATCTTGTTCCCTCCTGCTTCAACATACACCACACCATACCAACTATAAACTTTACACCAACTAGTTTCGACAGTGTGTGGTCCGTTCAACTACGGAGGAGCATGTGGACAAAAACAAATATATTTAAATACCATTTCAAATTAAAGAGTACATTGAACTTCCGTTCGTCTCAAGGGATTTCTCCTGGGATCTAAACATGATACAGTAAGTAAGGTATTTGATAATATACATATACATTAGCTCAGTGTATCTGTCTCTTCCTCGTTTATCTATTCATTTTGCTGAATACGTAAACACAGACACTCAGAAATACACTAACGGAAAAATTATATCACAACACCAATGTTACTGATTTTAACCAATGTATATTATGGGCATACCGGGGAGAAGTAGAAGCTTTTGGTCAATTTGTGGTGTAGTAAAACTCATACCAATGTACCGTCTCTGTCTGAACTTTAGACAGTGATGCATGCTCCGATAAGGTCCACTGGGGTGAAAGTCTCTAAAATGAGCTCCTTTTGTTCAATTAGTCTTTTCAAACCGGTCGGATTGTTGACTGAGGGACTGGATTGTCATTTCGGAGAAATGCTGCTATTGTTAGACGTGGTATATAGGTGTTAGCAATAGTTGTGAAATGAGCGTAGACCAGGTTCTGGATGGCTACGTAGTTCAGACGCTTATCAATATAGACGTATTGTAAGAGCAGTATTTTCAGACGGATAGGCGTTTACAACACATATGGTTCCAGGTGCATAATTACAGGCACACTTAATTCTAGTTAGTCCTCCACTTACACCACACTAGTGTTGTCACAAGGGAGTCACTTGGGAGATTGACTAGACCTATGTAATGTTCAGTGATGATAATCGGTTCCGCCTTCATGCAAGGGATGGCGTCGTTTGCCGAATATATTTGTCTACGATACACGAGTCTTACAAATGGAATCATGGTGTAGAGTGCCATATTACAACACTCGCTTGGTGGTTGTAGGCATTTAATTTGTATGAACGATGATGGAACGACGCTTGACAGATTCAGTTAGCCCACCTACAACTCTTGCTGTATTGTGTCAACAGATGTAAGAGACACGGAACAGTGTATGACATTCATCATCTTAAGCTTGTATAGAGTTTGAGTACTATTCATACATTCCCTATTTTGAACACTGTGCATGTAGAGATTTGTATATGTGATCATTTACAGTAATATTGGATGTTTAATGTTAAATAAAATAAAACCTATATTCAGTGGTTTGAAAACTTCATTTCTGTAAGTGTTTCGAGCCAAATCTGGAATATTAATTTTGTTTTCGTGAGATGAATATATTCTCATTGTCATGTTCTAATTTAATTTGTTAGTATCCGTCTAAAATCTTTACAAACACACATCCACACACATATCTATCTATCTATCTATCTATCTATCTATCTATCTATCTATCTATCTATCTATATATATATATATATATACAACTGGTTAAGATTTGTATATAAATATAATTAAAAGGAGGTTACAGTAACAGCTAGCGGCCTGAGAAATCGGCGAGCCCTGTTCGAATTCCGATTGGGTTTGTTACATTCATTTTTGCACAAATACACTTGGGAAAGTTGTATATCAATCTCATTATCCCTGATTTACAGGTTAAATACCAGAGAAATCTGAACACTGTAGTCTTGGTTGGCTACCAGTCTAGAAGAAGAAAAACTTTGAATTTAAATCCGAGGTGGTTTTGTTTGGAGATTTCGTGCCACACTGTACACCATTTCTCTCTATAATCAGTTTTCCGAAATGTTTGGTTAGTTCTACACAAGTCTTCACCGCTATAATCAAATAGTCTCATGCTAAACGCAATCGGCATAGACTGACAGTCTTCGAGGAGACGAAGCATTTAAGTAACGCCGTATCAAACAAATTGAATTTATCTACCGGAAGAAGACGGAAATGATTTGGGCCAACTTGCAACTGTTAACTACTTGCGCCTCTTGCTGCGGGCCTTTATGGTTCAAGATGTTGGCTACTGGGGCTCCGACCCAGGAGGTTGAGAGCAGATCTCATTAATAGCACCGCGGGAAGAGACAAACCGCTACGGGCCAGAAAGCTCCAATGATAAATGGTTCTGAATTGCTCCTGCGGCTGGAATCTTCACTTAAATAAACTAAAGATTTTGATTTGTAGAAATGGGCAGTTATGATGTGTCCCATATATTAAGACAAGTGACATAATTCTCTTCATTAATGTTGATTTAGTGAAGTCGAACAGTTGGACAAGCGGACAATAACTATAATATATGTTCATTAGCCTTCAGTAGCAGGTGTTAACGAGTGTAATGGTGGACGCTGTGTCAAAGGTATTACAAAACACATCTCAACGGCTGGTGCGTCCCTAATCAAAAGACATATCTATATTTATGCATGTGGACGTATATTGACTGAGCCTATACACTTCTATGCGTATGCAAGTATTTAGCTACATATACCGACATTTTTTGTTAATGTGTGTACATTTACATAGATAAGTATATATCTTCTTGTAGATGTGCATGTGTCTGAATGTATATATTTACATACGCACACTTATATGTGTAAATAAATATAAAATAACGTGTACATATTTATGCATATATAAGTAATAACCTGTATTCGAATATTACATGCATTTGTTATACTTATTGTAAATATTCATTCATTTATTTTAATGTTTATAAATATTCATACACACGCGTTCTCGCTTTCTCTCCATCACTCATACACAGAAATATATCAGTAGTAAATACATTGTTTTATATCAAGGCAATATATGTGTGTGGTTCTCTGTCATGTTTTATGTGAGTATCTTTTGAATGTATATACCTATATTGCTGCCCTCGTATGTGTTTATGATCTACGTACATAAGTATTGTATACAAGTGCATGTGAGAAAGGAAGATTATATATTTAGAAGAATGTATTTATAATTCTATCGTATACATTAGTATTATTTACATTATTTACATTGTTCGGATTGTTGTCCTCGGATTGTTGTCCTCATCTTTATTGCCGTTTCGGCTATTGTACGCTACGGCCTACTTCAGGTGACTAGAATTTCGAACTGAACTTGGGCCAAGTCACTGGATCCAACCAACGCTTTTATCCACTGGGCCATGTGTTCCCGAGGACAAAAAGTGTTGGTTGGATCCACTGACTTGACCTAAAGAGTTGTGAATTCAATACCTGGCTACTGCAGTGATGAACAAAAACTTGGAGAGTTGACTTAAATGGAGATAACTGAGACATCCGAAAGACGCATGGTACGTAGAACTAGAACAATCTACTTTGATGGACGACGAAATAAAGGCTTTAGTTCGAAATTCCAATCACCTGAATAAGGTCAGAGCGTACAACGACCGAAACGCTGTGAATATGGCAATAAGGATGAGGGCAACAATTCGAACATTGTAAATAATTACAATACCTCATCCCAGAAATTTAGGCAGATATCAATATTTATATAGAATAAATGCAGCACCATTTTAAAGATGTGAATCAGAGTCAGACGCTGGCAAAATTGCCGTTATTTCCGTTACTTACGGCAATGATAGCTTCTCTTTTTTTTGCACTATCCATTTTTGCTCGAATGGAAGAAGGAACGACGCTGCGTAAGAATACAATAATCTAATTCACTCATTGTTGTTTTCTCTCCAGTTGTGGAATCTCACCTGCCAATTCTGTATTCCTTAATGAATTATTGTTTTTATTGGCCTATGATTTGTATGTACATGTTAATGCATAAGCCAATGCGTACATACATGTAATAAAGCATGTGATTATGTGTTGGCTAATGAATATGTGTATTTGTAAAGTGCGTATGTGTATTCATATATACGAAAATATACATATTTCTGTCTACTAGACTGTTTAACTTCATCAATCAAACAGTCCTAAGCACCTGTGCCCAAACTGTGAGGTCTAGCAATATAGACATTTACGATATTTAATTTCCGTTAGTTTGTCGGGAGACATTAAATATAAAATCTACATATATTCACGCTTAAGTTTGCATTTTAATTTATTTACATTTATATCTTTGCTTCTATTAAAGCAGTGTATATTTATACAATTACTACATAACAAGTGGGATCTTATTAAAAATAGAAGAAATATCTCTATTTCTTTTTGTCCTTTCTCTATAAATCTTCTTTTTTTTATTAGTTGCGATATCATAGCTTTCGAGTTACACTTAAAGAGAGAGAGAATTCTACAGAATGTCAGAAAGCGTTAATCTTGTGCAAAGCAGATATTTATCTATATATTTTTGTCTTCATTTAAGTACTTCATTACAAGCATTCCTCCCAATTTATACGTACAAATCATTTCCTATTTACTTATATCTTCGCCTACATTTTCACCTTGCACATATCGAGTCCTACGACGATGATGTTTGTTTTATTGGTCTAGTTTATGAAAGAATATTTTATCAGATGAACTGCACTTCATCCATGTGTGTCGACTGTTAAGGAATCTCACGGCATAGAAATATCATAAAGTTACATGTTAACTTATACAAAGTGACTTCTTGCTCCAAGAGAAAGCTCTCTTAATAGATACTATTCTCGTGTTGTTGATTACGAAAATGATCTATACTAACATCATTGCATGTAAATACTTAGTTTATAACTTAGCATTTATTTACACAATAAACGCTTATTTTACAACATAATTTCCTTTCACGCCCGTGCACATAATTCGTCGTGTATAAATATTACATAGATCGAACATAATAGAGATAAACATTCAGCCAATAATAATATTTCAAGCTTATTGCTCCACCTCGAATGAATAAAGTAGGCGTTTTATATAGATTTCTAACGGCGTGTAAATTTAAATACATTTTGTAAAGCAGGTCACACTTGTTTGTTGTTATAAGCAGGAAGATAAAGCTGAAACTTAAATTATGGCAATTCACTTAAGTCATTCACAAATTAAATACTGAAAACTTAAGCGAGAAAATTTGATGTAAATTTTAACAGAAGCAGACATATAGATGAAGGTTACCGAATAGATAAATATGCAGCAACCTTAATGCCAGCTTTAATTAAATATGCGTGTTTACCTTATAGGATTTATTCTTAGGAAGGAATACAAATGCGGTTCGTGAGAAAATTAACAAATTGGTTTCTTTTAGAATAGAAAATAAAATCTCATGAAAAATTTCCTTAGAAGTGAAATCATATAAATATAAAAATCTCAAAGACTAGGATTGTTTTCAACAAGAAAAAAAAGAAAAAAGAAAAAAAAAAAGAAAAAAAGAAAAAGAAGTGGAACAAAATTATTACCATTTTGTAGTAATATTTATTCGTTAAAATAATATGAAAACAATTATATCTATCTATCTATCTATCTATCTATCTATCTATCTATCTTAGACTGATAATATTCAGTGTTAAAAGACTGGCCGCTTTTTTGACATCTACTATGATCTAATAATATGAATGTCTATATGCAATAAGGATCTTTTTAATTCCAAAAGAAGCCGAATTTTGAACTCGTTGATTGCTGAGCAGAGTTAGTGCTAATAATTCGCAAGGAGACGTCTTGCAAAGTAGAAATATATCTGAGTTCCGGTTCCTGATAAAATAATACGGCTTTTCAGACTTAATAGTTTTTTTGTCTGAATCCATGTCTCTTTAGGATGTAGAAGGGGACCATGGTTCTCCACAGATTCATTTTCTGCAAATTAACATAACTTCTTAGGAAAGTTAATAGAGTGGTTTCCCGAAGCCTTCAAGGTTTTGAATTTAGTTTTTCTGTTATATTGGCTGCTATCCAAAGCTAGAGAATACAGGATAACCTACTATTTAACTCATAGCTGTTTTGGGATGGGGGAGAGATAGATTCTTGCCTTTCTCGGAGATAACAGTGCGAAAGTGATTGCGGTAGGCTATACTCGAATTTGATCTTGGTTCGCCGAGTTCGTTTTTCACTCCGATAACTGTTACGCTATCCGCACATCCCTGATTCTGCTTTACAAAACAAATTAATTAGTCAGTAGGTCTGAAGAATAATCTTTAATTAAAGAATTATGGGTTGTTTTTTTAATTATCGATTTTCAAGTTAAACGTTTATTTGTTTCACGTTGATAATAGACAAAAAAACCACACCACTTAGGATATGACTTTCCATTTCATGAGCTGGGTAAATGAGGTTCGTTACTACGCACATCATAGATAAACAAAATGTATTAGTTGGCAATAAAGTAATTGCCCTCCTCCTCAGTAGTCAGTTTTACATGTGTGAACTCGTGGTGTCTAAATGGCGTAGATATTTGTTATGAGGCAAATATCTGGAAAGGTGTTCGGGAATGTTCGTTTTACATATAATTTCCAGAGAACCATTTTTATCAAGTGTCAGATATTTAGCATATTTTGTAAACGTTGCTTGAGCCAGCAAAAATAGCTTAATTCTAAAGTAACAGGTAGTGCTACAACTCGAAGAATTATATATCGGTAAGTGTTGCAGACTCCAAGCGTAAACTAGAAAGTAGGGTTTTGAAAAATTGAAGAGGAAGAAAGGAAGAAAGGAAAGAGCGAGAAATGAAAACAAAGAAGGAAAAGAAGCTAGCTAGCTAGCTAGCTAGCTAGATAGATAGAGAAAGATAGAGAGATAGAGATATAGGGACTTGAAAAGAGAGAAAGAAGGAGTAAAGAAAAGAAATAAAAAGAAAATATTGAAGAGAAGACAGAGGAAGTGACATAGAATGGAAGCACTAAGTGCTGTAGTAGAAAGGAAGGAATACAATGACGTCATTTTTAGATATGGAAAGATAATTAAAAAGAAAATAAACAATCAATTAATTAAAAACAAATAACTTTTATTTCCTTATTTCCTTTTATTTCCTTATTTATGCCTGATAAGAAGTATAAGTATCCAATCGAAGGGGGGGGCGGCTGGTACGAATTAATATTAGGCCAAGCCCTAGAGAGACTTCACTCCCAATCATTACCTCTCCTTCGAGAGAGGGCTGAGGTGTCCCCCAAAATGGGAAGTGCCGAGGGGGCATTGGCAATTTTTCTGTGGAATTGCCGTTAAACTCACTTTAAACCATGACCCTGTGTCATTTCTGGTGCGGCGTCGGCGCCCCGATAAATACAATCATTAGCGATTGGATCCAATCTTTTGTAAACGACTTGATATCAACTGATCCAGCCTTGAAATATAACCTCAAAGGATAAATTTCCAAGCTTTATCTTAAAATAAGTCTTTACTGAATCAAACCTAAAAACAGAAGTTTCTAACCAGTGTTATTGAATAATTCCTCATGTTCTCAATACACCTTTTTTTTTAAAAACTCTGTCCATTAGTACATTTGTATACTTCTAAAATCTTAAACAGTCACACCTTGAATGAGTTAACTTTCTCTTTCTTTTTTACTGCTCGACATTTGTTAGAGTGTTTCCTACAGTTGTGTTATTTCTCTGCCAAACAAAAATGATAAAAACAAAAAGAGAAACTTGTATCGGCATATTTATGCTTACAGCGTCTTTTCCACACACAGTGCAGTGTTATCTCTGGAACAAGTTAACGTGGCATCTACGCACTGTTATGATACACATGTAAACAGAATGACATGCCAGGCCTGTATGCTTGGATCCACAATATACAGACGCGAGGAAAGTCAAAGTCTGGCCACAAAATACATTTCCTCTCAGTAAGCTCAAGTAATGAAAGATTGGCTGTATCGAAGACCTGCTGACTGCCTCGCTTTCAACTTCGCATGAAACTATTTTCTTTAGAAGAAATTTTGTTTTCGCTCACAACTCAAATTCTACTATTTTGAAGAAAGATTTGTTAAGAAAACAAACATATGAAAGTTGATACAAAAACAAATAATGTGGAGAAAAGTAAAGGTTTTGTTGCTACAGTATAATAGAATTAGAGAATAATAGAATTAGAGAATAATAGAAATAGAGAATAATAGAATTACAAAATAATTTATCGAATGTCTGTCTATGCGGATGATTGCAAATAATATTATACTGAATTTTTTTTAATTCTTAAAAAATATTTGTAAAAATATGATTTTAGTTGAAACACTTTTGTTAACTTACACATGCCGTTATTACAAATTTAATATTATGTTGTTGAACATTACAAGAACCACTTTAGCACATGATCTCTTTAGAAAGTCATCATTACTTGTCTTTTGAAATTAGTTAATAACAAGTGGATGTTTTCTAAACAAAGACTACTCGTTAAGAACATGCCAATATGAATATTTTGTACTCAAGAGAATATGTTATCTTTTGCAGCTTTATTGAAACTGTACATAAGCAACACATCTTAATGCAATTTTGAAATCTTTCATTTCTTCATAATTGATTCATGCATGCGAGCATCAGTTGAAGATTACTACAATTGGTAAATCTATCTGAAAAGACTCATAACAATAATATTAAATAAAAATATTTGCTCATTTATTTAATGGTTACAAGTCTTATATAGCGTGTAATTCTCGGATACTTCATTGTTACTTTTACTGCAGAATCTTTTTTGTAAATACTCTACGTTATCATGGCTAATCAAATACTCGATGTCATTATTCAGGCACACTATACCATCAAATATGCACAAACACTTAGAGAATGTAATATCTCTAATCAACTGATCAAAACTGGCACTAATGGATTATTTATAAATTATAAAATACCTTTACATTTCTGATCTGTAATCATAATTATCGGGACATCATTTAAACCTTTTTATATTTCTTTATAAGGGAGTGCACGAGTTATTATTTATATAAAATTATTTTTATGAGGCCTGAAAACAGGTATTAGTTAATAGAATGGCGCATAATAGCCGTGTGGTTGAAATCAAAGAAAGCAATCATAACTTTTTAAAGTCTTTTAGTCTTTAATCATCATTAATATCTCGAATATTTAGCCTATTTGATAGAGCTTTCAATTGTTTACTGTTGAAATTTCTTGTAGTACGTGATTTTGAGCATTTGCTCCAATTATTTTCTTTTGATTCTTAGATTGGGATTCATTTTGGGTTTTTCTTCGCGATTCCCTTTGGTGTAAAACACCTCATGCCCACTTGTAATAAATGCAAACGTGGCCATAAAGAGGCTACGTCATTTGCCGATCAAATGAGGCACCATATAGACTTTTACAAGTTTGGTTTCCTTGCTATCATGTTCTGCCGATAAAGCAGAATACGTTGCCCACAAATTCTCTACCAGTTCTCCTCTCGATTCATCAGGATTACCTTTGCCTGACTTTCCAATTAGAACTGAGTCAATGCTATGTGATATTATGCATATAACTCCGTCGATGCCTTTCACAATCATCTCCAAAATGGATCAACATAAAGCATGTAGCCTCGATAGTATCCATGCAATTGTCTTTAAGAAATGTACCTATGAACTCCAAGCTCACAATAGATGCCTTTACTGCTTTTTTCATTACAGAATCTTGAAAATCCTCTTCCGTATTTCCTTTAAGAACTCTGACGAACCGCTTGATCCTTCGAACTATGGATCTATTAATCTTCTACTTGTTAAAGGACTAGAGGTTCTAATCAACTCAGAGTTGGTAAAGGATCTCACATCACAGAATCTTCTTTCAGACAAACAATATGAATTTCGCTTTTCAAGATCAAGCGATGATATATTGATGGTTATGTTCGAAAGAGCCTGTCCATCTTTAGATAAGAATAGCGAATCTCGAGTCGTTGCGTTTGATGTGCTGATGATTGATATGTTGATCTTCATAAATTGAAAGGTTATTTTATTTTGGGTCGTTTTTGTGTTTTATCAACATAGCTGATGCTAACGTTTGGTAGAGCAACTCACTGCACCTTCTTAGTCTTACACCTCACTGACATGAAGTGGAATGATTATATGGAATCAATTGCTTAGTCTGCTCCTAGGAGTCAGTTCACTATCTCGCACTTCTCGCTTGTGGAAGTTTCTTGCCAACTACGATCTTCAAAAATTTAAATGTAACATAAATCATCTTCTGTCTCCTTGAATCCTGTTCTTTTATTGTCCTCTCTGTTTATTTGACTCTCAGTAACCCCTTACATCTTATAGCTTACTTGGAGTGAAATGATAAAAAAACTGAAAGCATTATCTATTATCTTAAATATTGATATATTAAGTAAATATAAACGAATGATCATATCATTTCCCGTTACTGCTTCCTAAATAATCTACATCTCCTCATGTAACTACGTTTTAATAAGAGGCCTTTGACTACAAACACAAATATCATTGGTCGTTTCAGAAATGAGTAATTTTGTACACAGTTGCGAATGAGAATAGAAACAAACTAGTAATAATTCTTTTTCCGAACGAGTGACATCTACGTTGTCTGAGACATTGATTCTTGCATGCTCACAAAATATTGGCATTCTTATGCCCCAAGTAAATCGGTGAAAATGTTACTTGATCAATAAGGTTAAGTGATACTTGGAACCGCGAGCATACAAAAAAAAAAAAAACCCAAAAAACAACCCCCCCAAAACAAAAACAAAACAAAAAACAAAAAACAAAGAAAAACAAAAACAAAAAAAAACCCACTGAACTTCCTTTGGAGTATTTCCATCGAGAGATGCTTTTTTTCTGTTCGAGTTAAGACAAGAGGGAAGTTGGACAGTAATCGACAGATACCTGAAAGGTAAAATAATATCAAGAAGGACAGAATCCAGAAAGGTATTTCACGGTAGAAATTAAGGAAGTAAGAATGAAAAAAAGAAAAAAGAGAAACGCCAAGGTTAAAAAAATAAAAAGTGTATGAAGAGAAGAAAGAAAGAAAGATAGAAAGAAAGATAGAAAGAAAGAAAGCATATAGCATCGAGAAAAGAAAAATAAATAAATGAAAATTAAATGAATGACGTAAAGGACAAACATAAATGTCAACAAGAAATACAAATGAAAAGCGAAAAAGAGAGAACAGTATGGAAAAGCGAATGGGAAAAAGATTAAGGAAATCATAAGAACGTCCTTGTTTTTCTACTCATGTCTTTCTTCTATTATAATTTACACACACACATATGCGTGTGTGCGTCTATATATATATATATATATATATATATATATATATATATATATATATATATATATATATATATTTGAATTGGACAAAGTCCGACAATTTATTTAAAGACATTTATGATATGTTTAACGTTCTTTTTATAGATACAAGTATTTAAGCAAATGCTCTGTTTTATAATAAACAGTATTAAATAACATTTACCGGCCTGAATGTCCGAGAAATTTTCATGTTATTTAATACTGTTTATTATAAAACAGAGCATTTGCTTAAATACCTGTATCTATAAAAAGAACGTTAAACATATCATAAATGATTATATATATATATATGTGTGTGTATATATATATATATATATATATATATATATATATATATATATATATATATATATATATATATATATATTGTACGTGTAAACATATACATAATAACTTAAAAGTATGCACAGAGTAATCAGTACGCTTCATTAGGCACGCAGAGGCGCGAAGTTGCACCTAGATGTATGTAGAAAAACGACTCATGAAACCATACAAATGACACAAACGCAGTTCTGAGTATTTAGAAAATAGTACATAAATGTAGTTAATTGGGTGCATTAATGCCTATCCAAAGAATGTTGCACGCATGAAACAAAGTAACTTGCAATCTGCACGCGCGTGCGCGCGCGCACACACACACACACACATACACACACATACACACACAACACACGCACACACGCACACACACATACACAATTACTAATATATTTATACACGGTCTTTTCTTTATTGTAATGCTGTGGAGAATAATTTTTTATTCAATCTTTAAAAAATAAACTTTATTGTTTTTTTTTGTCTGTTACAAAATAACTAAATTTAGGAAAATACACGACCAATACCACTCTCGGGAGCGGGGGGGGGGATTAGGGAGCTGAGCATCCCCATAATTTTATTCAAAAAGATACTTTATTTTTCGAATTAAATATTAACATAAGTATTTTGTTAATGTTGTTTTCAAACAAATCAAATAGATTTATCTAATTTCAAATTATGATTAATAAAGAAGTAAATAAACTTCAATTAAGATATGTTTAAAAATATTTAATTTAATCATTTTTTCAAGCAAAAACTATAGCGAGTCTTCGAAAAATAATTATTTACTATTTATTTTGCAGGGGAACTTAGATTTTTTTATGTAAATAAAGAATAAGAATTATTCCTGTTCGTTTTTACTTTTTAATTCTGAGGATTTCGAATGCATTCTAATACAATTATTACATATTTATAATTTTAGAATATCTTTGTAAATACAAATCATACGATGATATTTTTTTTACAAAAAGGTGGGTTGGGTGATACTGTGTCTGTATATATATATATATATATATATATATATATATATATATATATATATCTTCATTTAGACAGACGAATAAGAATGAAATTTATTTATTTTGTCGAATATTATTGTAGCTTTTAGTTTTAGCAACACACACATATATATATATATATATATATATATATATATATATATATATAGATTTTGAAGTTTCCCAATTTTGAAAAAGCCTGGATCTCGTTATCACTTACATATTTACTGCAAAGTGTAATAAATAAATGCGACTAATATTTTTGATGCTATTTGAACAAATTCTCCATGCAAGACAAGAACAGAAGGATGAAGAATTAAATAATAATAATACCGGTAATTGCATGAATATATGAAATATTCCTACGCAATCTTTATTTTGACTGATTCATTAAACGTGAATGTTTAAATAAATGTTTTATAATCGCAAATATTGTAAATTAGCAACTTATATTAATTTGTATTTTCATGAATATTTCCCGGATAAGTGAAGTGTTATGTGAATATATGTGACACCATATTCCGCTTGACGCATACGTTTACTGCATTTGTCATTCTTAAAAAATAATTAATAATTTAAACGAAAAAACAAACAAACTGCGAATGCAAATTAAGGTATTATAAAAAAATTATGTGGATTAAATTATGCTACTTAAATTGATACTTATTAATAATGTTAGTGTCGTGTTTCTCTCGTTCACTCGCAGAGAAAGTACAGCAATAATCCAAATAGGTTAGTTAACTGTCTCTTCAACAGTGTAGAACGAGCAAGGACAAAGACAAAAAGATAATCAAACCGCTCTACCTGCATTGTTTATATAGCAGTGCGATTAGAACGTGATATAGCAAACGAAAGTTAAGTGTTTTGGATATTTATTGAAATTTTTATCAAATAATTGTTTTTTTTTTCAATTTGTCTATCAGCAATTCGTACAGAATATAAGAAATCTGTTTTCGGTTTTGAAATAAATTTTTCAGATTGAAGTAAGTTATACCAGCCAGCTTAAAATGTTATGAAAACCAGCGTCGATATCTACGCAAAACACATAAAATCAAAAAGAAATGCGACATATCTGGAATTTTAGAATTAATTTACTTCTAATATGCATAATGAAATTTTTCGCATCGCTAATCTCAGAATACGATTTATTTAGACATTAATGTGTGCTTGTACAGCTTTATATTTTTTTTTTGGTGGGGGGAGAGAACTATGTCTAATCTATTGTTCTTTCTTTTTCTGTATTTCATGCTTGTCATAAAACACACTCCATATTAAATTATTAAGTCATAAATCCTCCCGTATTTGATTCTTTGAAAAATGATTGTGTAAAATGGTTTAATAAAAAGTTGTTGAATATCATTATTTGCTAACTTTGCACTTAAAATAGATAGGCGTGTGCTGACTTTTTCTAGAGAGTCATTAAAGAAAATTAACTAAAATACTCAGTATTAAAATCGTCAATTGCCGTTTTCGATGTCTTATCCATCACGCCAATTCTTCTTCCAAACCAGTTGCCAGCACGCTTGCTACTACAAGAAAATTTGTTTTTGAAAGAAAGTTGCCAATTAACGATTTTACATTTCACAGTTCCAATACTAAAAGTCGAACATGTGTTTCTTATTTTCTCGGATCGTCGTATCACCAATTATTAATCCACCATTGTTTCTTGAATTCCCTTGAAAATCAACTGTCGCTTGATTGGCATAAAGACACATTCCTCATAGAAATGAAATCACGTCTCTTACAAAGAAGCGTTACTTGTTGGTCGCGTCTATTTGACAGTTACGCAGCAAGCACTAATAAGCCGAGAGACCCAGGAAGGTATTAGTAATCCAATATGATGCTTTGGCTGCAATGTTCGATACAACCACCAAGCAAAAATGTCGCGATATAGAATTTTCCGTACACACCTTTCATTGGTACACAGAAAATAATGAGTATTTGCACACACTGCATTCGAGAACTGAACCGAAGAAATAAAGATGACATTCTCTGTGGAAATGCTTATAATTGTGTCCAGGTAGCGGTTGACTATTATAGAAGCTATTCTTCAGCACGAGCGATAATAGGAGAATGGGGGAATAAAAAAACGAGCAGATGTCAGTTTTTCTGTGCCGATTGTCTCAGGGGGAGGAATTATGACAGTAAGGCAAGGGGCGAGTTGAGGCATTTTAGATAAAATACAAAACGGCTGTTTTAAAACTTGGTGGTCAGTATTTCATAGACACAGTTAAATTATCGACATATATCCAAATTATATTGCTATGAGATTGCTCCAAAGTAATATAATTAGGCTACCCACTATTGGAAAGCTATTTTAAACGCTGTTAAAAGAAATAATTAGAATGGGAGAGAGAGAGAGAGAGAGAGAGAGAGAGAGAGAGAGAGAGAGAGAGAGAGAGAGAGAGAGAGATTCTGGCTCCATGCTTTCCAGCCAACTTTAATCTGCAAGAATTTAAATGAAATGTGAATCGCTATCTGTCCTTCTGCTTACTCTTTCCTCTTCTCGCTCATTATTAATGTTTCTGTACCTAATTCTTCCACACCCTGTAACCCTTGTGTCTTAGTAGCTTTACTGCCTTGCATGTGGTGATACCGATTAAAAAAAGTGAAGATTTATTTCTAATGATAAAAGTTTGCCATATTTGACAAAATGTTTGGTGTTACATATTTTACAAGTATAAAAGTTTCAACTTCATACCAGTAGGAGTTTAGAAGAAATAATTAAGTAAATAACGATTCAAGATACAGAACTACAGATTTTTTCCGTATTTCTTTCAAAGAGTGATTCAAGCGCTTTTCTTTTCTTCGAATATTTAGTTAACCTAGGTTAAGTAGTTAACCTAGGTTTCAATCAATTTAATACATTGCATCTAGATATTTACGAACAGCACGTTACTAGACATTAAACTAGATTAGACTGAATTTCATAAATCTATCTTTACAAATAGATATTTTACTAAGTTTCGTGTTAGTATTTTAGAAAATTAATATTCACATTTTAAATTATTGGAAAGCATTAGACAATTATTAGGTGAAAATGAAATTTAAATCACACTTTTTCACGACAGCTTCTATTGATATTTACTAGAATTCCCGTAGTATCGATTTCTGATTTACCCGATCCCTTGTGTTTCAAACGGAATTTGCGGGATTTCATTTCAGCAGCATATATTAAACTTTGATCATTGAATTTAGAGAACAATGTTTAAGTTAACTCATTCACAAGAGAAGCGTGATTTTTCGTTCAGCAATTTGATAGTTTTATCTACATATAACGGAATCGACTAGGTAAGAGGTTGTTAGGTGCTTAAGCTACAGGGAAGAAAAACGCAAATAGTTCGAATGAGGATAGTACACTTCAGAATATATTTCGTACAGACATGATGACGCCATTAAATGCTAAAAGCAGCACTTCGTGTCCCAACCTAGACCCGTCGAATGAAATCCAAACCAAGTTTGGCATTAGTAGTCTTGTTTCTTTCTGTTTTTAATATTTTATTTACTGCGATTAGAAAATATGTGAACGTACGACATACTGTTTTATACATTTATAGACATTTAAGAATCGAAACACAACGACACAAAATAAAGCGTCGATAGGAACTTTGTTATACATTTTCATTTGTTGTTTAGTGATACTTTTGTCGAAACATGAAACGGCTAACCGAAAGTCTGAATTAGGCTAGGCGTTTTACAAATGTTCAGTGGCAGAAATGATAAAAATTTTATCGAATTAGAAAAGTTAAGGAAACGAACATTAAGGAAAGTATATTTAATAAATAAAATAATAGCAAATAGTCACACTTTGACCTGACCTGTAGTTAATGGTGATTTCCTAAACGTAGTTTAGATGTGGCACAAGGCCGAAAGTATGGGGCACCCAGTGAGAATCGAATTTACTATTCAGTTGTAATTGATTTAGCGAGACACGGTTGCTAAACATTAAAACAACGTCGAGTGCCCAAAAAAGGATTTTCAAAACATAGCTTAGATGTGGCACAAGGCCGAAAGTGTGGAGCACCCAGTGAAGATCGAACTCACTACTGAGTCGTAACTGATCTCAGAAGACAAATTCGCTAATCATTACACCACATCGAATGACCCATAACATGCTGTTAATGAATTGTTTTCATTTCATAGTCAAAAAAACAAACATTAATAATCTGACGAATTGCGGTTCATTTTGTCAAGAATTTAGTTCCTTGACCAGAAAGCACTGACATAAAGACAGTCCTGAAAATCTATAAGAGATAGGGATAGTTTTAATTGTTTAATTTTGTAAATATTTCACGCAATTCGACAATCAGAAAATCTTTTATAAACGGAAAGAACGTATAAAGAAATGGAAGCGAGGTCGTGTTGTCCAAGAAGACATTGAGTTATTCATGATATACAGGCATTGTAGGTTTATATGCAGAAGATCAGTTACACTGAGTTTGTAAGTATGAATGTTTAGACGCTGGTTACTATGATGAGGTTAATCAAGTAAGCAAAACAATGGCGCAGCCGATAGACCACGGCAGGTGAACCTCTTATGTTGGCGGCGAATAACTAATCAGCAGTAAACGAACAGGATTGAAAAAACTATTGAAAATAGTTGTTGATATTGGGAAATGATATATTTTCGTCTCGCAATCAGGAAGAGTTTTTGAATAAAAGTGCTGTTGCTTATTTAGCTAAACTAGATAAAGTTTCGGAAAAAATGACGTCGTGGCTAGAAGAAACTAAAACTGCTTATAGATATATATATATATATTTATTTATATCTTCATTTTGACAGACGAATAAGAATGAAAGTTAGACGGGAGGAATTAAAAAAAAAACTTAGATATTGAGTATGTTGCATCTAGAGTGGAGATTTAACGTTTTTACATCCAAAGCACAAATAAGACGCGATCTTAATCAATTTGAATAACAGTAATTGGCTGAATTTTGTTAGACGAGGTGTTTTATTTTACTTCGCAGTAAATAAACAAATCACAGTTATGAAATAAAACAAATTATTTTTAAATCAATTTAATTACTTAAATGGCATAATTTCCCCACGATATGTTCAACTATTAAACAGAAATTATTTTTTTACCATATCTGTGATTCGTTTATTTTCTTCGAACTAAAAACAGTTGGGTGATCATTCTCTAAGAGTGGTTATAAACATTTTTGCCAGAGATTGTAACTCTAGCAACGTAGGCCTCTGGTAAAAAAAAAAAATCATTTCTCATCTTAGAATGGATTCAGTCAGGGAAACCTAGTTAGAGAATAAGAAAAAGAACAAAGATTATTCATCCAAGTTCGTAAACACCTTATAAACAAAAGCATGTGTGTGTCATCTCCACCTGCAAATCTTTGTTCCCTTCGCTTGCGTTTTCAGAAAGAAGGCAAAAACAAAATGAACCAAAGAATGAACTTTTCACACCTCTCGATGGATTTGGCAATACGGACTTGAGGAGGAGATGGGGTCATCACGGCTCTCAATATCTACGCATAGCACGACGTTTTATCAACAGTAGTGTGTTCACAACAGGTTGCAGCTTCAGTTGGAGCGTATGCTAATACTGACCTTGTGGGTGAATGTGTCTTTTTTAAAATATTCATTGACGTATCAGGGACGCTTTGACCTACGGCATTTTCCAAAATTTCACAGCAGAATTTTCCATTACCTAGACGAGCAAATACTGTCAAATGTATGGAGAAAGTGTGAGATCATTTGAAAGCGTAAGGAAAATGCCGTTAAAATAATTGATGACAGTTTTTGAGTAACATTTTCGCGACGAAAGAAAGGTTGTAAGTATTTTCAAGATCGAAAAGCTAGAATTCTTAACCGGAGTTCCTTGGGTGCATACGGCAGACTCAGTGGTCTGAATGCGAACGGTTTAATGGATCTAGTGTTAAAATCTCTCCCCGGACTCTTTCAGCCTTCCAGTTCTTCCTTGTTGAAATAATGATACTGACTAGAGTACTGAAAATAAATGCGAGATTGACGGATATGCGCGACTTATACACTAATGCGAAGAGCAGTAATGGGAAGAGCTGATGGTAAACTCTTCATAAGGATAAGTTAAGTTGTACTCTGTCAAATATGCCAAGCAACTCGAAGTAGCACTCGAGGATAGATTATTATTTTAGAAAGTGGTTACGTGATATCCTTAGCCATATGGATAACTTGGGAGGACCTAGAGCAATCAGCTCACGAGTATTGCCAAATCAGTTAGCTCTCCAAATCCATGTACACTCACGCAGAATTACATAAGACTTGCGTCAAGGCCTGGATTGGATAATTTACCAGCATCATCGCTTTTTTCCAGAAGTATTACTGATTCGTTTGTTTGCTAGAGAGTCTGACCTGTCTTCAAACAGGTCATAAGTAGTGGCTAGATTTGAAGGCTTTATAACTGAGGAGGGTGCAGGCCGTCAGTAATAAGTGGCATATGTTTTCTTTTCTCTTGAAAACTGTCTTTAGCATCTTAGAAGAGCAAGCACGATTCAAGATAATTATTGTCCAATAACAATGCTAAGCAGAGAGTTAAGATTTTAGTCAAGATCCTGACCAACCTGCTACAGTCGGTAGATTGTTGGAACTCAATTCCTGGGAAGAAATAGACAAAATAGTCATTGCTATTTAGAAGTTCTATAAAATACGGAAATCACGCGTATCAGTTCGTATCAATAGAAATGATTCAATAGAGTCGATCATCAATTTCACGAAACTGTTCTGGGGGATACCAGATTGGAATCAGTATTCAGTATCAGAAGTTCTTTTCTGCATCGATCATGGATGTACTGATGGTGCAATGGAGAGCGGCCTGGAATGATAAATCGAAAAGCCAAGTTCAAATTCCAGTCGGGTTTTTAAATTCACTTAAAAATCAACACCCTTGGGAAAAGTAAAAATACATTGTATCTCTAGGACTTGTATCTGGAATAATCATTTTCAATTCAATATTCACTCGCAACAAACTATTATTCTTACAGTCTAAAATAGGTTTCGGCTATAGATAGTGATAAGCGGTAAAAAGCAATTGATTCAATCTGTATCTTGCAAGCGAATAATAAACACTTGGATTCCTTTGCGATGTCGATTCAGTAGGGCTGTTCTCTATTGTTCAGCCCTCTGCCGCTGAATGACTTCATGCACAAATATAAAAAGAACTTCACACCACCGATCTTGTGCTGAACAGACTCACCTGACAACAGATTTGACAGTGTGAACTTGTAAAACTGACTTCATGAACGTCTTCGTGTCCAGTCACTCTGTTAATAACGTAATCTATTGAATGATACCAATAGACAACAATAGATAACAGTGTTGAGCACGAACCACAAAAATTAGTTGGCTTGCGGTTTAACATGTAAAAAGATGAATGTCAAAAGATGTCACTTACCTCAGCACTTCCGTTGGACAAGTGGAACTATTCTTACTCTTAAATTGTGATTTGCACAACATCAGCCAGAAAATATTCGAGCGGCGGTAATGACATATCTCAGGGTGTAAGCGTTATTGAAATACATTTCCCCTGAACGCTTACAAATTTTTGTTACCTTGGATGCAGATTGAATAGTAGCCCTGAACCGAGCCTCATTTTTCCTCTAGAAGAGAATTGGTCGATGTTCGTTCGGACGTCGTTTTCAATGTCTCTACTAGAAAACAAGGATAACCTTCCAAGTTTGATGGCCGTCGTATACACAGAATAGAAATCCCATTGTTTGCGTCAGTTTCATCAGGGCTCAGAAAACATTCCACAGTTCAGTGAATTTGCTGAACCAAAGAAGCCATAGTGCATAATGGAGTGGATTCGTAATGAATGTCTCTCTGAAAGGCTGCGATTATCTGTAGAATAGATCCACGCGATGTGGTTTTAGGTGTTGGATACCTATATTGAATTTTCGCAGATCTACTGACTGAAATAAATGACGACTCAATAATTTAGATTGTTGAGCATATTTTCTGTCATTTTTCATAGTCTGCTCGCTTTGGGAGTAAGCATGGTGCCGAAACTCTACCTATTTTAGATGTCGTGAACTTGTATGACAATATGTCACTTCTTACACTATTCACCATGGTGAGAACTGTGGTGTGGAATCCACCCCTAGATAATTTCTTTAACTTGTAAGTTCGCATCTGTTTCTTGGTGGCGTTTTAATTGCTTTATCAAATATTTTATCTTGTTTTTGTTTTCCTTTCTACCTTTACGGTCTTTTTTTATATTGAAGTGAATAACCTGTTTCATTCTTGCATAAGAACGTGAGAAAGAAAAAGAATAAAGTTGATATTCTTTTCTAGGAAAGTACGTGAAAGTGTGTTCACTACTATTTTCTCATTTTTGCTTAGTTTATAAGAAGGACTTTTCTCTTTTCATCATCGCATTTGTATATATATATATATATATATATATATATATATATATATATATATATATATATATATATATATATATATATATGAGTGTTTGTGTATGTGTGTGCTTATTAAAATATTGAAAACTATTCCCACAAAGAAAGGTGGAAAAGTAGAAATGAAAACAAAAACAGATTTGTAGAAAGAAAGGAAGAGAAGAAAATCTTTAGAATTTAATTTGTTCTTTAATGAACAAAAAGCAAAATAAGAACATTAGCCACACGTATTCGCATTGTATAAAATGTTTTCCTTTTAGCACCAAACCAAACTAATCTGAACATAAAAGCATCACTGTAATCTTTAAGGTAACAAACTTTCAGATTTTATACTCGCAAAAGTATTGGCACTGAAGTAATTTTGGTGACAATGTTCTTATTTTCTTGTAGTTTTAACGATTTTTAATTTTTATCAGCAATAAAATACTCCAATATTTAATACGTTACACATCTCTAGAGTCGAAGAACAGTTTGTTTAAAGTTGAGCTTCTGTTTTGAGTTAGGTTATATATATACTTTCTAGTTACTTCAGATTTTATTTGTGACATATACATGTTACAACTGTCATGAAGTCATTAACTTTTTTAGTGGCAACAGTGGTTTAAATCTTTTAATAACTTAGTCATATCACCTTAATATTAGCTTTCACGTGTATAGCACAACTATACAGATTTTAAATTTGACATTAAAATATATTCAAATTAGATTGTCAGTGAATGTCTAAACTATTGACTTCAATTCAATTGTTTGCTTACCTAATTGTCATATGCAGTAAAACTTTTGACTTCACATCAAATTCATTTTTTGCTGTGACAGTTTCGAGTTTGATTTTCGTGCTGTTGGCTAGCAATCTGTTCTGACGTTGTCAGTATTTTTATCTGGCGTCATTCAGAAAAAAAACCCTTTTCATTAGCGATCAAGGTTAAGGCAGAAACGTAGTATTACAAATTATAATAAGTTGCATTTTCCCGTACCCTCACGTAGATAAAATGTGGCATAAGATAGTTTTAAACGAGTGAACACATATAAATTGCCATGTGCCTTAGAGAGAAAATGCATAGTTTTATCGACCTATTACCTCAAAGCTTTTAGTGAAATAAAATGGAGACGGTAAAGTGGTTACATTTTACGATTGATAAAAATATTGTTTTATCTTTTGAAATCTAAAAGTATTGGTGTTTTCTTCTAGTTTTGTTCAGTAACATTATTTGAAAACAAGAATCCCAATGTTCTTTATTGACTTTTGTCAACACCACTTGACATAGGTTTTGCTTTTCTTATCCTTATTTTCGTGTTTTTTTAAGTCAGAGTATGAAAAATATCTCAAAATAGATATAAACTATTTGAAATGTTTCACTTACAATTAAATTTTCTTCTTAACGAAATTAATAATAAATAATTTATTAAAATTTTGTAGCCTCTATCCAGAATCTTATTTTTTGCATAATCAGTCGAATTTTAGCCGATATAAAACTCTTCGTACTTTTGAAAAAAATATATGCGTATTAAAGTCTGAAAAATATGCTGTTACTGAGAAAGGTGAAAATTTTCAACAGGATTGTGCAAAAAAAGTTTGAGTAATAATTTTGTCCGGGTGTGTTAGATAAATTTTGTTTTTTATTTGTGGTGTATTTTTCTTTCATCAGAATTTTGAACTTCAGAAAAAGCGTGATTAAAACAACGTTTTAGGTCAGCGATTGGCGTAAAATAAGTGCCTCTAATTTTGTCGACGCCACTTGTCTAATTTGCTGTATTTGCGGAAAGGCATGTTGTTAATGTGCTAAAGGCACTTTACAATAATGAAGAGATGAGCAAACTAAAGCGTCTAATAGAAAACATAGTGTGTAGAAAATGACATTAAATTCCTGATTCCCTCTAGAGCGAGTTAAAGAGTTAATGACAATATTGGGGCGTTGCAAACAACAACAAAAGTAAATCAAAGACTGGACAATCCATAAAAGTTTTTGAAGGCGCGGTTACTGGAGAGGACAGAGCATGGCCATATTAAGCCACCAGTTTTTTCTTTTTCTTTTTCTTTTTTATGACTATTAGAATGACAATGTAGGGTGAATAAAGGGCGGGAATTTGGCCTGTCAACAATCATTTTAATGACTGCTATTCGCAGAAAACTGGCGCGAATTTTCCGATATTTTTATTGTATCATAGCACTCTCCTCGACATTTCTCATTTTAATTTTCCATCCTCCTATTTCCACCATTTTCTTTTGTTTCCTTTTCACATAATATTTTCATTTGGATTGATTCAAATAGAAACTTGTCCGCATATTATTATGTTCTCTCTCATTCGTCTCTATGTAACGCTTCATTGTAATCTGTTATTATTTTTCATAGTCTTTCAACTTTCTCGCCTACGATTACTGATAATTCCCTTTTGCAAATGCACACTAATATGTATTATATTTAGCCCTAAATTCTTAACGTAGAACAACTAATAAAAATAGTAAAGATCAAGCTATTGCTCTTTTTCGTTTAACAAAACTCAATCTTCAAATGAAAAAGATTAAAAGTTGCATTTCTTCTTGTCGATTTGAGCATAAAAATAGGTTATAGTTACTTAAGTATCACGATTTTATAAGCATATAAATATTGTCCGATGTGAGCGCTTACGCAGATAAAATATCTATCTATAGAAGCATATAAATATTTTGCTTAATTCTACTAGTATGAAAAAATAACTTACTACACTCTCTCATTCCCTGTATTTCTCTCTTCCACACTCACTTTCTGCTTATATTTCTTCAAACTCTCTTTCAGAAACAGCTAACATTATTCTTATTGTTGCTCAGAAATTGTGAAAGCTTAAAGCCTTCAAAATTCTTTTTCCGATATTATTTCCGACAAACATACTTACAAGAACACCTTTTGTAGTAATTGGGAGTTATAAATCCTTTCCAAGTTGTTAATTGTCTACATTAATATCAGTATATCATTATTACGACAATATTATTCTGTTTGTCACCTTAATAACTATATTTGTTGGTTGCTCTTGGGAGGAGTGACAAGCGAAAAGTCGGAAAAGGGAGTAAAAAGTAAATGTATCGAAAAAAAAACAAAAAAAAAAACAGAGGAGAAAACTAAATGATATACAAAAAAAGTAAAGAAAGAGTTCGATTGACCGAATAGGTATGGGTTTACATAAGTATCAAGCACTTATATACAAATGCGACAAAGGACAAATAACCAGTATATTCTTTTTTATTGGTGTTTTAACCACTGTAGAAGTTGAATTTTAGGAAAATAATTGAAAACTTTATGGGAGAGCATTTTTTATCATTCTAAGCAGACTTTAAAGCCACTAAGACGCAAGGGGTTACAGAGTATGAAAGAATATGAGAAAAAGAAAAACAATAAAATAATAGGAATTAAGACGACAGAAGATAACGATTGACATTGCATTTAAATTTTTGAATGTCAAAGTTGACTGGAAAGCAAGAAGCCACAAAAGAGTTCCACAAACAAGATGTGCAAGGGAAAAAACTGCTATTATAGAACTTACAGTTACATCTAGCTATTTAAACTGTAAAATAATGTGACTTAACTGCCAATCTAGTACTGAGCTTAAATTCGTAAAGTCGATAGTTCATCAGAACAATTAACATGAAAATATTTATAGAAAAGGCACAGGGAAACTACGTTATGGCGGCGGGAAAGGACCGAAGTCGTGATGCCAGGTCAGGACTGATAACATTGCAAATACTTTTTTAGAGTGTATCAATAATCTCTAAATATATAACAGACGCACCGACTACGTCTAATAGCTATATTCAATGCATGAATGGTAGATTTATAAATAGGTTAAATAGATTTTGGCGAGGAACATTGTCTAGCACCACACAGTGAAGCAACTTTCCTAGCAGACCTAGCAATTGATTCAATATAATCTTTCCACTTCATGTCAGCAGGAAACATTAGCCCGAGAAGGCGCAATGAATCACTATCCTGGAAGTTAGCATCAGCCATGATGATAGTTGGAACAACTGGTTCTCTAAGAGCAGTTTTGAAAGTGTTAAAATTAACAACTCTTTTCTTGTCTCACTTAACAACAAATTGTAGGCCAGTTTTAAAATCAACTATCAATGTGTCCTTATCGAAAACCTAACAGGAGTAAATAGTTGTGTCATCAACATAACGAGTTGATAACTGATGAAATCGGGAGGTTTAAGTCAATATCTAAAAGCAAGGGTTTTAAAATAATTGTTCCTTTCAGAAAATTGGCAAGATATTTATAGTGTTAATAAATAGTTAACAGTTATATTATTGAAATTGTATACATTGTTTTTCATATTGCAATCTCTAATCGACAATAATTTATTTGCGATTATATAAATAAATATTGAAAAAATTATTTTTAGATAAGTAATTATTATTCAAATGACTAAAACATATTATGGGTCTTAGAATTCTAGTGATTTTAGAGTCTTATGCTCAAAGAAGATCAAATCGAATCAAGTCACTTTTTCATTCCGTTCTGTGAATACGAAAAGAAGGACAAATGCTAGTTGTAATTAACAGTAGTCGGAGAAAGGGTGGACAGAATCTCAGTCTAAATATTGTGATGAGAACAACAAAGATTAGGATCCCTGTCTGTATAACTGACGAAATTTTTCAAAACATTACATCACAGTAGATAATATGAAAACGATATAGGATGGTTGGTTCACTGTGTCGTGTCAGACACTTTCCTTCGTCAGAATCTATCTTGCACATTTACAAGGCTAACATTCATCCGTGAATTAAATATTTCTGACGTATCTGGTCTGATGCTCCTACTATATATCTTGAGATTCTTGACAAATTTCAAAATAGGGTCTGTAATACAATTGATCTTGACCTGGCATTACGAATTTAGCCAATTTCTCATCAACGTGTTTCCTTTTGTCTTTTCTACAAATATTTTCATGGCAATTGTCTGATGAGTTTTCCTCTTGGTGCCTCGACAGCATGAATTTAAGCGTGCTACTAGATTGGCTGCTATGTCTCAAAATTTTACTGTTGAAATAACTAAATGCAACTGTATGTTCTAGTCTGATAGTTTATTTTCTTTCACTTCTCACTCGTGGAACTTCCTTCTAATTTCTTGCTTTCCTGCCCCCTACAATCTTCCAAAATTTAACTGCAACGCCAATCACCATCTTCTGTTTTGTTGAATCCTGTTCTTTTATTTTCCTTTCTCCTCACTTATTCCCAGTCTTTTTCATTGCCAGTAACCCCTTGCCTCTTGGTATTATTGCCTTGCTTGGGGCGAAATTATAAAAAGAAGACGTGAAGTAATCTAAATCAGGGAGAAGGTGGCCATATTTTTCGCCTAAACTGGTTTGGATATAGAAACATTTTAAATTTTCTGACAGGTTGTGGCATTAAAATCAAATCCAATTTGGTTTGAGGATGAAAATAAATATAAGTGTTAAGAAACTCAGAATGATTGAAGACAGAGATTTGGTAAGAGATAAAATGTTTGTCTGAAGCAAACAAACGAATCATTCTTAGCTTATATAAAATATAAGAGAAATTAAGATGGGAGGATGAAGAGGTCGACTAATCTGAAGTGAAAATAGAATGAAAAGAAAAAAGGTCGCTTCTTGGCAATATCAGTAAATGACAAGTCACCACTTTTTCTTTGTTCTCACAAGTCTAAAAAATTTCAAAGAAAGTTACATATTCTGCCTATTTTTGCATTTCATTACATATGATTATCTTCTGTCTTTTCTTTTTATTTAGGTAAGATGCTCAGCTATTTTTGCACATTACGTGTTTTCACCCAATCGTTTCCGAAGCTAAGAAATATTTATTAAAAAAATAATGGATTTAAAAAATTATGCAATCGTTGTAGATAGTCCTAAATTATATTTGTTTACATACATTACCACCGGATTCAATGTCCGAGTTACGGTCAAAATCTGGGACTACTTCAGCTGTTTATTCACTCCTAACCCTATAAAAGCGTTCTGCATCATACTGAGAAAATTCTTATTCTGTAGATGGTTTTTATAATCAGTAGTTAGAGGAATTATCCTGTTGTCAAAACGGATTGGTTTACTGAACATTAAGAAGAAGAGTTACTTAAAACATCTTGAAAAGTTTGTTTGAATTTGGTAGATTTGGTTGTTTTGAGAAAAGAATGGTCAATATTGAAATTCTAAAGAAAACTTAGAATATTTACTAAGTTTTTTACATAGCATTATGCTTCATTGTTTTGTATATAAAACTTTTACTGATTCTTGTATAATATGTAAATCATTTATAGTTTATTAGAATTAACGATGGCAGACTAAATACAAAAACAAAAAATATCTGCACGTACATATTTATTCTAGTAGAGGCCGCTCTCTCTACACTATTTCTCTTTGTACTTTTTTAACAGAAAAATCTGACTGGAAAAACTCATAATCATCATTACCTTTCTCAGTGAACACACACACACACACACACACGCACGCACACACACACACACACACACACACACACACACACACACACACATGCACATAAATGACTGGACGCTTTTAATGCAAAAGCATATTAATATATTCAAAAGTCAACACCTTACCAACCTGCTCCTTCCGCTATCTGAATCTTTTTCGACAAGTCATTTCCCCAATCCCAGAGTAACTTTCTTCTTTCTCCTCCCCTTCCAATTGACACTCTCCCAATATGTACATATGTCAGAGAACGCTAATAGGCACTTTTTACTGATGCACCATTGGAGGTAAACGCGGCGAAAATGAATTGTTTAACCAGCTGACCACGCAGCTATTTAGGAACAAACATTATTTTATTCTTGTTGATTGGTGTCAATGTGTGTGCAAAATTGACAGACGAAGAGAGAGAGTTGGGGACAAGGAAGAAATAAAACCTGAAAGGGAAAAAGAAGGAAGAATGGAAACGAAAAAAGAAGCATAGATGAAGAATGTGAAGTGAAAGAATGAGAAAAATGAAAGCAAAGTATAAAAAAAAGAAGAGAAAAAGCGAAAAAGAAAATGGTCGGCGTGGACATTAATGGCAGTGTTTGATTGGCGGGCAAAAACGCAGGAAGACACAGAATGAAGGGGCAAGAAGTGGAATGAAAATCGATTGGCATCTTCTAACGACTAATTTGCACATCTGTGTTGCCAGTCTCTCGCCTAATAAGTAGGTGTCCATGGAGTGTTATCGAGACGACCGGTTAGGGCCCTGAGCAACCCGCTGCTCTTTTCATTCTCACCTCGGAACCCAGTTATACGCTCCACAGATTCACATAAACGGAGGAGGGCACAAAAAATAGGCGTAAGGGTTAAGTAGAATGCAAAAATCACTTGTGTAGAGAGAAAGGGGCGCTGGTAGAGTCGCTAGACCTCGTGGTAATTGTAGAACAGTGACGAAAAGAAATAAAATATGCAACAAACAAAGAATATTCACATAGTGTGTGCGATAAATATCGAAACTATGGATGTCTAGTCTATAATAAATTCCATTTATTGCGAACAACGCATGGAAACGAACTTGACCAACCCAACACTTTTGATAACATTTCAGTTGTCTTTTCGTATTGTTTTCTTATCGTAATGTAGTTGATTTTGTTTGTGCTTACACGCACACATGCACACACACTACGACCTCCAGTCCCTGTTCTGTCATCCATTTACATAAACTAGTTAGGTAGGTTATTTGCTACTTCGCTCTATTCCTCTTGCTTTGAGTATATCCTGAGAGTGTCAAACTCTCTAAGCCTTCTTTCAACATCATGTATTCCAGAAATTTCAACTTTCTCTTCCTGATTGTAATTACAAATGTCCATTTTCTTCTTATTTAGTATAATTCTGAAAAACTACATTTTTATTGCTTCAATTCTCCTCTGTTTCCGTGAGGAAATTGTCAAACCTTGGCTTCCATAAAGGAGCATTGTGTCAAATAGCAGTTCAGCACTCTTTTCTTTGTTTCTAACGAACATTTCCCGTCTTTTTTTCTTTTTAGTTTTTCTAAGGCATCTTTTACTATTGCTTCGGATTGTTGTATAACATTTTCGGTCATCTGTCATAACACTTTCAAGATAGTCAAATTTCTGTACTATGTTGATTCCTAACTCTCAAATTCTCAGCTCGCACTTTGCGTTGTCCCTCTTGGTACATTACTAAAAATTTGAATGCCATCGACTGATTTAAATAGTGTCACTAGGATTCAAGCAGTATTTTTATCAGAAAAGAAAAGAGCATTTTTCTTCGAATAATATGAAAGGATATCATAAATAAATAATTTTTGTTTACTTTGAGTTTTGTCTCATTGAAGATAACTTATTTACAAAGAATTATTTTGTTCTATACATGATCACAATAGCAGGTGATGATTGAACTCAAAGCTTACAACATTAATTCAGTAACCGTTTCACCGCGATAAACATTTTTTGAAGATAACATTGAAATTAGGTTAATAAGGAAAAGGGTACTATTCATTAGTAGTGTTAAATAATCGTTCTATCATACTCTCAAGCATCTAAATGGCTAGGAACTTTATATATATATATATATATATATATATATATATATATATATATATAGCAGTCCCTCTTTTATACAAGTTTAATTAAAGACGACTTACAAGGTACTGTGATTAAGCTTTTATTCAATTTTATTTGTATTCGTACAAGTTTTTTTTTTGTGTAAAAACTGTCCAAATGTTCTATATATATGAGCGCTTTCGGTTATTCTATTAACCGTTATCAAGGATTTTTCAAAAATTTTAACTGAATATGTAGATTTTTATATGTGTATCTATAATGATGGGAATGTTTGTTTTTTTATTTTTCAAACTGGGTCAGCACATTATGGCCGTGTTCATAGTTGATACTTATTGAGTTTTCTTTTATTGAGGTTTCTTTTTTTATTATTAATACTTTCATTATTTTCAATTGTTTTTACATGTGGTTGAGGCTATTATGGTCGTATTGTCTACACACACACACACACACACACACACACACACACACACACACACACACACATACACACACTAATAATAATAATAATAAATATACATTTATATATGTATGTTTGTGTGTGCGCGCGAGCACAATTACATACATGTGTGTGTATTATATTAAGTGAGAAGGAAACGAGATAATCACACATGGATCTCTTTGCTTGCAGATATGCATACACATTTGTATAATATTTATGCATTTCTATTGATAAACTTATATGTCTGTGAGTGTTTATGTTTTGAGTGTACATCCGTACATATCATACTTGCGTGGTGTCTCAGAAGACATTCATTTGGACGCGTCAATGACAGTGTCACTGTTTGTTGCCGGCTCAATGCACACAGTGCAGAATGATTGATGAGAAATGTCTACTTTCTGCTGTCCTCTCCCCTGTCTTCTGAATGCTCCCTGCGTGTTTGTAAGTTCTTCTGCTTCATTCTAGAATGAAACGGACAACGCGTCACTGCCCGTCAATGATTACCTGTTGACGCCTTTTCTGGAATCTGGCTGCTTAAACTGTCTTATTTCTTGTGATCTGTCCAACTGATTCGCTAAGACCGTCCCAGATTTATTACCTCTCAGTGTGTCGCTATAATTATGCACCATTCAGCTTAGAGGCAAAATTTTCTTTGGCTATTCGAAGAGCGATCTCGATCAGTTCTAACATAGAAGTCAGCGTATCTGTTGATGTATCAAATAACTCACGTCTGATTCAAGTTTTAAGTTTTCATACATTTAAACCCTGGTCTCTGGAACTAGACTGGTAAAAATCGAAGTATAAATAAATATAAATATTGGAGAATCATAATGTTTCTTTGTTTGTTTTACCTTTGATGGCATTTAGTTTTTAATTAACTTCATTCAAAACTGTCGCTATCCATGTATATTTTTTAAAAATATTTTCACTATTGGCATACTTTGTTTACTGATTCTAGCAGTGACGATGGAATAAATAAAGAACATTTTCATTCTCTGGTACTTTTTATTTTCAGAAATGTAAAAATTAAGCTCGAAGGCGGGAGAAAGATTAATAAATCTGAAGAGGGAAAATGTTTCGAAAATAGTTTACGAAATTTCGTAGAGATTTCTCGCCCCAGTCAAGTAGACAAGTTGATATTATTAGCAATAAATCATTATTATCATCATTATTTGTCCCACGATCAGGTTGATCATAGGGTCATTACGGAGCTGAATATCTGACTAGTTCCCTCCGCATATCATGCGTAACGTGTCATATAGTAGACCTGGCGGAGCCCATCTCTCTCCAGGTTAAACCACAGCCGATGTCGACCAACTTGAAGGCTCACTTTTGTCACAGTCAAGACTTCAGTTAACGAAACCCTCCACCCAGCGAGGCCATGTTTTCACCACACTGATATAAAATCTAATCCATTGTGCTAAATGGCCGTTTACCCTACAAGAAGGTTTATCCGCCCTTTTACAGGTTTTGTTTTAAATCACAAGAAAAACTTCGTGGGGGTAATCAGTTTACTCGCAATATTAGCAATATTACTTGAGAATTATCACTGGAGATGGCCAACATAACTTAACATATCCAAATCGAGTTTAAAAATTATTTGCACCAGCTTCGTTATGTTAGTCTCTTTGATGTGTAACGTCCGCATAAGTTAAGTAAATAAATATAAAGTAGTGGATATTATTTAAATGTTCCAACATTACCCCCCCCCCCAAAAAAAAACAAATTGCTTACAAAAAACGTGGAAGTCAAACGAAGCAAGTGAAAAGCCCCATCGTTAATCGCCCAAATAAATTGCGTATATAGTGGAATTGGAGTTCTTTTCTATGGAATCCTTCCAGATTACGAAAGCACTGATTCAAGCTAGTACTGCTCTTAATGAGATCAGTTGAAGGTAACAATTGACGAAAACGCTCGCTCGGAATTAGTTAAATAAAAGGATAAGGACACAATATCCAATAGGATAAAGTTAGCAGGTTTCTTTTGGGACGTGTAGTAAGTAATCCACTGATAGTGATGAATCTCCCCACCCAGACAGTATATTCCACTGTATTTATGAGGATTGGGACATACCATTATAGTTAATAGGTACGGTATAACACCCAACTTTTTAGATTTACTCTGCACAGAGTCAATATCTTTTCTTTTTTGGGTACTTGTCCTCTTACTTTGTCTTTTCTGGGCTTCTATCACAGGAGCTTTCTGAGGAATGGGCATATCGAATGTGTCGAAAAGAATTTCCGTAGGCTCAACCTCCACTGGAGTATCGTTCTCTTCATTTATATACCAACTTTTTATTTGATTACAGTGCTTTTAGTGCACCATATCCAGTCTTTTGACTAAATATACTATCCTAACGATTTTTCGAAAGCTAGTTCCAATTTTCAAATATCTTTTACTCATCTGATACATCCGGTAAAAACACATTTTGGCTAACTTCGTAAAAATTATTTCCAGTTTTTTGAACCGTATATTCCGTTTTTTCTTATTAGGTATCAGCTTATCAAAAACCGATCTTATTTTCCGCGCAAACAATTTCTGTAGGAGTCTATTTGGTATAAACCGATACACCTGTAGAAATTGTTGCAATGCTGCATCTGTGGAGCCACCGTTGGATTTTTAGAGCCCACTTAAAGGTATCCACAAAACGCTCTGCCTGGCCGTTATTTCTAGGGTAGTAGGGGCAATTGTTATGTGCTCTACCACAAACATTTTACAAAATTCCCTGAATTCTTTCGATGTAAATTGGGTGCCGTTAGCCCAAACAATAGAATCTGGTACCCCAAATCTCGTGAACAGTTCGTGTAGAAACCGAATTACTATTTGCGTGGGTGGTTTCTGACATCCAAATATCTCTGGCCACTTGGAAAAACTGTCTACGACGATCAGATAATATGACCCATTAAGTGGATCAGCAAAGTTAATATGCAGACGTGACAATGGGCGGTCAATTTCTGGCCATGGATTGAACCTTTTTACCCTTATCTTTTAGTTTTTTTCATTTCCACAATAAATTGTAATCCAACGCTTTACCTTTTATTTCTTCCAACATCACAGGTAGTTTCCACACAGTATTGCATAGTACATTTTTTTATCTCTACTTCCGCTTGTATAGAAGCAATGACTTATCGCAAGAAATAGTGAACCTTTGGAAGACGCCGTGTCTTCCAAAGGTTCACTATTTCTTGCGATAAGTCTGGACAATCCGTTCGCGTGACTCAATTTACTTGATGGCAAGAATTCCATTCTGAAATCGTAATTTAATAGAATGATTTCCCATCGTTGTAACCTATTAGCTGTATGGGTCGGTATTCCTTTTTGGGGCCCATAAATAACTAACAATGGTCTGTGATCCGTTTGTAAGGTAAACTTTCTCCCGTGAATGAATCCATGAAATATATTAAGGGCAAACACAATCCCTAAACTCTCCTTTTCTATCACGGAATAATTCTTTACGGCTGGAAGAAGCGTCCCGGATGCGTATGTAATAGGTATAATCGAGCCGTCTTCGAGTTTATGCATAATGCAGGCTCCTGTTCCGTACGCAGTAGCATCGCTTGCTCCGATTCTTTCGTTTTTTTTTGTTTTTTTTTTGCGGGAGGATCGTAATGCGTCAAAAACAAGTCAGACGTTAAAATTTCTTTAATTTTTTCAAATGCCTTCTGACACTCCGACGCCCAAACCCACTTAGAATCTTTTTTTAATAGTTCATTTGACGGATCTCGCAAACAAAGCATGTTTGGCACAAATTCATTGTAATAACTTGCCAAACCCAGGAAACTTTGTAGAGAACTGACATTTTCAGGAGCGGGCATGTCATTTATAGCACTGGTTTGTGCTGAATCTGGTCTCCTGCCATTTTTGTATTTTGTCCAAAATATTTGATTTTATCCATAAAAAATTCACACTTTTCGTCTTTTAGCTTGAATCCATAGTCCTGCATTCTTCTGAAAACCTCAAAAACATCGTGTCCTTTTGGGTTTCCATAGGCATCGTATCCATTACTTGCTGAAAAAATAGCTGGCGCGACCTTTATTCTGAAAGCCAAACGATTGAATTTATTCATTCCTCGAGGTGTGTTTATTTTAAGTCATTTTGAACATTTGTCGTCCACTTCAATCTGCAGATACGCGTCACTTAGTTCGATTTTTGAAAATATCCGACCCCTGGTAAGTTGCACAAAAACCTCTTCCGGCCTCGGAAGTAGGTAATGATAGCTTTTGAGGGTATCGTTTCAGCCCGTGGAGAAATCCACGCATACATGTATCTCTTTAGATTTTTTCTTTATATATACCGTCGGTGAAGCCCGATCGCTATAGTATTCCACCTTAGAGAAAACGCTCATTTTTCCGAGTATATCAAAGCTCGTCATCGATCTGTGTTAACGATGCAAAGGGTAAATTCTTTTTCTTTTTGAAAATCGGTTGTACGTTTTCCTTTAGCTCGAATTTAGCTTTCATTTTCATGCAACTGCCTAAACCACCAGAAAATACATGTGGAAATTTAATTTTAATTCTTTCTTCAAACTTTCTGTTTCTTTGGTAAAACCCTTAACTTCTTGGCAAAACGAACTGATCGAACTGTTCCATAAATTAAACTGCTCCACTCAAAAAGTTATTTGCATTTTTCATTACAAAAATCTTAATTTCAAGGTTTTATCGTTTAACGTCACATTTGTTATAAATTTATCTTCGAATTTTATTTTCTGTACTGTAACATTACGAGCGATTTTCTTGGTAAGAATTAACGTTGTTTTACCTATTTTTCTCCATGTATATACATTTATTATGCTTAAATCGGATCCGCTATCCAATCGTAATCTGATATTTTTGTTAAGGGTTTGTGCCTGCCCTTTATATTTCGACAGGCAGATTCATTCATATTAGTAACTCGTCTTTTTACTTTTCTCTTACAGTGGGTTTTCCTATCCATTTCCGCATCGAAAACATTTATTTTTGTATGGACAGTTCTTATACAGTGTAATTCTCGATATGCGTAACAGGGGTTAGGAGTAATGTTTTTGCCCTTCTTTAGTTTTTGATGCACTTTTTAAATGTGCGACACGCCGCTTATTTCAATATCTTTGGCATTTATAAACCTCTGACAATCTTCTGCTAGGTTTTGTAAAGTTAGATTGGGCTAATTTTCCAGTTTATTTAAAATCCTTTTCCTGATTTCAGCATCTTTTATTGGCACCAAACCTTGAACAAATATCAGGCATTTAAAATTGTCAGGGCTTAATTCTGCCAGTTTGAACTTCTCACACTGATCGCTCACAATGCTCGTGAACGTTTGAAATTTTGAAGTTCACACATTTCCTTTTATGCAACAACGACGTCTTTGGTCTGATGACTACCGAAAGCACAGTAACCGTTTCCTTAAACGTTAAGTCACTAGTTTTCTTCGGTAATATATAATTTACGAACTTTGTATGCTCGATAGCGCCTAGTTGCTAGCCTGACCTTTTGTGGTCGGATCAATTTGCACAGTCCGTTTTGTAATAGTCTTCGTATCTATGGAAATACAACTGTTTCTAAAAAAACACTTACAATGCTGTTATTAGATGTTGACAAAAAATTGTATAACGTCTCTTGTGCAACTCATCTGATAAATAACAACTTCTAATTTTTTAAATTATAATAGAGAAATAAATAACTAAATACACGCAGGCAGTAAGTATGAATAAATCGATAAACAAACAATGAAAAGAGTAAATCATCCTAATAGCGCCATCACGTTGTCAAAACCGTACCAGTATGTTAATAACAAACATATACAAACACATACGGTTATAAAGACAATGTCTATTCTTTGTTAGATTTTAAAAATATTTTATACTTTTTCTCTGTCGTAAATATGGATTGTAATAGATGGAATCAGAAAAAACTGCATTCTTTCTCACAGCCTCAAACGGTGGAAAATAGAAACAGTAAAATCAAAAGGTCATTCGTTGTCATGTGGTGTCAAGGATGTCACTGAACAAATGCATTGCGGTATAAACACGCAAATACATCGTAAACATTAATAAATAGGTATTTTATGTTAGACGGTAGATATTTATGCATCTTTGTATGAATATTTCGCTGTGTCCATAAATGGAACATGAATCTATTTCTAAGAGTGACAAAAGTTTCAGTCCAAATGTCTACATTCAGATATTTATATATCTTTATCTCTAAAACACACACACACACACACACACACACACACACACACACACACACACACACACACACACAGCATGGGGCTTTGCGCGCACAATTTCAAAATTAAGGTGGAGCATCACATTATATAGAACTATATATATATATATATAAATCAAAAATGTCTTTAATAAATTGTCGGACTATGTCCAATTCAAATATATATATATATATATATATATATATATATATATATATATATATATATATATATATATATATACAACATTTTAAAATTATCCTCGAATCATTTTAGAAATTGATATTTATAAACTACAGCAGGAATTCTATCCAAGACATGGGCATATTACAGTTATGATTAAAACAAATATAAAATTTGTCACTTAGCTGATTGATTTTATATTCAGCACCTCGACTCCAGATTTTGTAGACGGACCTTTCTGTAATCGTTCGATACACTCGGCAGTTTTCAGCAATTGATATATATATATTTCTCCAGTTTGCTTGGTTTTTAACAGCAAGTTGGAACTCCTCTATAGATATGTTTGCAGCAATTAAATTGTATTTAATTTTAGCCTTGAAGCGTAACCAAGGATGGCCTACGTTACGCTACCCATGAAAAAGTTGGCTATACATGAGGATTTTCGGCATCCAATCATCACTCATTCTGATGACATGACCAGCCCATCTGAACTGCGATTGCATCAGAAAGGATTCAGTACCACCGACGCCACATTTGGTGAAAAGATCAGTGTTAGAAATTTTGTCCTGTCGTGTATGACCGCATAACGAAGACAGCGTTTATTAAAAGTTGATTGATGTGCGTCCTGTATGGTGTCCACGATTCTGACCCATAAAGAAGTGTGACTGCTCGATAGACACTGATTTTCATTTTCAGTGAAATCCCATGAACATCCCATAGGCGATGCTTAAGGTTCCCAAAGGCAATGGTTGCCTTTGATATTCGGTTAACTATTTTGTCATCCAAAGAGGCACTTGAATTGACTTTGTTTCCTAAGTACGAGAATGATTTCACATACTTCAAGTTGTTGCTGCCAACAGTAATGGGAATGATTTGAAAGGTATGGGCAGGTGGTTTTTGTTTTAAACACCCTTGACCTGCTTAGGTGTAGGCCTTGGTTGATGGACAAATTCAGTTTTCTTTATGTTTATAGTTAATCCGAATGCATTGCAAGCGGTGGAAAAACGATTGACGAGTGTTTGAGCTTCTTCGATTGAGGTGGCCACCATCACAGCGTCGTCAACAAACAAAAGATCACGAATAATACTTGCTCGAGTCAGCGATTTTAATTTAAAATATTGATGGTTAAAGAGGCCGCCACTTGTGCGGAATTCAAATTTCACACCCATGTCAAGATCATTAAAACCATGGTGCAGCATGACCGAAAAGAAGAGAGCAAAAAGTACAGGTGTCATGACGCAACCTTGTTTTGTGCCATTCATTACATCAAAGGTTTCTGCAAACTCTCCATTAGATAGAACAGATGCTTTCATTCCTTTGTGAACGAGATGATGACATTTAGCATACTTTCAGGTATGCCAAGCTTTTTGAGTACTTTCCAGACGGCACCTCTGTTTACAGTGCCAAACGCTTTGGTCAGTCGATAAAGACGGCATAGAGTTCATGGTTCTTCTCACAAACCTTCTCAGCAACCTGACGAAGTGAGAAAATCATATCAATGGTTCAACAGCCTGAATGAAAATCACACTGAGATTCGAGATAGATGTCATCAATGAGACATTTGATTATTCTGTTGAGAATAACATGAGCGAGAATTTTGTCAGCGATACTTAGAAGTGCAATGCCATGTGAATTATCACATATACAACCTTTTTGACTTTGTTCTTGAACAGATGATTTATGCAAGCATCTTTGTAGTTCTGTGAAACAGAACCAACCTTCCATATGACTTTAAAAAGCTCAAGGAGTTTCTTAACCAGAGTCTTCCCACCATATTTAAAAATTTTGGCGTGTGTGTGTAGGGGGGACAGCAGTTTTTCCAGGAACTTTGTTCGAGGAAAATTGATCGATACAATCCTGAATTTCCTTTAGGCATGGTTCAAGAGACAACTGGGAAATTTCTGGTCGCTGATGAATTGAAGAAATAACGTTGTCATCGATGACAGGTGGAATTAAGGACATTTTCAAAGTGTTCTTTCCATTGTGACAAAATTTCCTTCTTCTCTGTGTGGAGTGTGTTGCCGTCAGACGACATAACAGGTGAAATTCAATTTCCTTATGGGCTGTACACCTTTAAGGACTTCATAGTATACTTTGGGAACTTTTCTGTCAGCTGCCACCTGGATTTCCACAGACTTAGCAGACCACCAGGATTCTTTCATTTTTCTGAGAGCATTTTGCACTTCTCGCTCACACTGCTTATATATGTTTTTCTGATGGACAATGTTTGTTGTTTAAGAATATTTTGTGCGAATCGTGCATCTTCTTGATGAGACGTTGAACGTGAGCATCATTTACATCGAACCAGTCCTGATGCTTTCTTAGGGGAAATCCTAGAACTTCAAGGGAGTTGGAATAAATGGCATTTCTTAGAGATTTCCAGGTGGATTCAGTGTCTTCTGAGATCACAACTGAATCCAGACTCGAATCCAGTGTGTCAGAGAGTTATTTCTTCTTAACATCAGAATTCAGGGGTGAGATGTTGATTCGTTTAGGAACTGTAGCTATACGAGAGATTTCTTGCGTAAGCGTCGAAAGGATGCTTTGCTGCGTAGTAGAGCATGGTCTGAAACATAGAAAGTGTTGTGGAAAGAGCAACTGATATTGAAGTCTTTCGAGTCACGTTTCTTGGTGATAATGTAATCAATCATATGCCAATATTTGGATCTGGGATGTATCAAAGTCGTTTTGTGATGATTGGACTGCTGATAACGTGTGTTGGTGATGGTGAGATCGAATTCTTTGCAGAGAGAAAATAGTCGTAGCCCATTAGAATCCATACTCCCGATCTTGTTAGTGCCAAGGATACCAGGCCATGTCTAATGGTCAGCACCAACCCGTGCATTAAAGTCTCCCATAATAACAAGTTTGTCTCTATGTGGAACTTTGAAAATGCGTAGTTGATAATAAAAGTCATCAATTTCCGACACAGGTGTGTTCATGATTGGGACATAAGAGCTCACAAGAGTGGCAGAAGAATTGTTGTCGCGTTCTAAGACTAGAGTCATAATGCGATCATTTATTCCTTTCGGAAGAGATGACAGGGATTTAGCAATGTCTGATTTTATGGCAAAGCCTAGACCTGATAGGCGGGGATCTTCGCTTTTGCTAATCCAGAAAAAAGGTATATCCTACACTGAAATCCTCAAGTTGAGAGGTGCCTGCAAAACGAGCCTCACCGGGAGCAGCGATGTCGATGTTGTGCTTGCTTAATGCATCAGCGATGAGGGCCGTTTCACGCTCTGGGGAAGAATCCTTGTCTTGGGGGGTTCTTACATTCCAAGACCCGAGGTTAACATGTTTACGAGTTTTATCTCTACTAAATCGATTATTGCGACTGCGTTATTGGATAACTAGACAACTGCATCGGGCTGCCAAGTTGATTAAAAGCAAGCAATGTTTAGCGCACCTTTCCTAGCCCCCTCCCCGGATTAGGGAAAGCAATGCTATGTCTAAATATACCTGCTTTGTCACCATCGGAGGACACGAACAGCACAATTGCTTAGGGTTTTGTGCAAGGACGCCCATAACTCGATGGTCTCCACCGTGGGAGCGCCAGCAAGAGACTTCCATTACTATTCTGTACTTGTCCCCGTCGCCTTCACTCTCTTGCCAGTGGGCTTGTTGCTCAGGTGGAATAGCAAAAAAGGAATACAGAACTGAACTGCTTACTATCCACACAGAAGGTTTGTTTAGAGTGGTGAAGGCTTGTGTAGAACCAGCCACACTTATTGGAAGTGCTGATAACAAGGAGTTGGTGCAAATATTTGCCACAAACACAATGAACAACACTCCTCAGGTTTTATTATTACGGAGTTATACCTCGCCAGTACTACCAGTGCACAGAAGAGTGCAGCGCCTTTCGATGGTAATTTCACGTGATTTAACCCGTCTGTTGAAGCGGTTTACAGGGTTTGGCGCGTGGATATTTAGGGGATGGGTGAAGACCAGTGTTTCCTGTCTATCTTAATAATAAGAGCAGCATCCGAGTAACAAAGGTACTACTTCTACCCACTGCCACTTGCATGCATAAAACATACACTGGATGTCGGAGTAAATAAATCGTCATTAATGTTTAATATATTGCTACAAAGTATAAATTATTACAAAGTATAAGAAAAAATTATTATTATTATTATAATTTTTATTATTATATTATTATTGTTGTTGTTTAAAAAAATTTGAAAGATAAATAAAACAAAGTAAACACGAAACAAAATAACGTTATAACTAGGAACGCGTTTTCAATAAAATTGAAATTACGTTATTTTGCAATTAATAAATAAGAAAACGTAAAGAAATAAAATTCATACTAAATGTTGTTAAAGAGTCTTCGAATATTAATAATTACAGATAAAAAAATCGGCGATGATGAGTCATTAGTCAAAGATAAGCAAAATAAACATTACAAAAATGCTTTCCTCTAATTCCGACGACTTTTCGTAAAAACAACAGAGAAATAAATGTTACAGTTAGATATAAATAGATTAGAATTGTTCATGCCACTACATAATTAATTTAACAAATACAATACATTAAGTTTTCTTAATATATATAACTCTTAGCGAGAAATTTCACTTGCGAAATAACAACTGTTTTAAAATAAAAAGAAAGAAACTAAAAAGAAGAAATCATCCATGTAAACAGAAACAGACTATCATCAATTTCTCGTCCGTGTATTGCTTAATACATTGTACTCTAATTGTCATCTTTGATAATGGCTTATGCAAGCCGAAAGCTTAGATTGGATTCAAAAGTATGTATCAATATTGTGATTTTCTTTCTTCGTTTAATGATAATCTTATTAAGCTTATCAGACGATATAAAAAGAATTTACATAAAATAAATAGACAACACTTGTCTATATTATTTAATGAAACATGTATGAATATATATATATATATATATATATATATATATATATATATATATATATATATATGTATATATATGTATATATATATATATATTAAAAAGAAGAGAGGTACCGCAAACTTTTTTGGTTGTAATGTGGATTTTTAAAAAAAAAATATTATCCTTTATTTTTCATAATTTTACAACACGTGTTTCTGGTCTCGCGACCGTCTTCAGGTAAAGGGTGGAGATTTCAACATATTATTAAAAATAATTAATTTTTTTCCCTTTATGTTTTTCAATGTTAAATATTCTCGATATGAGACATTCTCTGTTTTTGTGTTAGCAATCCGAATGTCTTTCTTGAAATGGCAGTGAAGAGTTCTGAGCGAAGGGTCATAAAACAATTAAGGTTGGTTTGAGAAGTGATGAATTAGTTGTCGGTATCTTATCTTTTAATGTTTTAGTGACCCCTGTGTGTTCTTAGGTCTATTTTCATTTTTGTGTGTTCCTGTCACCATGCGTGTATATATGTGTGTGTATATTCCCCCCTCAATACATACACTGTCTCACTATGAACAATTAGTAAACACATTTGTATACATACACACACACACACACACACACACACACAAACATACACACACACACGCACACACGTACACACGTACATTGTTCTACCACAAGGAATCCGTACACACGCACACACACACACATACACACATACGTACACACACATTCTTCCCAAGTTACATGGAACCAGCACACACACACGCACACACACACACATACATACGTATATACATACACACGTACTTCCTAAGTTGTGTGGGGTTTGTGTGAGTAGCTCCCCTGCTTTCGCCAATATGCGCGCATATACATACATATATATATATATATATATATATATATATATATATATATATATATATATATATATATATATATATATGTTGTGGTGGGATCCACCTAATCTGCATAGGTGACTACCAACTATATAAATAATGGTTGGTACCGGAAGACGAGAGGAGGAATCACGAGATCCAACTAGAGACTCTGATCGACTGCGACTAGTCAACACATTCTCCAGGAACGTCTTCCCAGAAATATACAGAAATACTATATGTACTTATTGTGTACACTTTCTTGTTATAATACATTCTTGTTCTAAGTACATTTTGTGTTGCATTATTATTCCGTGCAATAGGCGAGATTCAACATTGAGTCAAGACTCAACAATGGCGACGAAGTAGAACGAACCATACGCCAAGTTTCAACAATGGCGACGAAGTAGAACGAACCATACGTCAAGTTTCAACAATGGCCACAAAGTAGAACGAACCATACGCCAAGTTTCAACAATGGCAAAGAAGTAGAACGAACCATACGGAAAGAAGAAAGAATTAATAGTGAGAGTTTCAACAATTGGGACAAGTCATTGAAGAACCCAGGCTGAAAAAAAAAAACTATTAATTCAAAGTCCAACGTTAACGTAACGACGAAGGATTCTGAACTTCTGGATATGTAAAACTCGTTAAAAGACGACTAAGCATAAAGGAACGTTCACTCAGAAAAAGTGGAAAGGTGTCGTAATCGAATAACGGTAATTTTAAATTAAAAAATTATCTACACCGAGACACCCGCTAAAAAGAAAAATTGGCCGACTACAAAAACATGCATGGATTAAAAGGAGGACGAATACACCGTGTCGACTTTGAAAGGTAACAAACTTTAAAAAATTATTTTTTTAAAATTATTTGTTCAACAATATAGTGACGAATTACCTCTGATAAGAAAATCAGACGTTGTCATTGAAATACGCGAACAGAAGTCGAAAACGAAAAAAAAAAGTCCGACGCTCTCTGTTCACAAAAAAAAAAAAAATAAAAAAAAAAATACCAAAGTTGTCTAGCACGGGCGTGAATGTAAAAGCAAGACATAAAATAGAAAAGTCGTACGTTGTTTCGATTTTTTGGTCAGCTTATATGATATTCGTGGATACACAAATTAAAGGTATATTCCTTGTTGCATGAACACTATCAGCTAAAGATGGATGAACTATCCAAAGTCATATCCGAATTATTCAAATCCCAACAGATAGCACAGCAAGAACAACTGATAGCGATGCAAAAATATCAAGAACGTCAAGAGGAAAGACTTTTGGAAATTCAAAAGTTAACACTGGAGAAATTAAACAACTATCAGGCAAATGAGGGAAATTCTTCATATTCTAATAACACCATATTTAATTCGCTGGAAACTTTCAACTATGTGCCAGACGAAGAAAAAACGTTTGAAGCGTACTTTAAACGATATGAAGATATTTTCTACACAGACTGTGAAAACTGGTCGAATTCAAGAAAAGTCAGTCTATTACTAAGAAAGCTAGGTACAGCAGAACATAGCAAATTTGTAGATTTTATTCTACCGAGAAAAACAACTGAATTGGAATTCTCGGAAACAGTGAAATTGCTAAAAGAGCTGTTTGGAGCAAATATGTCGCTTTGGCATAAGCGATGATTATGCATGAATGTCTCTAAATCCGACGATCAGGATTACTTAACATATGCATCTATAGTGAATAGACATTGTGACAATTTCAGATTGGCAGAGATTACGGTTGAAGAATTCAAGTGCTTAATTTTTGCTCAAGGACTGGTATCCAGTAAGAGTGCCGAAATAAGACGTAGAGTTTTGTCTAAACTCGAATCTGAACAAGGCCTTACCCTGCAAAAGTTAGCAGAGGAGTGTCAACGGGCCGTAAGTTTAAAAAAAGAGTCGCGAAAATCGAAGAAGCTGGTATTGCTTATATTAAAAAATAAAAAAGCAGTCAAAGTACCCATTAGAGAAAAATTGGAGAAAAAATTCGGCGTATTTTAATAATAGACAAGAAAATAAAAAGAACGAAAATAAAAAGGTCCCACCATATAATTGCAGACGTTGTAACGAAAGACATTGGGAGGTAAATTGCCCATATAGAAATAAGAAATGTTTCGTGTGCCAAAAGAATGGTCACAAAGGATCGTGTTGTAAAACGAAAAAATTCAAGAGCCGAATTAGACAAACAAATTCGAATATCAAATCAGATAGAGATTTGAGGAAATATGTGACGACTGAAATATTCAAAAAGAATGTCAAATTTCAACTCGATTCGGGGTCAGATTTAACAATAATGAACGATAAAACATGGAAAATTTTAAAAAGGCCTACAATAATGAAGTCAACGAAACTCGCTCGAACGGTAACTGGAAAGCAAATTAACTTCGAAGGCGAGGTTGTACTTCCAATGAAATTGAATGGGATCGTTAAAAAAATAAAAGTTTTCATTCTGAGAAATGGAGAAAACTTGTTGGGTACAGATTTTATTGAAACATTCGAATTGTGGGATAAACCGTTAAACTCATTCTGCAGAAAAATAGAAAGTAACACGCAATCAAGACAGGACATTAAAGATGAATTAAAGAAAAAGTTTCCGGAAACCTTTACACCTGGTCTTGGAAGATGTAACAAGTTTGAAGCTAAATTTGAATTAAAAGAAAATACTATGCCTATATTTAAAAAGAAACGTAACGTGCCTTTCGCAAGTGTAGAGAAAGTAGTAGTACCAAAAAAGTTGCAGAAAAGAATCCTACGGGACTTTCATATGGGTCACCCGGGGATTAATAGAACAAAAAGCTTAATGCGAAGCTTTGTATATTGGAAAGGAATGGATGTGGATATCGAAAACATGGTTCATCGATGTAAAGGGTGTGCGTTAGCAGCTAAGGCACCACCTATAGTACACAAACCATGGCCAAAGACGGATCATCCGTGGGAAAGATTACACATTGATTTCGCTGGTCCAGTAGAAGATTATTACTACTTAATAGTGGTAGATAGCTTTACAAAATGGCCGGAAGTACTACGCTGCAAAAAGCCTACGTCCAATACCACAACAACTTTTTTGCATGAACTATTTGCACGGTTCGGTGTGCCAGAGTGTATTGTGAGTGACAATGGTACACAATTCACTTCTGACGAATTTAAGGAATTTTGTGAGTTATATCAAATTAACCACATAACGACGCCGCCGTATCATCCGAGATCCAATGGACTCGCAGAAAGATTTGTCGATACGTTAAAGCGCGCTCTGAAGAAAGCCTCAGGAGTTCCAACGGAAAAGGCGCTTCAGCAATTCCTACAAGTATACAGAATCACGCCTAACCAGAGAACACCATCAAACATGGCACCAGCTGAACTAATGTTCGCTAGGAAAGTTAAGTCAGTGTTTGACAAGCTTTTGCCAGGAAGAAATAGAATAAAGAACACTATGTATACAGCTAGAAAAAGATACACCCCCGGAGAGAAGGTCTTTTTCAAGTGCTATAGAAACAACATTGAGTTCTGGGAGCGAGGCATAGTGGACAAGAGAATCGGTGACCTGATTTACATAATAAAAGGGCCGAAGAATACTCATAAAAGGCACCAGAACCAACTCAAAAAATGCTACGTGCTAGAGCATGAAGAGAGTATACCGGATGAGGAGGAAGATCCCATTGATGTAATGTATGAAACTTTTCAAGTAGAACCTCCGCAGAGTGCTCATGAACCGAGAAAATCCGGTAGGAAACGAAAGTTCACGGACCCATTGGACGTGAATCCAAAACGAAAAAGATATTGAAAAAAAAAAACAGATATACATATGAACTATGCAAAGGGGATCTACAAAGAAATAACCATAATCATCATCCCATATAGAAGCCAGTTGGAAATCCAAAAGGATTCCAAGGCTTGGGAGGGGGGTGTTGTGGTGGGATCCACCTAATCTGCATAGGTGACTACCAACTATATAAATAATGGTTGGTACCGGAAGACAAGAGGAGGAATAACGAGATCCAACTAGGGACTCTGATCGACTGCGACTAGTCAACACATTCTCCAGGAACGTCTTCCCAGAAATATACAGAAATACTATATGTACTTATTGTGTACACTTTCTTGTTATAATACATTCTTGTTCTAAGTACATTTTGTGTTGCATTATTATTCCGTGCAATAGGCGAGATTCAACATTGAGTCAAGACTCAACAATATATATATATATATATATATATATATATATATATATATATGCGTACATATATACATTTTTCGTGTTCCACAGATACCCGCATGTGAGCGTGCGTGCATGTATGGGAATGGCTTGATCACTGTATTTGGTCACCATGTGTGCATGTTGTGTGCTTTTGCGTGTGGTGTTCATGATCTATTTAGTTCCGGTTTGAATTTATTTATGATGTTTTTTCTTGTATTTGTAGGTAGGAATAATTGTCTGTTTGATATATCGGCATGGTATTAAATTTACCCTGGTTACATTCAAAGATATGTTGTGAAACAAAAAGTTTTCTGTTGTCTGGCAACTTTATGTTGCTTTTGTGCAGGGAGACCCTGTTGTTCAGTTGTTGGCTGATGCCTATATATGACTTCCTGCATTTTGTGCATTTAAGTACATAAATCACATTTTTGGAGTTGCAGTTTAAGTTTTTGTTTATTGTGAACGTTGTTTTGGGGTTTTCAAAAGTGTAGGAGTTTCCTTCTATAATGATGTCACAACCTCCACACCTTTTTTTGTTGCATTTTGTGACTCCCTGTATTGTGTGTTGGGTAAATTTAGATGAGGTTAATATGTGTTTTAGGTTAGCTAAGTAGGTCTAGATTTTTTGTAATTTTTGTGAATATTTCTGGATTGCTTTTGTTGTATGTTGAGACATATGCTAGAGTTGGTTCGACGTTACGTTTCTTTTTATTTCTAAGTTGGTCTAGAGGGATTTTTTTTGCGAGTTCAAAACCTTTGTTTATTAGTGTTGTGGGGTAGCCTAGTTTTTTTTTAGAGTTTTATGTAGTTCTTCTAAGCGGGTTTTTCGGAGGTGTTTATCAGTCACTATAGTACAAACCCTACGTGCTAGGGAATAGGGGATGGATTTTAGGCAGCTTTTGGGGTGATGGCTCTTGAAATGAAGGTATTGTTGGGTGTCTGTGGGTTTGTGGTAGATATCTGTGATTATATGGTTGTTTTTATTTCTAATGAGTATATCTAAAAATGATAATTCGTTAAAATTATATTCTTGCGTGAATTTGATTTTTGGGTGTAAGTTTTGAAGTAGAGTGTGAATTTGGTTAATGTCGCCCCATGAGGATTTCCAAAAGATGAAGCAATCATCTAAGTATATTTTCCAAGATTTAGTGAACTGGGCTTTTATATTTGCCCCACATATTTGTTCTATCTGTTCATAGAGGCTTTGTTCTAGGTAAGCTAATGTTAGGGTGGCATATGTTGGGGCCATTTTTGTTCCCAATGCTGTACCCAGGGTTTGGATATAGTTTTTGTTGTCAAATTCAAAGGTATTATTGTTTGAAATTAGGTCTATACTATTGATAATGAACTCTTTAGTGAATCTCGGCTGTAGTGTTTCTGGATGTTTTTCAATCCAGAATGAGATTGCTTTCTTTCCTAGTTCATGGGGTATGTTGCTGTATAGGCTACTAATGTCAAAAGTTGCCATACGCGTTCCCGGATCCACCTTTTGTGGTATGCAGCTAAGGAAATGTATATCGTCTCTGATGTGACTTTTAATTTGTTTCGTATATGGTTGCAATATTATGTCTATCAGGTTACTGAGTTTACTAGTTGGGCAGGCTGGTCCTGCTACTATTGGTCTGAATGTAAGGTCACTGGGGTTTGGGATGCTAATGTATTCAGATTTTTGTGTCTCTATAGCTGCTTTTATTTCACGTGATTTGTGAATTTTAGGTAGTCCGTAGAAATTGCTTGTTTTTGGTATAAAGTTTAAACACATAATAAAATATTAACAGAGACGGATTTCCTAATAAACGTTATACCAAAAACAAGCAATTTCTACGGACTACCTAAAATTAAAACAAATTAAACAAATTAAAAGTCACATCAGACACAGAAGCAGCTTTAAACTCACATAAGAACATAGATCTTACCTTATTACATGTTAATCCCAAACCCCACTAATGTCTAATAAAACGATAATTAACTTCTACAATTTCCCTCGACTCTCCATATTAATCCTGTCTGATAACAGTCCCCTCATTTATGCAATCCCCTTTGTTTACATTTTTCATTTTTTTCTTTCCTGTTTCTTTGTTTTTAAAGAATTTCGGGTATAGCTTGGTTTTCCTAATAGTTTAACCTACCCTTACAGTTAAAACCATTAAATCCATTCTTTCTTCATATTAATTGTCTAAATACGATTTATTGTTAATCTTATTAATACATATTTGTTGTTAGTATAATTTGATATTCCTTCGCGGGAACCTAGATTCCTTTATATATAACTGAAGGTTTTGTTCATAAATAAACCCACCTTTCGGCTCTTCTTTTAGTTTCAATTTAAAACCTCACTCTTCATATAACACCAACTCAGGATCATAAGGTTAATATCGAGGTCTATTCTAGTGAGCCTTTTCCCATTTCCCATTTTGTAGTTTTTGTTGTTGTGTATTATATATATATATATATATATATATATATATATATATATATATATATATATATATATATATATGTGTGTGTGTGTGTGTGTGTGTGTGTGTGTGTGTTTATGGTTGCGAAAGCACTAACTTATGGAATGTAAGGAAATATTTTGTTGTTTTGGCCAGGGTGATGAATTCTGTAGGCATAAAATTGTATTATGTTGGGCTATTCTTCCAGCCTTATTAAGTCAGTAAACTTTATATTTTTGTTGGTCACTATTTACTAGATTTTATGAAATCCGTGATATACGACTAAATACACGAGGAAACACCCATACAAGTAAATATCCTCAAAGATACAGCAAGAGGCATGTAGTGAAACAATTAGATAAACATGTACTTATATACAATTCACACACTCACATAGACACACAGTTTCACACACACACACACACACACACACACACACACATATATATATATATATATATATATATATATATATATACAGAGAGAGAAAGAGAGAGAGAGAAAGAGAGTGTGTTATAGGGCGTGTGTATGTGTGCGTGCGTGCGCTTTTATATATTCGATAGTAAACGATAGAAATGGGAGTTGCTAAATAAGCATGAGACAACCTATCATATCAATACTGTTCGGCTGGTCCATTTATCCTTCAATAGAACGAATGTCTGCTTTGTAAACATGACCGAAATAAAAATGCTAAACGCTATTCAATGTCAAATACAAACAAACCACTTGGCACTAAGGGGTTGGCAGAAAAAGCAAAATATTATAGAAAAACAAACAAAAATTCTTAGAAAAACTCTGCACCAAAAAGAAACTTGTTCGTTGTCTATCAAAATAAAACCCACTAAATATTTTGTATGAATTAAACTAACTTTATTGAGAGGGCGCGACTGTATCTTTGCGCGTCTGCTGCTTGTATAGGAGCAGCGTGTGATCATGCCACGTTAGGAAGATTGGTTTCTATCTTATTCAAACTTCCTAAGTTACTCCACACGTCGAATGACTTGATGTCGTACCTCACTTCGATATGAAACCATTTTGATATCACTCATTGCTTGTTTTAGAGTGTTTCCCAACACAGGAAATATAAGAATACTATATCATCATTGTCTTCTCGTTAGAAGTTTTTTTTTGTTTTTTTTTAAGCGTATCACCCCAAACAAGGCTGGAGGTCACTATCACGCAAGGGGTTAAAGAAGGGTTGGAGGAAGAGCAGATAGGAGTGGTAAAGGAGAGGATGTGGTGAAAGAGAAAGACAGTGGGTCGATCAAGGCAAGGGGGTTACAGAAGATTTGGAGCGAGAGCAGATAGGAATGATGAATGAAAGGATGTGGAGAAGGGAAGTGGATAGATCAAGGCAACTGGAGATGTCGATTGACGCTACACTTAAACCGTTGGAGATTGTATTTGTCAGGGAAACAGTAATAGGGAAGGGAGTTCCATAGGCGAGATGTGCGAGACATGAAGCTATTGGAGTAGAAGAGACGTCTACATCTAACAGTTTCCACGGTGTAGGGGTGGGAGCGGGATGCCAGCCTCGTGGGGCGTTTAAATTCACGAGGCCTGGAGACAAGCGAAAGCAACTCCTCGGAGCAATTACCGTGAAAGTACTTGTAAAAAAGGCAGAGCGAGGCAACATCGCGTCTGTGAGAGAGCGACTGCAGACGAGATGACAGATCAGGGCCAATCACGTTGCCTATCCGTCTCTGGATCTTATCAAGAACCCTGAGGCAAACAGCAGGGGCCCCAGACCATATATGGCAGCAATATGGCGAAAATTAATTACCGAAGATTCTCTATTCTTCACTGTTATTTACTTGAAGGATTTAAATAAAGACAAAAATGAGTATTGAGTATTAAAAGATGGCCATTTTTAAATAAATAGTCAAGTGCATCAATAAATTACATCAAGTCAATTACATCAATGAATCAATATTTATACAAAAACATATTAACAATCTCAATAGGAAACTGTTTTATTACGTTTTCTTGAATTAAACTGATTTTCTCGATAGATCAGACATTGAGTTCACATTCGCGGCTATTTTCTTGGTGTTTAAATGCTACATTTATATGTTGATTTTCACAGTAAGTAGAGCTTACAGTCGGTAGTAGATATTTTTTAATGACCCTCCTCATTCGTGATAAATTTATGCTGCCCTATACTATTAATAATATAAATTAATATTTGTAGGGGTCATGGCCTATTTATTATTTGTAGGTTTTGTGGTTTATTAAAGATGTTTGCCAAATTATTGGGTTCGCATTTTAGTTGCAGGCTTTCTATAGCTCATGATCTTATGTGTATAGTGACACGCGACTCAAGAAAATAATATAATTTTAAATTATACTATTTCACAAATACTACTGGAACGGTTTGAATCTCCCAAAAGATAAAGGTCAATAACATGACTGAAATGATCATCTATCCTTAGTTAGCAACAAGTCTAGGAGAAGGACAACTTTGAATTCAAAATTATTGTTCATGGGGCTAGCAACTCTACCTCGTGAGCCTTTACTTGTAGTACAAACCACAACAGCAAAGCTGTGGCCCTATACTGCATCGGAGAACCTACAGGATATGCATACATATATACTACTCACATATAAACAGTAATCAGTTCAAAATACGATAGTTGCTTAAACGTTTTAGTTTGTGCAGCTTGATCTTAAAAGCTTTTGACTAGATAGTTCCTTCACTATTTGTGTCTTACTTGAGAAAGGAGGAAAGAAATTATCAACAAAATCACTGCCGTAAAGAAGTGTCTCTTGCCAAAAACCTGTTAAAATGTACTTTAATATATCCAAAATATGAGACTCATATAAATACGTATCATGAATATCAAACAGATATATCTTGGCGCACGTGATTAGCACCTTTAAAAATCTCTTTATTTTAGATCAGCTCCAGAAAAGATATACAAACTCATTTTCCAAACCACAAACATTAACTGATTTTTTTTTGTCAGTTACACAAAGAAATAAAATCATTTTTTAGATATCGTTCCGTACTTTTGCATTTAACGCACGCCTAAAAGAATTATGGAGATTTGTAATGTAAAATATTTTCTGTTTGATTTGTCCGGTCTTTTGGTAAACAATGTGTAGAAAAACGCACCAGGATGTTTTTCTTTATGCCCCTGATCTTGGTTTCTCGGGACCCTTTTGTGGTTTGTCTTGTTCATGTAAACCTGAGATTGATATTTGTTCGGGGAGAAACGGATTAAAAAGAATAATCGAAATAGATGTCACAAATAGGAAATGTAAAGTTATGTTAAACGATAAACAAGATGTAGCAGTTAAAAGTAGATTTATTTATACATACAATGCAGTGCACTAGTTTTTATGTTTTCTTTGCTAAACAGGTATGGGCGGAGACCGGCATATTTATTTATTAGTCATATATCCGTATAGAGTTCTTCCATCTTGAATCTACAGCCACATATACAAATACATACATATTTCATACAAATATATGTTTTTAAAGTTTGTTCACACATTCGCAAAATCCTTTAAGTACAAATAGACATTAGGTTGTCACACATGAAATGAAGCATTTTTTGCTTGGTAGTTGACCCGGTCGTCTAATGAAGTAACCTCCTTACTATATAAAAAAATCTTGACTTTCCAGATAATTTTCTTTCAATATAATTGTTACTCATAAGCCCAATGTCGAATAATTTCACTGTATGAGTACAAACTGAGAAAAAGAACCACTTTTTCATTGAATCATTACATGCGATGAGAAATGGGTACTCTTTGACAACGGTAAGAGAGTTGGCCACTGTTTAGATGCAAGTGAATCATCAAAACAATACCCAAAACCTCCACTGCACCCTAAAAAGTTAATGGTTACTGTACGGTGGTCTTCCAAAGGAGTTATTCATTATTCAGTCTTGCCTTAAGGGAAAACAATAACAGCAATCTCGTATTGTGGAGAAATTATGTATATACGAAAAACTAAAAAAGAAACATCCTAGATTTGTGAATAGGGATGGTCTAATTTTGCTACATGACAACGCACGGTCACACGTTTCTTAATCAAATGTCCAACATCTGCAGAACCTGAATTATGAAATTTTGACTCATCTTCCATATTTACCTGATATCTCTCCTACTGATTATCACTTATTTAAGCATTGTGAGCTTTTCATACGCTATAAAACATTCCCCAATAAGGAAGAGCATTTGAACTGATGATTTTTTTTTAAAGATGGGATCAAGAATTTAGTGGTACGTTGGAGAACAGTCATTCACCAACGTGGTGCCTATTTCAACTAAATAAATTAGTTATTTACCATTTCAGAATCGTTTTATTCATTTCCTATAATGTGCATCATTTCATATGTGACAACCTAATATAAAGTTAGCTAGATAAATATATTTATAAGGTTGTGCGCATATCATGTGTGCGTGCGTGTGTGCATGTGTGCGTTCATGCGTGTGTGTATGTGTACACGTCTACTTCTTTTGTGTATAATTAAAGAGCACTAGTTACAGAGAAAGGAACATAAATAAGATTAACAGAGTTCTTTATTTCTTACGGAGAGGCAAATACTAGCTTAGGTACTCGTCTACGCAGCTGGCAGCTGGATAACAGTAAAACGATTCCTTAATAGTGATGGTCAGGTTTCCATCAGAGTCAAGTTATGCAAAATTGCTCAATACATATAGACCTGTATATTCTAATCATTTTTTGAAATATCATTGTAGACAACAAGTTTACATACAATCCACTGCTTAAATTTCCCGGTTTCAAATCGATAGAAAAGTTAAAAAAATAGACTTCTTATTTTTGCATATATTATTATAATTAGGCAATTCAGGCATACCTGCTGATTGCCTTATGACTACAAGGAAAATATAATTGGTCGTTTTTATTGTAGACGGAATTTTTGCTTAATGAAAAGTATTATTAAAATTATTCCGCCGAAACTAAAAGTAATGAAATGTATAACTAAGATATGTCTGTTTAATGTTTTGTTGTCAATGAAAAATTAACGAGTATTATAGAATGTGACAGACAATACTATGTTGATTTTTGATGTAGTTTCTCTTGTTTTCATAAAGTGGAACGAATGGCTGGTTCAAGACTATGCAAGAATGGTTCAACGTCTTTATCATGGGTTCAGGTGTTTTTAACCATTCTCTGATCATGCTCAGGAACAAAACACAACTTTGGGATGATGAACTGAAGCAGACGTTGTATCAGCGTTTATGTTAGAGAAAGTTAAAGTTTGAAAATTTGAAGACGTCGCAAGAAAAATCAAATAAAGCCTTTAGTTATACAGTGTAGGTAAATTAACTTATATATAAAATAGCGTAAAAGAAAAACATTTCATTTGTTCTTGAAATGTTTCGAGTGATCAATGAAGAAAGACTAAAACATTTTCAAAATATGTTTAAAAGAAAATTGTTCCGGCAAACCGATTTTTCAAATCATAACAAAAATGAAAAGATTCAAACGATCGTTATTAAAATGGAAGAAATATATAATATTTACCATATAATTGTAAATAATTAGGGTGCTCGTTTTCTCATCGAGAAACAATTTTTTTTACGTTAAAATCCTTCTTCTCTATTCAATTGAATATTTTAAAGGAAACGTTTTCGCCGTGCGTAGCGGGTTCTTCTCAATTGGTATAGCATTAAAGGATCTAGCACGGGAGGTTTGGAGTTACCACTTAGTTGCCATTATACTCAAGTCCACATTGACTCGAGGTTTTAGTACCTGTCAGAGCCCATCTCTGTTCATCTGTCAATAGAAAACCGGGTGTGTGATCTGCTTAGCGCACTGACAGAAATGGATCCCTAATCTTTGTTAAGTCATCCACTTATAATCCACTGCAACTTCAATGATTTTAGAGTAGCTCCAATAATTCGCTTAAAAAAGAATATAGCATGATGAAAAAGGCCCCAAACTCAATAAAAACAAAGTTTTATCGTCAAAATGTTTGTTATTATTATGACAGGGCCGTAGACATGATTTTATTTTAACAAAATACAATAAAAAAAGAAATAGAAGAAAGAAAGAAAAAAGAACTATCAAACCAAGGAAAAATATAACTTTCATAAAACTCTGATGAAAAAATTCTTTAATAAAAGTGTACGATAATGGTAATTTCCTTTTATCGCGTGGATGTGTTTTCATTTTAATTTGGAATTGTGATGAATCCAATAAAATAAAATAAAATAAAATATAAAAATAAAAATGTACAAATATATAGAAAAGAATTCAAATTAAAACAAACCATTTGCTTCCCTTTAAAATCCTTATCTCTTTTTTCTGTCTTTCACTCTCTTTCTCTCTCTATATTTCACTCTCAAATAAAAAGAGGAGGAAGACGAAAAGACGAAACCCGACCAAAAAGCATCGGATATTGACAGTCCAGCGGCCAAATAATTTGTGACAAAAAGTTCTTTCACCTGTTCTCTGTCATTTCAAAGATGATTTCAGGTCTCTGTCTGGTCTTAAAAGCCTCATTTGAACTGCGCACTCGTGAAACTGTAGAATGGCGTGAGATCAAGCAATGATTAAACCCGGATAAGAGAATGCAGTGATGTATGTATATAGAAACGCTGGCTGTTGTAGTGAATGGACGTCTTTTATCATTGCTCCAAGAAAGCGAATTTTTTTTTTAAATAGGAAGTAGTGATTATTATTTATTCAATTATTTTAATGCTATACCTCATTATATTGTGTTATATGTTAACTATTTATCTAAATAAATATTTGTTTATTTTTTAAGTTTTAAGTCGTTCAAATAGGTTGTTTTAGTGATGTGGACCCGAAGTAGGGGCCACGGAAGGAAAACACGGAACACGGGTTAGAGGTAAGAAAGATATATTAAACAGAAAAGTTACAAAGAATAGTGTAAGCAGAGATTACTATCCAGTGGTGTCCGATATTGGTATCGTACGCGGCTGCGCATTTCTGGTGCTACTCCCATGATACTACCATTCACATAATAATATAGTACTGGGAGAGTCCATGATGTAGGGAAGTATCGGTCTCACAATACCCCCCTTCCAAGAGTTTTCCTCTTTTTTTTCTTGAAGGAGAAAAACAAACAAAAGTAAAACTGTTAATACCTCTTCCTCTTGGGATTCACATCGAGTGGTTGAGTAAATTTTCTTTTTCTCCCCGAGCGTCGTATTTCCAGAGAGACTTGGGGCGTGTCAAGATCGAAATGTTCGAATATTACGTCGATCGGCTCTTCGCAGATATTTTGTGGTGATTCCTCAGATTTCTTCAAACGGCATTTCCTGAGCTGGTTCATATGGCGTTTGTGTGTATTTTTCGGTCCCTGGACAATATAGACCAGTTCGCCAATTCTCTGTTTGATGTTGCCTACTTCCCAGAATGTTATGTTGTTTTTGTAAGCCTTAAAAAGGACTTTGTTGCCAGGATTAAAATATTTCTTAGGGAGCGAGACGGTTTTCTTGAACTTCGCTTGCCGTGGAATGAGTTTATCAAAGACGGACTTGATTTTTCTTGCGAAGATTGTTTCTGCAGGCGAGCGTCCCATAGGCGTGTTAGGATTAGGGGTTATCCTATACACCTGCAGACACTGTTGTAATGCTCTATCCGTCGGTGTGCCTTTTTTAAAGCTCTTTTTAGAGTGTCCACGAACCTCTCGGCCTGACCGTTCGACCTGGGGTGATACTGAGGCGTCATAATGTGGTCCACTTGATACGACTTGCAAAAGTCTCTGAATTCACTTGATGTGAATTGAGTGCCGTTATCAGTCACTACACAATCTACCACGCCAAAACGCGCAAATAGCTCATGTAAGAATCCGATCGTGCAGTTGGTGGTTGGTTTTAGGGTTTTTGATTTCAGTGGCTATCCACAAAAATAAGGTAGTACATGTTGTCTAGGGGCCCTGCAAAATCCACATGAATTCTCTGCCATGGATGGTCTGTGTTTGGCCATGGTTTGCACGTCGTGGTCGGAGATTTTGCTGCAAGAATGCATCCCTTACAAGATTCTATCATGTCTGCTATGTCTTTGTCCATATTTGGCCAATATACGTAGCAGCACATGAGACTTTTCGTACGGCTCTTCCCCGGATGTCCCATGTGAAAATCTTTAAGGATTTTTCTTTGTAGGCTATTTGGAATCACTACTCGGTCATTATACACAGAGGGAGAAAACTTCAGGCACATTTAGGTCTTTGTTGCGAATTTTGTTTTTGATACTTTGGATGAATTCATTCTCTCGAGACTCCCTTTTTATGTCGGCCAAAGCAACTGGGAGTTCTCTAATTGTATTCGCAATCATATTTTTGATTTCATAATTCGTCCTTAGTGTAGCAATGATGGAGTCTTCAAAAACTTCCGTATTTTTAGGAATGAGTCGCGATAAACTGTCCGCATGACAAATACTTTTAGACTTTAGGAACTCGATCTTAAAATTATAATTCAAAAGAATCGTTCCCCAACGAAGTAATCTATTCGCCGTATAGACCGGTAGGCCTTTCTTGGAACCAAAAATTGTTATTAGAGGTTTATGGTCCGTTTGCAGTATGAACCGTCTTCCATGTAGGTATCTATGGAACTTAGTGACGGCGAATATTATCCCTAGAGCCTCTTTTTCTATTTGGGAATATTGTTTCTCTGATGGTATTAAAGATCTAGATGCGTGTGCTATGGCTTTTCGAGAACCATCTGGCAGTTTGTGGAGAATGCAAGCACCGATGCCGTATGGGCTTGCATCACTTGCGACTATGATGTCGAGATTAGGGTCGTAGTGGGTGAGAGAAAGATCCGAAGTAAGTGTTTTCTTGATCTTCTCGAATGCGTCTTGGCATTCAGGAGTCCATACCCATGATTTATCCTTTTTTAAAAGTTCGTTGAGAGGTCCTCTCAAATTCTGCATGTTCTTAATGAAATCTTGGTAGAAATTAGCAAGGCCGAGGAAGCTTTGTAACGATTGAACGTTAACTGGGGCCGGCATGTTTCTGATTGCATTGTCTCTTTCTGGATCCGGCCGACGACCATCTCTATTTATAATGTGACCTAGGTATTTGATCTCTGGTAAGAAAAAATCACACTTTGCTTCCTTAACCTTAAGCCCGTATTCTTGTAACTTCTTGAATACGTTTATTATATGGTTCCAGTGTTCTGCCGACGTTTTACTGGTCACCAGTATATCATCCAAATAGGCTGTTGCGTAGTCAAAGTCGCCCAGCATGGCGTCCATGACCTGCTGAAAGATTGCAGGCGCAACCTTGAACCCAAAAGCCAGTCTGTTATATTTGTACAGACCTTTATGGGTGTTTATGCAGAGCAATTTAGAACTCTCTTCATCCACCTCTATCTGAAGGTATGCGTCTGAAAGGTCTATTTTGGAAAAGATTTTTCCGCCATTCAATTTGTTGAAGATTTCTTCAGGGCTTGGGAGGGGATAATGATGATCCTGCAAAGCATCGTTTAGCCCTGTGGAAAAATCTGCGCATACCCGTATTTGGTTAGACTTTTTTTTTACATAAACCGTAGGTGCTGCCCATTCGCTAAAATCTGTTTTTGATAGAATACCCGCCTATTCGAGTCTATCTAATTCTTTGTTGATCTGCTCTAGATCAGCGAAAGGGACATTCCGTTTCTTTTTGAAAACTGGTCTTGCATCGTCCTTCACTCTGAAGTTAGCTTTAAATTTAGAACATTTCCCAAGGCCGCCAGAAAAAACCTGGGGAAATTGTTGTTTGAGTTCCTTTTTGAGATTTTCCGAATTGGACGTTGTACTTTTTATTTTTCGGCAAAAAGTGCTCATTGGGCAATCCCATAGATTGAATTTTTCTATCCAATCTGTTCCGAATAGGTTATCTGAATTTTCTAGTACGTAGGCTTTCAGCCTTTTGGTAACTCCATTTAGTGTTACTGTAAGGATCACCTGGCCTAAGATGTTAATATTCTCGCCAGTTACGGATTTTGCTGTTTTATCCGTCTTTAATAGAGTCGGCTTGTTTAACTTTCGCTAAGTACGCCAGTTGATAATCGAGAGGTCAGAACCCGAATCAAGCTGGAATTTTATAGAGTTATTGAAAATATCAACAGTCACTGAGTTAAGTTATGACCATTTTTATTGCAATTTTTGCAATATGTTTTCTTCTTGAATGGACAGAATTTCATCCAGTGCCATTTTCCAAAAATGGTAACATGGTCCGGGAGGTTTCTTTAGCCTATTCGTATTTTGTTTATTGCGGGATTTAGAACATGAGATTTGCCTTTTGTCTTTTTGCGGGGAATAAGAGGTTGGGTTGCTTCTGATTTTTCTAATCTGAGCCACACCTGATTCCTCGATCGTTTTTGAGTCACACTTGACAGAAATTACTCTTTGACAATCCTCTGCTAATTTTTGGAGAGTCAATCCCTGTTCGTTTTCGAGTTTGGTAAGTACCCGACGTCTGACCTCGGCGTCTTCTACTGATACTAGACCTTGTGCGAATATTAAGCACTTAAAATCGTCGGCCGTCAGCTCGGCTTGTTTGAAATCATTACAGAGCTTGTTTACCGACGCTGCAAACGTTAGAAAATCTTGCTGGTTGTCTTTGACTGTGTTCAGGCATTTCCAACGTTTGTGGAACAAGGTTATGTTAGGCCCGAATAGTTCCGTTAGGAGCTTAATAGTCTCTGAGAAATTCAGGTCCGTAATTTTCTTGGGTAATATATAGTCTATGAACCTAACATGTTCGATAGCTCCCAGTTTCCTTAATATCAGACGTACCTTTTTTCACTCGGCCATTGTTCACAGTCTACATTGAAAATATCTTCATAATGTCTGTAAAAAGACTCGAATGGTTGTCTTCTTCTGGTACGTATTCGAATGTTTCAATCGAGTTGTAGATTGTACTCTGGGAAAATGTCGTATTTTCAGAGATTTTAGAGCCGTTACATGAATTTACAAGTAATTCTTCAAGTTGTTTTTGCTGTAGTTATGTTTTCTGAAGTGTAAATTGTTGGAATTCTATTTGTTGTTTATGTAACTCCATAAACAATTGTTGCTGTCTTTCGTCTGATTTTTGTTGTTGAAGTTTCTGTTCTGTTTGTTGGTCCGACTGTAATTTGAGGAATATTTCTTCCAATTTCTGCTGTCTTTCATCTGATTTTTGTTGGTGGTCCATCTGGACCTTTAACATTTGGACAATTATTTTTTGGAATTCTTCCATATTTAGATAATATGTAGAAAAGTAATGAAAGAACACATAAAACATAAATAAATAAATAAATAACAGCAATTACTGTTGCTTTGAAAACCCGTGTACCAAATCTAGTAGTCAATTAATAAAATTAATAAGAACTACTTACTGGTTTAGATCTTTCGAGGTACCGTTGTTCCGTTAATTTCAATGTGACCATTTAAATTTTCTCCACACTTATATTTTTTTTAGAAGTCTGGGGAGAAAAAGACAGCAAAAAAAATAAATACACTGGATTTTTTTTCCTTCTTTTGGGAGAATTTACTTTGCTTTTTTTTTTTTTAGAAAAAACTCACCTCAATCAATTTGAGGGGCGGGTAATTTTATGCACGAGATTTGTAGGAATTCAAATCAATTTCATAAAATGTTTGAACACTTTGCTAAATACGCGACTTGGTGAATAGTTTTTTCGAACTTGAGTCAACCGTAGAACTTCGAGCTCTTGAGTTTGTCAGTTTGTTTTGTGCACAAGCTGGGTTTTTTGTAAGCAGTCGTTCTCGATACTTGGTTGCTCGTTTATTGCGTTTCGTTCGCTGATGTAGTAATGCCAGCTCAAATTCTAGTTCAACACTGATGTGGGAACCAGTGGTGTTAAACCAGTCCTCTGTCGCCACTGATGTGGGACTGGGGCTTTGGGGTTTCGGTGTGTGTCTTGAATCCTCTGTCGCCACTGATGTGGACCCGAAGTAGGGGCCACGGAAGGAAAACACGGAACACGGGTTAGAGGTAAGAAAGATATATTAAACAGAAAAGTTACAAAGAATAGTGTAAGATATTGGTATCGTACGCGGCTGCGCATTACTCGTGCTACGATATTTAACACCCCCCCACGGGTCGAATGTGGCACAAGGCCGGTTTAACGTGGGCTTACCGAGCCCGTAGCCTCGGCCAAAAATATGCCCATTTACAACCCGTATACCCGAGTTTAGGGACTGTCTACCTCCCCGGACAAAACTTTGCCCTGCGGCAAAGCCTCGTCCGAGTTCCTATCTGCCAAACAGAGAGTTCGACAGCAGAACACCATTACTGGTGGTACTCCCATGATACTACCATTCATATAATAATATAGTACTGGGAGACTCCATGATGTAGGGAAGTATCGGTCTCACAACATTTTGCGACTACGAATATTTAATATATCATTACTACAAATTATTATTTTATTATGAATATTTAATACATTTTATTTGATAATTTTTTATATTTTGGTATGAATGAATGAACTTTATTTATGTTTTAACGTAACATTTTTTATGGAAAAGGACGTATATTCGAATTTATGTGAAATGCATTTTGAGTTCTAATATTTACTTTGTTACGTCTATTTTTATTATGTTCACTGCATAGTAATTTTTTCTAATGTTTACCATTCCTGCAAAACCTTCGGCCTTAGTATCAGCCTTACTATTTCGGGGTTCATCGTAAATCAAACCATCAATATTTGTGTGTGACCACAAACTGAACATGGTAGAAAAATTCACATACATTTGGGGCACTATGAATAGACACTGCACTTGACGATGAAATATTTGTTCGTGTGAAGAAGTCAATTGATGCTTTTGTAGCTCTAAAAGATCGAATCTGATCTTAGAGATGAATTAAGAAGTGCCCAATCATGGCAGTCTACAATTCCTGTGTACTGATATGTCTGCTGTAGTCTTGTGAATCATGAGTTGTTTACCACGGACATTTAAACGTTATGGAGAGATTCCACCAACGTTGTTTAAAATCCATTCTTTGTATCCACTGGACAACCTACGCGTCATATACTGGGGTCCTCGCATGCAAGCAGCTTCAAAGCGCACATTATCGCCAGAGGCTTCACTAGGCAGGCCACGTCATTTACCTTGACAACAGCTGTATACGCAAACAAATGCTCTACGGCGTTTTGATCTACAGTGTTAGACCTCAACGTAAATTAAGGAAGCACGTCAAGGATTGTTTAAAAGAGTCGCTTGCAGCCTTCTATACTGGAAACTGCAGTTTGTGATCGAAATATGTGGAGACGTATAATTCATTCATAACGTGCAGGTAGGAAAGGGGAACTCATTGATTCAGTAATCCATCAATTACATGCAATGAATGTGGCAAAGTATGTCTTTCCAATGCAGGCATCGTTAACCACAAGAAGAGTCATATTGGTAGACCTTTCACAAATTACGATCGGTACTTCGCTGGAAGTAACTTAACACGCAAATGTATCAGAAAACCTACAGAAACCGCTTCGTTCGCGCCCGTCACATGAAAGCGCACGAGCAACCGGAAGAGATTTTATGAAACGGGCTAGTCCCTGTATAAACATAACATAATTTGCCACATCTGTAATAACCTTTGCAAGTCACTTGCTGGCATTGCCATTCTCACGAGAACAAAAACCAGTGATCAAACTTGTCAGCGATGGTCAATACCCGTTTAACGAGTCGACAGCCATCATGTATCTACGCCTGTATGTATGCCTATATGTATACTCAGTGACGTAGAAATACTTGGGTTGGGCTCGGAAAACGCTTAGCCAGATCATATGCATGTATCTATATATGTGTGGCCGTGGGGTTAAAACGTTTGCTTTGCGGCCGTGAGTCCCTGGTTCGAACTTCAGCATAGTCTATTCGACAGGAAGGGAACTTCTTGATTTCATCGGTCTGGTGGAACGTCTTCTGCGTGCGGAACCCTGGGAAAGTGTCTGAAATCCATACCCCACAGGTTGACTCAATTGGGTAGACAGAACTGTAAGTTAGCCGTCGATGGCTGTGCTATTACAGTCACAAGTCATCGTGGACAAGGATTTGCGTATAATGGCGTTGTTGAAACTTCTGATCCTGACAGATTATACTCTCCGTATCAGAAACTGCAACTAAGACCCGCCCAACCTAGTTGAAGTTGGACAAGCACAAATGTGTCTGAGGAGGTGTCTGAGACAAGAATCGGTCGGCTGCCTTAACTGATGGGCGTGCTTGGAAAACGAGAGTAGCCAGCCATTATGGATGTGTGCATGCATACATCCTTGCATATATGTACGTTTCTATTTGAACTTACAGGATCTATTCTAGTCAATAATTGAACATAATTTCGTATTAAAATATATTACTCTTGGACTAATCGACTAAATACAAATTTTCAATGTTATGTCTTCATCCAGCTCCACTGCAAAATGTGAAACTTTAATTCAGTTTATGTACGATCGAGATATAAAGAAAACCATTTAAAAACTTACTGTGTGTGTGTATTTAACAGAACGTGATTTGTGAAATTAACAACCAGTCAAATGCAAATAAATTAGTTTCGTTATAGATTATAATAAACCGATTGTGGCATGAATCTCTGAAAGTCACCCAGGAAACATAAAACTTGATCAGTGTGCGTGCATAATTTTTCCCTCACGTCGGCGAATTTAGTGGTTTGAGCAAAAGTCGTGCATCAGAATTTAGCAAATCAGAAGGAAATGAAAATAACAAGCGCACAGAACGACGAAAATAGTTGTGTTTATAGCGACACGTCTATAAACTTGTTGGTTTACCGACCATTTTTATTACTATAGATACAACTCGAATTCCATTCTCATGAGTCAGCATTTGTGCTAATCTTCCTATTACGTATGATAACTGTGTAAATATAATTGTACAGAAAATATACCATTAATCAAATGTTGTTTATAAATTCGGATTGCATATTTCCGTCTATATTCTACTCAGTATCAAGGCTAACAGTTCGAACTGCGTTTTCATTAAACTAAATAACTTACGCAAAATAAAACATTTCACAAGAACAAACTTTACGAGCTTAATATTTCAACATAAAGTATCTTTATTGTGATCAGTGATAATTTAATGCAAAGACATGCCAGGATTTCAAATTCTATGATTGTTTTTAATAGATACATAAGGGATCTATGTTAGCAGAAGGCCCCTTGTGTCATTCTGTCAAGGAGCTGACCGATGGTTTTTGGGCGATCGATTATGGCTTCAATGTTTTGAAAATTTAAATAAGATCTTTGTTTTACTTTCTTCTATCTTTCCATCAATTCTCTGCACATCAATGCAGAAAGAGTATTTTGTTTGTATTATACCTTATTCGCTAAGGTGGTTTATTGGTTGAAGGGGGCTTTTAGAAATAATTAGTTGGGGGTCACGGACAGCAGTGTTGGTCAGTTGGAGATGTTTGCTGGATTATTTGAAAAGCGTTCTTAGCCACCTGAGCAGATGAGAGAGTCTTTGTGTGGTTGGGGTTTTCTTTCGTTGTGGTCACAGAGTGAGGGCTGAAGGACAATGAAGAAAATGATATTGTTATGAAAGTGGATACACCGGGTGGGGAAAACAGATGAAAGGCGAAGATGTTTCGGCACACACATCGACTTCATCATGACAGATGCCAAGCCTAAAGGGTAGAGGGTGAGGATATGAGAATGAGGTGCCACAAGAGGCTGCAGTACAAACGACGATAATAAGTGGTTACGGCAAAAGATGGTGGCGGTATTGATGTCAGTGTGGGTGGACATAGTATTGGTAATGACAAAGTGGGAAAAGCTGGAATATGAGACAGTGCTACTGCTGAAACAGTAGTGCCAATATGATGATGAATATCGTGCTGATCAGGAGGTTACATTGAAAGGGTATCGACAGCGCCTTGTTGGAGTTGTTGATGACGACGGTGATGGTGGTAGTGCTGAAGTTGGGGAAGCAGGAGATAGTAACATTTGAAGTATGTAGTAGTGATCGTAAGCTAGGCGGGCCCGTAGTATCAGAGTTGGCCGGCAAGTGGTAGATGTAGGGCGGAGAAAATATCGTCTTGTTCAGAGATGTGATGTTGGCTTGGATGAGGGATTGACTACAATAGAACGGCGAAACAAAGTCTGGCCCATAATTAGAACAAATGAATATAAATCCGATTCAGCAGGCATTATTTTTATTCGCTTTATTGCCAACCCTTATAACAACCATTATATTTACCGGTGTCAGTGTTAGGACACATGCATAATATTATTAAAAACTAATTTCCCACTAGGAAGTAATTAATCTATTTTAAGTTCTTAAGAACTTTTTCCAAATAAAACAATTTTGTAATTTTGTAAATTTTTATCAAGTAATTTTATTAAGCATATAAATACACTGATTCCTTGATAACTCTTTGATTGTACACTCATTAATACCTACATTACAAATAAACATTTGCTACTTTATGATGATATGCAGTCCTTGAAGATATGAAAACTCTCAATCAATATTTTAGCCACAAACAGTGTAACAAATCGCATGCTATCAACACTCTTGATGGAAAAGAATCTAAAATCTGTCAGACACTAAATCAAATCAAATGATCAATAATAAATTCAAACGTTTCTCTATAAAATAGTCGCTTACAGGTAGCGGAGACAAAGCTTCATTCAAATTATCAAGATGTTGAACAGCTTGTCAGTTCCTTCTTACGGATAAAAAATATTTCATCAAGAATATTTTGGATCGAACGGTTACCTACATAGTTTTGTAAGTTAGTAGTAATATTTCCAAAATAATTTGATGCGAATCAATTGCTCGCATATTAAATATTTAAACAAATGCTGGAAAATATTTGAAATTGATCATGTACACCATTCAAGTATTTTGAAGTGATTATTCTTTCTTTTATTGAACTCAAAAAATGTGAATAATAATCAGAACAAAATAATCTTCATTTATCATTAAATGTATTTCTTATTACATCGTTATTATTGAAGTTATTACAACCATTAAAGTTAGTGAATTTGTTTTTGGCTTGATTTTGTTTAGTGGTATATCAAAGTCTCTATGGGTCATTTAATGCCGGAGTCTAAATATTTTGAACACAGTTTCATGGTTTCAACTATAGATAAATTGTATTGTTGATCATTTTGCTATACAATTTATTGTTGGTAATTCTACTTTTAAAAATGTATTATTGGCAATTTTAGTATAAATATGCATCGTTAGTAATTTTTTATATAATAACATATTGCTGGTATTTTTATTAAAAAGATTTATTTTTATACTTTCATAGAGTTTGGGGGTTCACTATTTATCCATAGCTTGGATCCTACAAGTGCTACCACCCCGTAGTGAGTCTATTAGTTTTACTTCGGTGATATGAATATGTAAGACATATACTGTATTTGATAGCATATGAGACCACATTTTTCCAAAAAAATAGTTATAAATTATCCTCTGAGTTTTATATTCAGAATTGAGGTACCTGGTAGGCTAATGTTTCTCCAGTCAGATATAGACTACTAGTGCTTGTTCCTAGCCTCACTCTATAATACTCTATTATTAAGTGTAAATAAGGCATGTATAGTGCCAAGTACTCTATGTATGTATGTATGTATGTATGTATGTATGTATGTATGTATGTATGTATGTAAGATTTGGCTACAAACTCATTATTCTGCAATGAGAACAATTTATTATTACATTCACACGCGTCGCCTTCTTTTGGTTAAGAGAGCATCATCATATCAGATAATACGCCAAAATTAAAATATTACAAAATATTTCAGGATGGGAGCAATACGCTATAAATCATCATTTTCATTAAATTACAACACACACACACACATACATACATACATACATACATACAGATATACAAATACATACATGTACACAAATAGATTTTTTTATCAATACCCTGGTCAATTCCAGTCAACTTTTTGTGTGAATAAGATTCAATTACGATTCTCTCTTTCTCTCTGTTTTTTCTGTCTGTCAGTTTGTCTCTGTATGTCGGTCAGTCTCTATCGCCCTCTATAACTATGTATGTATGTATGTATGTATGTATGTATGTATGTATGTATGTATGTATGCATGCATGTATCTATGTATGTATGTATAGATGTGTGTGTGTGTTTTTGTTCATATTTAACAAATTTTCTTAAAACATGCATCGCTCTTCGACCATATCAAACCACAATATATTTATTAAAAGCTTTTAAAATGACATTTTGCTTGAAATTTGTTAGCTCCATTCTCACACGTCGATTACACTAGGATTCTTCAATACTTTTATAAACGATCCAGCAATTTCAAACGAGAAAAACAGATAGAACTTGATTCCTCTCCTCGCATTAAGATTCATGATTGGCAATAATCAATAATGCCATTTCTTAACAGTGTGTTTTTCTCAAAATAAATGCTTTCTAATCTTCGTTGTTTTAACACTTTTTGCTGTAATTTCATCTATTAATGTTTCCTCTTTTATTTGAACGGTGGTTCTAGTTTCGAAAATAGTTGATTTTTCATTCGTTTCTCCTAATCCAATGTTTCTTATTAATTGATTTTCAACTTGAGGCTCGTGATCTCATTCACTTAGTGTTTCCTTTTTGTAAAATGTGAGAAAGAACAAACAAATTAAATACGTTTAGTCACTTTGCAGTTTATGATTGAAGATCAAATATCTGCCTTCTCGGCCCTAAAGTAATGAAATAATCTTGATTTCAATTCATCTTCAACTTTTATTAATCGAACCAAATACTCATTCATTACAGAGTTGAAATTTCTCTTCTATGTTTTCATGTTTAATAGGCAATGAAATCAGAAATAGGTTTTATTTCAAATAAAACCAATTTGGTATCATCCGTATTTATTGCATACACAAGTGTAAAAATAAAACGTACATAATGTTAGCATATCGATTGAAATGTACAGATTTTGATTTTCACAAATGCTTATGTTTTTCTTATTGAGTTGACCGTTAACAAGCACAGCCTGTCTCTAACCAAACCTACCATTACATGCATGCATTCAACATTGCATTCTTACTTTGGAAACTATATAAAACATACAGCAAATAAATTTCTTTTACTGCTTACGTTATCAGTTGTACAATAAAAATATATCTTTTATATAAAAGATACAGTTTTAGCAATTTTCATTCAGCTATTTTGAATATGAATACTGTTTTAAAGGAGAAAATCTAAAGCGAGAGCAGTTATCCATTCTCTAGTGAAAGTTGGCAGGATTTGAAAAACGTTTACCGATGTTATGAATTTAGTCAAATCTATGTCAACGGTTGAACCGGTGGATGAAGAGGGCTACGCATGTTACGCTACTCGAAATTATCATCAGCGGCATTCCGTTGTAGTTACATAAATGGATATGTGCCACAGGGGAAAGTCATGAAATCAAGTGTGGGTCACTTCCTGGCAAGTTGATGTCCACCTTTAACAAATTTACGCCATTGACACTTTCTTCTTCTCTGATTTCTTTCATCTTCAACCAACCCTTGCAAAGCCAAACGGCAATAGGCAATGGATGACAGGAACAAGTTTTGGTGAAAGTGGAAGTTTCTAGTTCTGAACATGCGCGTTGGCGATGAATGTAGTCATCAACGACATCATCATAAAAGAAGTGATCAGAAGAAATTAAACTCTTAAAAGCCGACGACAACGATATCGCGGATGATTGAGAAGTTCTCAGTTCGACTCATTTCCAAAAATCAGTGAACAAACATTGTATAGATCAGAATTCAGCGCCCCTTTCTTTCTTTCTTTTTTTCTTTCTTTCTTTCTTTCTTTCTTTCTTTCTTTCTTTCTTTCTTTCTTTCTTTCTTTCTTTCTTTCTTTGTACTGTAGCCAACAGCTATTTTGACAGTCTTCATTTAGTGTAATTTATTTAAAAAAAAATAAATACAAGCTTTACAAATTATATATATAACTACTTAAATGAGATCCACCAATCATTCATTGACAAAAATATATTTGAGTTACTATGTTTTTGTAATGTCATTTGATAATTTTAAAAACCACATATCCTTTTATCAGCTATATTGTATACTCATTCAGGTATATATGGAATTGCTCGAACAACATTTGCGGACAGATTTAAAGACTGTGTGATCAGTAGAATGAAGAACTTCATATTCATTTGAACATTTCGAAAACAGTTGCGATAAGCTTTAAATCGTTTTTATAAATAAAGATAATATTGTAAGATCCAGGAATTGCATATGTATCCCTAATCCAAATTTTACCCAAAACTCTTTCTGTTCAGTGATCTAATGATAAAGCGTTTTCCTAAAATTAAAATACCAGGCATTCATTATATTAAATTAATTATGATTAAAAAAAATAAAATAAGAACAGATACATATTAGTTGGTTCCCACATTCATGGCTTTAATATAGGATTCTTATTGCTGGCGGGAAAAAGGAATATTTTAAACGCAATTATCCAGCATAATGTTATTGATTTCTTTATAAACAAAAGAGATGAAAAAAAAAAAATAGAAATTCAGTTTGTTCATTTGATAAGTATTTGGATTTTTTCAATATGATTTCAACCAAGTCTTTTACTTATTCAATGCATTCACTAAATATTTTGTATAATTATACAATCTTGGGTATGGCTATAAACTGCATCGGGTAGCAAGGTCTCTGATCGGCAGATTGGAAGTTTTGAGGAGCTTTGGGACCACCTCTTAATTGGTGTTGTTTCCAGATCCAACCTGACTCGGAATGGTAGCACCTGCTGGAAACCGGCTATGGGTAAACAGTGAACCCCAAAACTAAAAAAAAAAGAACTAGGAAAGTAAAAAAATACAAGCAATAACATTATTACAAAAAAAGTTACCATTTTTATTGTAAACTTGAAGACATGGCATACATTGTCAAAAATCAAAACAAAACAAAAGAAAATTTGCTATTATTAATCTAATTTCTTGTAAGGAGAAACAAGTTTTCATTCCTACATTGATTTTGTAAGATTATTTGGTAAAAGAAATGCAGCTAAGTAATTATAATTTAATCGTGAAATAGTGTCATTTTCTTAAATTAAATGTAAATTTTAAATTTTCAGATTTTGACATTAAATCATCCATAGATGTGTTGATATGCAGCTAAACAAAAACAATCAAATTGTATAATTATGATTTTTAAATTGATTAATTTGTTAATACATTTACTTCATAATGAATCAGTTGAGAAAGACGATTTCCAGTGTAACTCACAAATCAATGTGAAGTATTTTTAGTTACTAAAATTTGAAAATAATTACAATCATTTGTTTTCTTCTCATTTGAATGATATTAAAAATATTTAAGCATCAACGATGTAGTGCATTCATATTGTTAACATTTCAAAAGTTTATATTCAACTCATAAAATATGATTAATATTATAATATCACAAGCTAAAAATATTTGAAAAATAATCATTTTATTCTCGATTCTTGTTTATACATCATTCACTTACATTTTTTTTATCTATATTTTATATTGATATTTTAAATGAAACTTTTTGAAGTGCAGCCAGGATTTTAATTCATTTTTCACTTTCAGTTTTCTTTTATCCATATCGATTTCATCGATACCTCTTCGAAAATAAAATTTAGGTATCAGCACTTTATAAGCATCTTGTTATTGTCTTATTTTGCCAAGTGTGTTACTAATGTTTATGCAAAAGCCTCAAAATTACAAAGAAGATAAATGTAAGAACCATTTATAAAATTTTGCATCTCGAAAGGGCGCTGATATGTTATCGGCCTGATCCACTCCCCAAATCTAACCAAAAGACATTTTTTGAAAAGCTTATAGGTTGGGCCGAAATCTTCTAGCATCTTATGTAACCCGAAAAAGGCATGCAAATATAAAACTAGGTCTAATCCGCTCGTATTATAGCGGGGAGATTGATTATTAAAAACTCAATTTGAACAACTGGGTGATCGAAATGAGATAGTTGTCTAAAATTATTAGCATAATAACTTGACAAATGAGATTGGTTGATTTTACGTCACGTCAACCTTTGTTGGGTGATTTAATGTAAAATTTTATATTGGGTACTCAGTAAGGACCGAACGCGCTTCTAGCTTTTTCCCCGCCGAGGCTCTTCAGCTACGGAAGAAAATACTCAATTGTTGATGAAATTAATCGGCAATTCAAAGAAAACTATAATCAATCGAACTTTTTAAAATTTGTGTATAATTGAAAACAATAAGTTATTAATTGTTCAGTTTAGCTATTAACGTGGAAAAGTAAAACTATTTAAAGTATAATTGTTCTAAAATTCTGTTAGATTACGTCATAGGCTAAAACATGAATTATATATTGTAGGAATAATATTTTGAAGGAAATAATGTAGCAATTAGTAAATATTCATAATATAATAAATAAAAATATTCCTATCTTTATCATCTTGTATTTTCCTAATTAATTTTCATTGAAAATAAAAATGGAACACATGTATATCTTTGTGCGTAGAACGAAACGCTTAGAAGTATTGGCATATATTTGGATATGGACATGCGTGTAACTTTAAAACATAGGCTTCCTCTCTTTCTCTCCTACACTCATAGGCATTTCTAAACAATTTTCCAAGCTCTTCTCTATAGAATCATATAAACATATTCTGCTTGTATTAATTACATCCAATCTAACAACAATATGAACACTGATCAAAATGCCAATAACAAACCGCCTCTCTTGACAATCCACACAATCCATCTCGCTCTCTCTCTCTCACTTCCCCCCCTCATTGTACATCTTTCATTTGTTCTCCTTTTATATTTTCTCTATTCTCTTTTCCCTCTCCTTCTTGATCTCTAACTTTAACCTTCAAATTCAAAAGCTTTCACTGGCAACAGAAACTCTCTTGCTGCCCCGTTCTATTTTCTCTGCTCAATTAGCGGACAATTCTACGCAGCGCGGCTGCAATCTTGTGGGAATAGTTTTTTCTTTCTTTTTTTTCCTCTTTTTACGGCGTACAAATATTTGTTTCTGGTTGTGACGAGAAATCCGTGTTGCGGCCTCACCTAAAGGGCACGTCCCCGTACGCGGCTACTTACCACCAGACACATGGCTACCAGATGAGGACAATGCAAGCAATCCACTTTCGTATGGCGCATTGAAAGCGCGTTCACACACACACACACACACACACACACACACACACACACACACACACACACACACACACACACACACACACACACACACACAGGACCACGCGCGTGTAATGTCAAAACACCCATATTAAAGCAAATGTGCCCACATACACGAATGCAAATATGTACAATGGAAACATACACATGCACATGATATTAATGTATATATAAAACAGTGACACATATACCTGCTTCACAAATATCGGACAGACAGCTACACAAGAGATGCACAGGTACATGCGCGCGCACAAACACACACACACACACACACACACACACACACACACACACACACACACACACACACACACAGATCCATAAGATATAATTGGAAATTCAAAATACGAATATATATACTCATCTCTCTTCTACACATACACATATATATGCATAACTTTAAAAATATAAATATACAGCATATAATAACAAAAATACAAGCTATAGGTAAAAAATGATATGTGTATATAAAAAAACCCTGACACGAATATTTAAAAAATTCTGCCCAGTTTTTAAATATTTACGTCTAAATGTAAATATATGTATAATTATGTATGTAAATATATGTAATAATTATTAGCACCAAGAATATCACAGTTTTATTATGCCTAAAATACATATCCACCTTATGATTCATGTCGTATATAAATGTAGGCTAAAAATGCCTTTATACATACATTTCTATATTGTCAACAAGCAAACACAATCTAACATGTACTCCCCTCACAAACACATATACTTGAACATTGATGGATTCATACACTTACAGTTTATGAAAGACCTCGTTCTAGTACGTATTGTATATATATAATTTCATATCTATAGTCAAACAGACTTTTAATGATAAATCATTATTAGAATGAAGTCAGTGGTCTTTTGGAATTGAGACTTGATTCGTTAATTCTGCTTCTATTGTCGCTTCATTTGTCACATTTACCCTTTGTATAAACATTCGCAAATTGACACGATTATATCCTCAACAGGCACCATTTATACATATCTTTGCGTTCGCATATCCATTAATTCTCATTGATATTTTTACTTATATCCTACCTACATTTGACGAGTTAAATTATGAATAGATTGTACAAGGCCATAATAGTGGGTCGCACACGAACTTTCAGCACTAGCAAGGGTTTTCAAGTCTGGTTTGCTAACTATAGTTTAACAGTAGACGTCCTGTGTTGTATACACCCTCCAAGGTACCAATGCTGAAAAGTAGATAAAGTGTTTTGGCATCGGAATTAGACGAGACAGAATTGTAAATTACATGAGCTTTATTTCTCTTCAAAGTTCCATAACCGTTTTGTAATTCGTACGTTTTTGTACTAGAAAAATCTTATGTTTATATATATATATATATATATATATATATATATATATATATATATATATAGAGAGAGAGAGAGAGAGAGAGATAGAGAAAGGCAGACCCAATTTACTTCAAGGACGTACATAATCAAAATGACACACACACACACACACACACACACACACACACACACACACACACACACACAAGCCTGCGCACACCTTTCCTCGCATACTTTCACGTAGTAATATTGAAATGGAATTCTATCCACATACATGCATATAGAGGGATACATAAAACAACTCTCAACACACACTGATGACCTTCACCTTCATATACATTAAATCGTACATGCATGTGTACAACACTTAACGCCAAACACGCATAGACACGTGTAAAACGCTCCTCTTTTCTCTTTCGACGCAAATACACCTGTCCAACGGAGTGTGCACGTACACACATAAGCTGCCACTTACATCCATTGATAAATGCAAAGCAAGTTCTGCACACATATCCTTACACAGATACATAAGCAGATATTCATATACTGATTTTCAGAAGCCCATATACGCTTTTTACCTTTATAAATGGACTTAGACACGCAGCCGTTTCAAATAATGAAAAGCGAACTTGTGACATGCGACTGCATGCGACTCAGTGTTTGCGTAAAAAGCTGCAGTCATAAGAGGAGGGCAAATGACAAGAGGCTAGAAATCAGGGAAACACATGGGAACGTGCACCTTTGGCTGGTCCTCTCTTGAAACAATTAACACTAAATTAGAAATAACACTGGCGACGGCCCAAGTGTTTCACTGTGCGACAGGCCATTGTCTCGTTTTTTGGCGTTGTCGCCTAGGCGACGACTCATCTCGTCTAATTAGAGATGGGAACGCCAGTAATGGCAGATGGGGACAGCGCAAAACTACCCTTGTTAGACAACGACTGCTCAGCCCGCCAACACTCTTTCCTTCAAGCCTATATCACCACCACTTTTGTTCAACCTTGTCTTTTACTACCCTTGCAGGCGCAGCTCAATGGTTAGGTCATAATATTCTGAGATCCCAATCCTGCGTGCTTGAAAATATCACGCCATGCATGTGTAAATACTAGCCACATAGGAGAAGGAAAATTACATTTAATTCTGACTGTGAATCCGTTAAGTATTTGTCAAATTGATCATTCCAAATTGGCAAAATTATTGCTGAAAAGAAAAAAACGTTTAAAAATTCAGATAAAAGATTTTATTGATTTGTTTTTTACGGCTTATCAACATTTTACAGGTTATTTAAAGTCAGAAAATACCTTTTTTAGATTGTAAGAAGTTTTTGAACATATTAATTATTTTACTAATACAAGTGCTATTAATTAAACCATAGATGGAGGAAAAGAGGTAGATTCATACCTTTGCCAAGGGTATTTGCACGTGTCTGAATATAACGAACCCGACTGGAACTGAAACTAGGCATCCCGATTTCCACTTCCTAGCCGTTATCCATTAGACCACCCGTCCATCCAAGCTTACAGCACCTGGTATTTCCAAGCGGTTACCTATCTAGGTACTGACCCGGCTCAACATTGCTTAACTTCAGTGATTATAAGAGAACAGATGTTTCAACGTGATATGGCAATAGACCAAAGAGATTCTCCTGATACCCAAGAAATAAAACTGATTAATCATGCAACACATTATTGATGAGAAAACGAAAATCTGTTCGATTACAGGATAGAATATCTCGTCTTTTATAGCCTGATGCATAAATGACAATAATATTTCTTTTTTGGTTGCTGTTTCGTGTTTTACCAGAAATAAATTCATATGGAACAAAAAATTCCAAAATATAAAAGATAACTTATATTTATGACTCTAGGCATCGTAACTTAAAAAATAACTTGATCGAGAAATGTTATCTTCTTCAACGCTTTTTTTTTAGAACTTACACAACCATCTTTTTAAAGTCTATTCACTTGCTTGGTAATTCAGTTATTTTAATGATTCTTTTCGCAAGAAAATGAATTGCCTAACAAAATTATATACCTAATCCTATTTCTTTACTACGGACATTTCTGAAAATTTAGTTTTTGATTTTATTCAAAGACTCAACGAACAATGATAATTCAAATGTTCTTTTACTGAATTGAATTATTATTCTATCTATATATAAGCAGGGGGGGGGGCAATCATTTCTTAGTTTCATTCAGATTCCAAACTATGACCAAAAGACCAGATTTATTTATTTTTTGAAGAACATCTTTCCACGGATTCTTTTCCTTTATTATCTTTAAATCACTTTAATGGACTTTTTATGAAAAATAGTGTTCTCCATGTTGCTTTCTCTACGGTTTTACATTCAGAGTATTTCTCCTATCCTCGCTTCTAACTTAAGCTACAAAGCTGCGTCTACTCTGCTATATAATCCATAGGTCGTTGGGAGGACGGATTCTTGCCTTGCTTAAGAGCATTTGTGCGAAAGCGAACACAACAGACGAGATGGGAGTTTGAACTCGGCTCCCCGACTTCACTTTTCACGCCGATAGCTGCAGCCATCATTCATTTTAAATATTGTCACATCAGAGGTCAAAATGTTTTCTTTATATATTTTCTGCGATATTTGACAAGATTCTGTGCACATCAAGCTTACTGCATACATATGATGATGCTTTCATATAATAATAAAAATTTACTTTTTCTTTATATTTTTTTCATGCCATATAGCATGTATATTTTTTACTGTTCGTATGAAAATCTTCTATTATCTGTAACAGCAAAAAGGAAGTAAATAGAAGTTCACTACTGCGCAGGCACTGGAGTATTGAGCCGTTATTTGAGAACAAAAATGTCTGCTAACAATAAACGTTCAGTGAATCATAAGCAAACAAATGAAATACCAGCAGAAAGTACAGAAAATACACAAATTAATAGGAATACATGGTACGGGTTAACCAGCTGGTGTTAGGTGTACTTGAATTTCAAAAGAATATAGGCCCGTAGACTTGTATATGTAAATTGAAATACAATTTGCATATATGCAAGTACAGGCACCAACGAAAAGATACCAATAAAATTGTAATGTGCGTATATGTAGACACTACAGAAATGCACATATTTTTACATACATATACACATAATATACATATATACATATACACATAATACACACCTAGATTGATTGGATGCTGTGTCAAATATACACATATATCGAGATTGCACAAGTACTACAAGATATAATGGTACTACATGCATACAAAAAAAATCACATACATACACAACATTTGTTTGTATAGAGACATACAGTGTGTATATCAATCTTTACAATATTTGCATATACAGGAAGTTTATCTAAAACCAAACTTGAATATGTGTTTAGTATATATATACAGAGAAATGCTTATATGTATGTAAGTATATATGTGTGCGCGTATAGGCAGCATATATTCATTCAAACAGGTTTCATTAAATAATATAGACATATTGTTTCTACTTATTTCTATACTGATCTTTTCCATTTGTCAGTTTCTTGATAAGATGAAATTTATCAAGGAAGGTGCCGTAGGTTTTTTTAACGTAAGTACTTTCAATCTTTTCCAAGATATGGAAAGGATCAGTATAAAAATAAGTAGACACAATATGCCTATATTATTCAATGAAACACGCACGCACACACACACACACACACACACACACACACACACACACATATATATATATATATATATATATATATATATATGTATAAAGCGGTTTATGTGTGTATAAGCGAAGAAATAAGAGAATCTTCAAATATGGCCCTACAAATTTCAATATTTTTTTAATTATTTGAATATTATTTTTCTTTCAAGTTGAAAGAAAGAAATTACAAAATTTCTTTGCGAACAACTTTACAAAATATTTTGTATATTTTTATTTTAGCAGTACAACCGAATGAATTGCGTTAATATAGCAAAAACAGAAAGAGTTTGCATGCGTGAGGATGTATGTGACACGGGTTTACGTTGTTTTATATGTACGCATAAATTGTAGTTACCGGCCTCATGAAATAAGCAGGGCAAGCTGTTGTCGCTCGGAAGCAAACTTAGACTGCATGTTTTTCTTTTGTGTCAATATCTCTAACCATTTTTTTAAATATTATATACTTGAACAAATATGCAAAAAATGTGATCAACAGACAACTTGCCAAAAGACTTAATACTTTAGACTTAGACAAGAAAAAATCCCGGACAAAGGAAAAAAAACAAAAAAAGGACAAAAGGCAAACGCCTACCTACATAGTAAATTAAAGCACTTAGACTATCTATAGAGAAAAAAAACATTTCCCAATGGCAACACTCAACGTAGGGCAGCTCTAGTCGCTACTCATGTTTCACGCTCTCGTGATCTTCAGGCGACAAGAATGTTATATATATATATATATATATATATATATATATATATATATATATATATATATGTGTGTGTGTGTGTGTGTGTGCGCGTGTGTGTACATGAAAGAGACTTTATTTTACCGTGTGACTTTTTAAATTTATTTTAAATAAATTTTTCTTAAAATCAAATTTTTAGTAATTGTTGAGTCTTGACTCAATGTTGAATCTCGCCTATTGCATGGAATAATAATGCAACACAAAATGTACTTGGAACAAGAATGTATTATAACAACAATAAGTACATATAGTATTTCTGTATATTTCTGGGAAGACGTTCCTGGAGAATGTGTTGACTAGTCGCAGTCGATCAGAGTCTCTAGTTGGATCTCGTGATTCTATCTCCTCGTCTTCCGGTACCAACCATTATTTATATAGTTGGTAGTCACCTATGCAGATTAGGTGGATCCCACCACAACACCCCCCTCCCAAGCCTTGGAATCCTTTTGGATTTCAAACTGGCTTCTATATGGGTTGATGATTATGGTTATTCCTTTGTAGATCCCCTTTGCATAGTTCATATATATATCTGTTTTTTATTTTTTCAATATCTTTTTCGTTTTGGATTCACGTCCAATGGGTCCGTGAACTTTCGTTTCCTACCGGATCTTCTCGGTTCATGAGCACTCTGCGGAGGTTCTACTTGAAAAGTATCATACATTACATCAATGAGATCTTCCTCCTCATCCGGTATACTCTCTTCATGCTCTAGCACGTAGCATTTTTTGAGTTGGTTCTGGTGCCTCTTATGAGTATTCTTCGGCCCTTTTATTATGTAAATCAGGTCACCGATTCTCTTATCCACTATGCCTCGCTCCCAGAACTCAATGTTGTTCCTATAGCACTTGAAAAAGACCTTCTCTCCGGAGGTGTATCTTTTTCTAGCTGTATACATAGTGTTCTTTATTCTATTTCTTCCTGGCAAAAGCTTGTCAAACCCTGACTTAACTTTCCTAGCGAACATTAGTTCTGCTGGTGCCATGTTTGATGGTGTTCTCTGGTTAGGCGTGATTCTGTATACTTGTAGGAATTGCTGAAGCGCCTTTTCCGTTGGAACTCCTGAGGCTTTCTTCAGAGCGCGCTTTAACGTATCTACAAATCTTTCTGCGAGTCCATTGGATCTCGGATGATACGGCGGCGTCGTTATGTGGTTAATTTGATATAACTCACAAAATTCCTTAGATTCGTCAGAAGTGAATTGTGTACCATTGTCACTCACAATACACTCTGGCACACCGAACCGTGCAAATAGTTCATGCAAAAAAGTTGTTGTGGTATTGGACGTAGGCTTTTTGCAGCGTAGTACTTCCGGCCATTTTGTAAAGCTATCTACCACTATTAAGTAGTAATAATCTTCTACTGGACCAGCGAAATCAATGTGTAATCTTTCCCACGGATGATCCGTCTTTGGCCATGGTTTGTGTACTATAGGTGGTGCCTTAGCTGCTAACGCACACCCTTTACATCGATGAGCCATGTTTTCGATATCCACATCCATTCCTTTCCAATATACAAAACTTCGCATTAAGATTTTTGTTCTATTAATCCCCGGGTGACCCATATGAAAGTCCCGTAGGATTGTTTTCTGCAACTTTTTTGGTACTACTATTTTCTCTACACTTGCGAAAGGCACGTTTCGTTTCTTTTTAAATATAGGCATAGTATTTTCTTTTAATTCAAATTTAGCTTCAAATTTGTTACATCTTCCAAGACCAGGTGTAAAGGTTTCCGGAAACTTTTTCTTTAATTCATCTTTAATGTCCTGTCTTGATTGCGTATTACTTTCTACTTTTCTGCAGAATGAGTTTAACGGTTTATCCCACAATTCGAATGTTTCAATAAAATCTGTACCCAACAAGTTTTCTCCATTTCTCAGAATGAAAACTTTCATTTTTTTAACGATCCCATTCACTTTCATTGGAAGTACAACCTCGCCTTCGAAGTTAATTTGCTTTCCAGTTACCGTTCGAGCGAGTTTCGTTGACTTCATTATTGTAGGCCTTTTTAAAATCTTCCATGTTTTATCGTTCATTATTGTTAAATCTGACCCTGAATCGAGTTGAAATTTGATATTCTTTTTGAATATTTCAGTCGTCACATATTTCCTCAAATCTCTATCTGATTTGATATTCGAATTTGTTTGTCTAATTCGGTTCTTGCATTTTTTCGTTTTACAACAAGATCCTTTGTGACCATTCTTTTGGCACACGAAACATTTCTTATTTCTATATGGGCAATTTACCTCCCAATGTCTTTCGTTACAACGTCTGCAGTTATATGGTGGGACTTTTTTATTTTCGTTCTTTTTATTTTCTTGTCTATTATTAAAATACGCTGAATTTTTTCTCCAATTTTTCTGTAATGGGTACTTTGACTGCTTTTTTATTTTTTTAATATAAGCAAAACCAGCTTTTTCGATTGTTTGCGACTCTTTTTTTAAACTTACGGCCCGTTGACACTCCTCTGCTAACTTTTGCAGGGTAAGGCCTTGTTCAGATTCGAGTTTAGACAAAACTCTACGTCTTATTTCGGCACTCTTACTGGATACCAGTCCTTGAGCAAAAATTAAGCACTTGAATTCTTCAACCGTAATCTCTGCCAATCTGAAATTGTCACAATGTCTATTCACTATAGATGCATATGTTAAGTAATCCTGATCGTCGGATTTAGAGACATTCATGCATAACCATCGTTTATGCCAAAGCGACATATTTGCTCCAAACAGCTCTTTTAGCAATTTCACTGTTTCCGAGAATTCCAATTCAGTTGTTTTTCTCGGTAGAATAAAATCTACAAATTTGCTATGTTCTGCTGTACCTAGCTTTCTTAGTAATAGACTGACTTTTCTTGAATTCGACCAGTTTTCACAGTCTGTGTAGAAAATATCTTCATATCGTTTAAAGTACGCTTCAACCGTTTTTTCTTCGTCTGGCACATAGTTGAAAGTTTCCAGCGAATTAAATATGGTGTTATTAGAATATGAAGAATTTCCCTCATTTGCCTGAAAGTTGTTTAATTTCTCCAGTGTTAACTTTTGAATTTCCAAAAGTCTTTCATCTTGTTTTTCTTGATATTTCTGTTGTCTTTCATCTTGTTTTTCCTGATATTTCTGTTGTCTTTCCTCTTGTTTATCCTGATATTTTTGCAGCGCTATTTGTTGTTTTTTTGTCTTTCATCTAGTTTCTCTTGATATTTATGCTGTGCTATCTGTTGTTCCCTTATTAATAAGGCAAACTGTTCCTGCTGGGATTTGAATAATTCGGATATGACTTTGGATAGTTCATCCATTTTTAGCTGATAGTGCTCATGCAACAAGGAATATACTTTTAATTTGTGTATCCACGAATATCTATAAGCTGACCAAAAAAATCGAAACAACGTACGACTTTTCTATTTTATGTCTTGCTTTTACATTCACGCCCGTGCTAATCAACTTTGGTATTTTTTTTTTCGTGAACAGAGAGCGTCGGACTTTTTTTCGTTTTCGACTTCTGTTCGCGTATTCCAATGACAACGTCTGATTTTCTTATCAGAGGTAATTCGTCACTATATTGTTGAACAAATAATTTAAAAAAATAATTTTTTAAAGTTTGTTACCTTTCAAAGTCGACACGGTGTATTTGTGCTCCTTTTAATCCATGCATGTGTTTGTAGTCGGCCAATTTTTCTTTTTAGAGGGTGTCTCGTTGTAGATAATTTTTTAATTTAAAATTACCGTTATTCGTTTACAACACCTTTCAATTTTTCTGAGTGAACGTTCCTTTATGCTTAGTCGTCTTTTAACGAGTTTTACATATCCAGAAGTTCAGAATCTTTCGTCGTTACGTTAACGTTGGACTTTTAATTAATAGTTTTTTTTTCAGCCTGGGTTCTTCAATGACTTGTCCCAATTGTTGAAAACTCTCACTATTAATTCTTTCTTCTTTCCTTATGGTTCGTTCTACTTCTTTGCCATTGTTGAAACTTGGCGTATGGTTCGTTCTACTTCGTCGCCATTGTTGAAACTTGGCGTATGGTTCGTTCTACTTTGTGGCCTTTGTTGAAACTTGTCGTATGGTTCGTTCTACTTCGTCGCCATTGTTGAAACTTGGCGTATGGTTCGTTCTACTTCGTGGCCATTGTTGAAACTTGACGTATGGTTCGTTCTACTTCGTCGCCATTGTTGAGTCTTGACTCAATGTTGAATCTCGCCTATTGCATGGAATAATAATGCAACACAAAATATACTTGGAACAAGAATGTATTATAACAAGAAAGTGTACACAATAAGTACATATAGTATTTCTGTATATTTCTGGGAAGACGTTCCTGGAGAATGTGTTGACTAGTCGCAGTCGATCAGAGTCTCTAGTTGGATCTCGTGATTCTATCTCCTCGTCTTCCGGTACCAACCATTATTTATATAGTTGGTAGTCACCTATGCAGATTAGGTGGATCCCACCACAACAGTAATTTTTAAAATAAATTTTAAATCAAATTTACATTATCTTAAAGTAAAACTCAAATAATACTCATATATCCCTAATCCATAATTGTACTTAATTTTCTGAATAATGTATCCATAAAATATTACTAATCAACCCAAAACTAGGACATTTGTTATGCGTATATGTGTTGTCCTGGTTAAAATGAATATATGAAAATAATTCATGGGAAAAAATTAAAAAAATAAAATTATTAGATTAAAATTAAAAATTGTTTGTACATTTGCGTACACCAATCCTACTGAACACGGACCTTGTTATACGTCGGAGAGAGAGAGAGAGAGAGAGAGAGAGAGGGAGAGAGAGAGAGAGGGAGAGAGAGAGAGAGGGAGAGAGGGAGAGAGAGATAGGGAGAGAGAGAGAGAGGGAGAGAGAGAGAGAGGGAGAGAGGGAGAGAGAGAGAGAGAGGGAGAGAGGGAGAGAGAGAGAGAGAGAGAGAGGATAAATACAATTGTTTGTAATGAGGGAGAGCAATCACATTTCATGACCTAACGAGATTCCCTCCTGAACTGCAAGTGACGTTTTGAAATTAAAATACTTCTTTTTTTTTTAAAAATCTTCACGAATTACAGACTGAAGGAAGTAACCTTGTGAATTCCATCTTGGTGGATCGATTTATAATGAATTTCTATTGCAAACAAAGCACTACTTTTAACCATATAAATGTAGATGAGATGGATATCCTTTGCCAATAGTGTGCAACACTTGGATTCACAAGGGAACCGTTGAATTGCTACTAAAATGGAAAAGTATCGCTGCCAAATTTACAAGAATATCGTGCTGAACTCAAACGGTTGTGTTTCACAGCAATGATAATGAAGGAATACATTTTAAGCTGTACATTTGAAAGTACAACTTTGCATTTTCATTCACTTCCACTGGAGAGAATATCACGCTTCCAGTAGGACGAGTTCCTTTCTACTCCCGATTACAAGGTCAATTGTAGCATCATGTACCAAGAAGACAATGAGGAAAGAAAGTATGGACAACTTCATATTATAGACACCCATGAAGCTTGCAGTGAAGCACCTGAAAATAGCAATTGTTTGCAGTCAATATTTGAAATGATCTCTACTGATATGGAAAATAATCCATATGCAGCAACGTATCAAAATATGATAACTGTACAGTTATAAGAGAAGGAACGAACAGTCAGGGAGAATGTACAACCAAAGAGAATGTAAATGTATTCTATTTCAGTTACAGATGAAGACGATACAATAGCGCTCGCAACAACGATATTTTTTGTGCAGGATGGATATTCGAGATATTGTCATCTGGATAGCATGGTTTATCAAATATTATTTTCAAATAGAGAATATGGTTGGTACATAAACAGGAAACACATCCAAGACCAAAAAGTAAGAGTATGCAATATGTAGTTGATACCTACGTCAAAATGGAAGGATGCCGCCTAAATTTCACCAGGAGTAACCAAGCTCAGCTTAGAGAGGCTTCATATTCTGGCCTCATGGATTATTTTGCAAGAAATGATAATGGTAGCGATCCAGGCGTCCCAGAGATTCTACCATCTTTATTTCCAGTAAGCCCCAGGAATATTCATCAATATTACTAAAATGCAGTGGTAATTGTTTGCAGATATGGTAAACATGATTCATTCATAACTTATACGTGTAAATGGTCAAAAAACATCTGATAACAGTAGCCCACCAGAAACAGCTCAAAAGTTAGTCGCCCGCATTTATAAGGCTCTTCTTAATGGGATCATGATTGACATTAAGGATAGACATATAATGTGTCGCTCACAAACATGTCATCGAATGAGGCCTTGGTCAGTCAGCATTATTAGCATATGCTAATAATGCTGACTCGAGAATTGCTAAGAACACTTACATGGTTCTTGTGGAACATACAACGCTAGCTCTCCCTGCATGGTGAAAGGCCAGTGCCAGAAATGTTTATAGAAAAGCGAATAGGGAAGAAAGTGTTGAAAACATTGAAAGTTATCCTGCATATAAAAGACGTAATAATGTAGAAACTGTACACGTAGATAATCGATATGTAGTGCCTTTCAACAGGTATCTTCTGAAAAGATATTAAGCTCATATGAACTTGGAAGTATACTCTTCGATAAAAAAAAGTATTAAGTACATATTCAAATATGTGTACAAATGACATGATTGTAGAATGATGGTGTTATGGTGAAAGACACGTAGTCTATAGATAATAGACCCTCCCATCTATTATAAGTAGGAGTCAGTAGGAGTCGAATACGAAAAGTTGTCAGCTACCACAACTCGATTACTCTGCGTAATACTTATTTTAACAAGTTCCTAACGCTTTGTACGTTGAATCTATTCAGGACCGAATTTAGTCCAAATACAGTTTCCGCTGAGGAAATAACTCTACAACAGATGGAAATCAATTATCAGGAGATTTTTACAACTGAAGCAGGACAAGAACTACAAGGACAAGAACATGATGAAATCAAGCAGTTTTATCATGCCGATATATTTCACTTCCAGAAGCCATGTGGCGTCTCTCAGAATACAAAATGCATGGACAGTCGTATAGAATTTATCTTTTAAGTTCACCCTTACATCGAGAAAAAACATGTATATTATGAAGAAGGTCAGGAGGTGCAAAGCTGCTGGACAAGCCCAATGCCGTGATATACACCTAACTGCATGGTTTCACACACAGATTCTGTGTCTTATACTGTTATGGAAACTTACCTATAACGATAATGGACTCTTCATGACTCTATAAATACTGCACCTCTCTGAGAGAGGAACGATGAGGAATCATTTGAGACCTAACGTGTCAAGACAAATTAGTTCACTCTAAACCAGACTGACAGTTAATACTAACACCTTCAACTTCTTGTATTATATTTCTGTTGTAATATATCTTTGTTATTTATTACTCTTGTATTCGTGCTGTTCTTCCTTGGTTCTACCTTGGACCAGAACCGTGGTACGAGGACATTGGACCATAACATATACTAATGATGAATAAGTTCAGAACTATCCTAGGAAGTTTATAAACTCACTTACTCCCCCTCCCATCGGTTTAACTTGAAAATAGGAGCCATTTTGATGCTATTTCGAAATCTCTTAAGGGTTGTACAATGGAACACGCATTAGGGTACTACTACTTTATGAAAATAGTATAGAAGCGTACATGATTAATGGCAGTCACAGAGTACATGGCACTCATCCTCAGAATCAAATTGAATTTCAGAGATATCAATGTCCCTTTCACGTTAAACATGATCCAATTTCTTGTAAGATTTTCTTAAGGGATAACGATAAATAAAGCACAAGGGTAACTTTTTTTTATAAATTGCGGATATAATTGCGGATCTGGCAACAGCCAGTTTTCACTCGTGCAACAGAACGTTATGGTTAGAGTGTTAATACTAAACACAGATGGAATCCAAATTCGGAGCAATAACCTTGAAAGATAGCATCTGTTCATTTTATTCCAGATCTATGACGATCCGGGTAATATACAGGGAATCTATAACTGAATTCATGTCCAGTTCTTATTCGGTACTGCTCAGTTATTGCTTGTCCTGTTTCCATTGGGTTCAAGCACACACCATCCGGCCCATAGATTGAACTCACAGTCACTATGCAACTAAATTTACGAATCAACGGGGATTTTTATGGAGAACTTGGGGGCCTAACTTACTGCTGCTGCTTGTTATGCTTGACTAAAGCTTCTCTTTTGTTTATCTGCTGCTGTTGAAGACCTATTGTCTTGTTTTCTTTATTAGTGGCTCCCATATCGTATTTTTCTATGCTAGGCCCACTAAGGAGGTCCTCATAGCCTAGTAATGCTCTGATTCGTTCAGACGTCTAACTCTCCAGTGTTCTTCCCTATCGAGTATTTTCATTTCATTCCACAGGGGTTGATAACTACCCTTTTCCCTCCATACTTGATCAGCCATGCCTGATTTAAGTGACGCTCTCCTCAATAAGGTTTTTTGATGTTCCTCTAGCCTTACATTTAGTGGTAGCTAGTTTCACGTTTATGTTCTTTGCCACAACGTATAGAAGACAGACCATGGAAGTTTTCTGGTCCTCCTCCTATATATTGGCATTTGCAAATTAACATGCAAAAATACAAATACAAACTGCATAATTATTAAGATGGATATATAATGAAGAATATGCGTAGAATCCAAGGCTCCATGGCTGCATTTGTATGAGAGTTTCTTCATTGATATGTTGTATAAATTTAAAGAAAAATAAATATAACCATTGGGTAAATAAATCGTCAGACACGCACAGATACATAGTTATTAAAACCATGTGCATGTGTACGTCGTTACCCATTTGTGTTGAATAAGAATAAAATATGATAAACCGAAAATATTTTATCTATTGCTTAAAATTACCCGACATTCTTTAGAAAACATCATCCAATGCAGACGAACCCCATAGCTGCATTTACCCGGTTGGGTAATGCGGTAGTCTAGATTTGCAATCATGTGCAGATGTTAGGTGACTTTTGGGGAATATATATATATATATATATATATATATATATATATATATATATATATAATTTGAAAGGAGAAGAAGGGAGTTGATGTGAATAGTGGTTGCAAATTGTTTTATGGAGAGAGATACGTTCGTGCCAGTATAAAGCGTTTCCAGTATCGCCCGACACACATGTGTCGCTATTTTAATAACAATAGATGTGTAGTTAGTCAGATAAGCTCGCACTTATAATGAAAGGAGAGAAACAGAGAGAAGGGAAAACAGATGAGTAGCGAGGGAAAGAAGGAAAAAGACATTCACAAGAAAACAAAAACAGAAAAGGTTTGAAAAACTGAGAACATGAACGTTAAAATGATAACTCACACACTAACAATCACACACACACACATATGTATAAAAAGAGATAGAGAGGATGAAGATGGAAAAGCGAATGACAAAGCAAGAAGAAATAGATCACAGAAGCACATAAAGCTAGAATTATGCGTATGTGTAAAAGATAGATAGATAGATAGATAGATAGATAGATAGATAGAGAGAGAGAGAGAGAGAGAGAGAGAGAGAGAGAGAGAAAAAGACAAAGCGGATGTTGTTTAATCTAACTCTCTCCTTTGTACATTAATTGTTCATTAAATTTCTAATGCTTCATTTGATGTCTTTTTAAGCATCATAAAGTAAGACAACGTAAAACAAGTTAAAAGAAATCAATATCAGTTTGTTGTGCTAATGAAATGATAGTTTCTTTTTCGAATCGTTACTGCTTTATTAGTAAAGTTGATTATAGCGAGCTTATTGAAAATAGATACGTTATTTTTTGTCTTGGATCAATCATGTGATAATTTCAGAATAATTTACTTGCCACGGAACTATCAAGATGTAAAAAATAAGTGTGAACAGTTATCAGTATTGCGAGTTAGTGATTCTAAGTGTGCCTGTACTCACATGTATAACATAGATGAATAGAGTTTACGTATGTATGTGTGTGTGTATGTGTGTGTGTATAAGAGAGAGACAGATGGATTTTGAAAGAAAGGGAATCCAGATAGAAAGATGGCATATAGTCTACGTGTTGTGCACAAACATTAAATCAGCGATAAGCTTTTGAGAAAATGTAAGCTATTCCATTCCCCTATAATATTCTTATATACTAGCAGTATGTCATATTTACTACCATATAGTGCGTAACGTTCCCAAAAATTCTGCTTTAATACTCATTTTGTTCTTTATATAACGAAGGCTAAGTTTTGGAATGAGCTTATAGGCATAGTTGATTGGTCTCCATACACTCTCATCATCAACATTCAGCCATTATACAGATGTTCATCTACAAGATTCATTTATATTGGTATCGCACGTTGACGTAATTAATGGAAATTCTGTTCTTAAGGCAGAGTGTTAACAAGAATCCTCACAACTCAAAAAATTATGTGGAGGTCTACAATATTGGTATCAATTCCAATTTCCCTAAGTGCTCTTTCATGTTTCTTGGTTATGTTCCAAATGCACTTGTTACTACAGGAATTACTTCAACAGTCAGGTTCCATAGCTTCTTTAATTCACAAAACAGAACCTGGTATTCTTCGATGTTTTCAGCTTCTTTGAAGTCAACTCAAGTATCTCAGGGGACAGCAAAATCAATAATTTGGGAATTGCTAATTTCCTCATCTATCGCAATAAAGTCAGATATTCGCATTTCAATGACCTGATCTGTCTTGACAGAGAAATACTATCGTATCTTGTGTTTATCATTTCTTTTATTCATACCATTTCTCTTTCACATTGAAGCCAAATTTACGGCATACTTCCCAATGTATTCTCTTACCAGTCCAATCATGTCGTCGCTTATAACCTTTCGGTGTCAACTTCGAACATTCACCGAGTATGTGGCTAATTATCTCATCAGCTTGCCCACATACAACCACTCAGTTTCGACAATAATAATAATAATAATAATAATAATAATAATAATAATAATAATAATAATAATAATTATTATTATTGTTATTATTATAATATTTCCTTTGATTTCTGGTGTGTACAGATTTCTTTTCGGGTCCCGCCCAGAGACCTGAGGTTAGAAATGGCATCATGACATTTTCCACTGACCAAAAAAAAAAAAAAAAAAAAAAAAATACAACCCCCCAAAAACAAACAAACAAAAAACATATTTTACGTAGATAAAGCTATTCGTAAGGGGTGGACTATACACGTGAGGACAATTCTGTATATTTCTTTAAGGCATGGACTTCTAGGAATCTCTTCAATTAGTCTACTGGAATCTTTTCCAACGAATCCGAGGGCTGAAACTACAACAGGAATTGTTGATATTCCCATGTGCCACATTTCTGAGATTCAGATTTCAAGGTCCTTGTATTTTGATAGCTTTTTAAGATCTTCAAAGATACATTGCAGTCTGCAGGGACTGCCATATCAATAAGGAGGCACTTTATTTGTTTGCGGTCTCTAATAACGATGTTTGGGTGGTTAGCTTTGATTGTTCTGTCTATGTAGTTTCATAAAATTGTAACAGGTCCTATCTCCGTAACCGGGTCTGGGTGATGTTCATACCAATTTCTTTCCTTCCCGGAGAAGTTGCAGATTTTCCAGTGTAGATATTGGCCCAATCTGTCGTGTCGGGTTTTATATTCAGTGGGTGCCAATACCGTGCAACCTGATACAAGATGATCAATTGTTTCTGGATATTTATCACAGAATTTGCATTTTGTGCTAACACAATATTTTAGTATGTGTGCTTGATAATTTCTAGTTAACAAGCATTGGTTCTGTGCAGCAAAGATAAAACCTTCAGTTTCAGCTTTTAAACCTGAACTACGTAGCCACTGCTGAGTATGGGGTTTGTCTACATCATCTTGTTTGATACGGGCAGGGTATTGGTCATAAAGCAGTTCATTTTGCCATTGTTTCTGTATTTGGTCGGTTGCATTTGTCTTTGCGCTCTTTTTTTAAGTATTTTGCAGCTTTAATCGGTGTATTGTGCTTTACTTGTATTTCTGCACACATTTGAAACTCCATTTTGAACTTGTTGGCTTCCTTTATTACGGAATAAAGACGCTTACTCCTTTCATGTTATTTGATGCATATCATCATCCAGTCTTCTTTAGTTTCCAGGTAGCTTTGAAGGCCAATTGTTGTAGTTTTGTACGACAGTTCTAGTTGAATTAATCATCTGTCTCCTTCGGATCTGGTCACATACAGACAGTCAACATCAGCTTTGGGATGATGCATGCGGTAGCAAGTTAGAAACTACTCGTTTTGGCGTCCATTCGCTTAATATCAGCTATGGTTCAGTTAAGGATGTTAAAGCTGTATTGCACCACAGCAACAGCCAAGGTGTTTATGGCTGATATTCTGTTTTTTTGACTTCAGCTCGGTATTTAGTACCAGACACACACGCCTGTAGTACTGCTTTTTTATCTTCTTCTTCATTTGGAGATGTTGTATACCATCTCCTTCGCTAATTCCTACTTATAGGCTTCATCTTTTTTCCAGTTCCCTAATCTTTGTGACAAAGTCTAAATCTATTGAGGGTGTTTCTGTAATTCTCCTTTTCTTGAATGTTACTTTTGCACATTTATCTAATCAGAAGTCTATACCTACGTCGTCACTGAAACATTCTACAATATGGAGGAGGCCCTTCCACTCATTGTCGTCTTTGGCAAAGAGTTTGAGATCATCCATATAGAGTAGGTGATTGAGTACTTTCTTATTTATTTTGAAACCACAGCTATTGTTGTTTAGTTCGTACGTAAGGCGGATTAAGGACAAACAAAACAGAAGGGGTGAAAAGGAGTCTCCTTGAAAGATTCCCCGTTGGATATTCAGGCGGTTGGAGATGGCAGTGCCTCTGGTGTGATTTAGGTATAATGTCGTTTTCCACATTCCCATGCTGTGCTTAAGGAAATTTACTACCAAAGGGGAAATTTTGTACATTTCCAAAGTCTTAAGGATCCAAGAGTGTAACACAATATCAAAGGCTTTACGATAATCAATCCACGCTGCGCTAAGATTTCTACGTTGACTTCTGCAATTTTCTATCCGTTACAGCTCTAAGTAATGATTGTTTTCTTATTATCCCTCCCATTACCTGTTCTGCCATCCATTTACACAAGCTCGTTATTCACATGTCAAATTGCTTAAGCCCACTTTTCTCATTATATGTCCCAGCAATTTCAACTACTCTTTCTGATTCTATATGCAAGTGTCTTTTTCGTTTCCACTTTCATTAAAACTTCCTTGTTACTCACATGTTCCTTTGATGGTATTCTCAGCATCCCAATGTAGAATCACATCTCTGTTGCCTCCTCTCTTGATTTGTAAGGAAATTGTCCGGCATTCACTACCATATAAAACGACTGATTTTATATAACTGTTGAACATTCTTTTCTTTGTTTCTAACAAATATTTTATTTTAGCTTTTAGAAGGCATATTCCACTGTTTCACTGCGTTTTAAAATTTCCATGCCACGCTTACATGTTAGTAAAAAAAGAAGAATAAAGTGAAATCTTACAAGGAATATTTTTCTGATGGGTAGTCAAGGAATGTCAAAATTAATCTTTTATGATTTCAAATGAAGATTTTTATGGCCACTTAATTCAAACTCATCTGTAATTCATGGTACCAAGAATGTAAGAATCGTGTTTGTAAAATATTTTGTAATTTATTACATATTATCGGTTGTTTTAGAAGAGTAGTATAATGTTCCGTTTATTTTTGCTTTATTATTCCGCTTATTTTCCTTCCTCTCTTTGATTAAAATATCGTATATAAATTATACTATTTTCCACAGAATAAATATAATATATTTATAAAAACAATAAAAAAGGATATTTCGTTTTTCTTCCTAGGGATTAAAGTTACTCTTACTTTTAGGATTAAAGAGAAAAATTATAAAAACTATGTAATAATGCACATTTTAGTAAAGTATTTTAGATTTACATTCCCATGATTACCCCAGTGAAATAACATCTATAGTAAACTCTCGCCATTTTATTCATACTTAGTTTATTGATTATATATCCCCGCACATAAATAGTTAGGTTTGTATTTACAAACACATATACATCTGTATTCAACGGATTTCTTCACAAAGATATCTATTATATTACTTATCTTCCCTTTCTCATGCTAAAACTATTGTAGGAAAATACCTTTTAATTAAGAAATCTCGAAGAAACGAAACTACGTTTATATTCTTGGCATTTCCGAGCAAATTAATTAGATGTCAAATTGCTTTACAATATGCAAATAAAAAGTTTGCGAATGATTTTTATTCATGCAAGTTTTACTGTAAATTTTCTTTGTGTAATTTGCTAATATCAAAATTTTCTAATAAAACAATTGCAATATGTAAAACAAAAATCATCTTTACTTGTTAAGTCGGTTCTCACTAGAGATAGAATATTTGTGCTCATTTACATAATTTCCCATCAGTATGTTCTCTGCGTTTATTTTTTTCCTATTTATATTAATGACAGAATAGATGTTGGAGAACAATTACTTGTTTGGCTTGAGCGGCTGTGTAGACACGAAAAAGTCGTGTTGTTCTTGAGATAAAAGGAAGGAAACGAGACATAGAACGAAAAAGTGAAAGAGGCAATAGAAAAGAAGCGTAAAAAAAGAAAGTAGATAAAGAAAATCCTGCCAAGAAAATGGCCGGGCGGAAGTGGGTATGTGCTTAGGACAAAAGCAGTGATGAGGCCTACAAAAAAAGAACAAACAAGGCAACTGGCAGGCAGGCGACGCCGATGCAAATAAAACGATGCATAAACCAACAAACAGACAGCGATCAGACATACAATTTGCAAACATCGCATAAAGACAGAACTGGCCTGCACACCTGCTACCTCCCTTGTCGTTTGGTACAATGAAAATAAACAGAAAAAAATGATAGCGGTAAAGGGTAAAGTAGGTTATTCTACACGAAACACAAGGTAAGTTTATTTTTCAAAGTGAATGAATAGAAAAGATAAAAAATGGAATATTTTAGAATGTGGTTAGGTATGAGAATGTGGAAAGCGAGATCGACTGTAAAAATGATAAAAAGTATCAGTAATAATTTTCTCGTTCGGTTTAGAATAATATGAACAAATGTTGACATCTACGAAGGAAATAGTCACAGACATTGGAAGACTAGAATGATGTTGGAACGAACAGCTATTCTATCCTTATTTTGAAATGAATTACATGTATAACTGCATTGTGTATTTTTTCAAAATTTGTGAAAACCACGATTTCAAAGACGAGAAAGAGCAGCATATACGGGACTATAAACGTGGAGATCGTGGCAACAGGTTGAGTAAAGCCAAAGAGTATTTGTATTTGAAACGTCATGTTTAAAATCACGTAGAGTATTTGTTTGAAAAGCTTTATTTGTTTTTATCATATTATATTTTTGATCTTGCTTCTTTCAAATTCTCTTTTGGCAAATAAGTTTAGTTATTGCTTCAGAGTAATAGAAATAAACACCAAAATATTAAATACCATTCATTTATTTGTTAATTATTAATATTTATTAAATTCCACTAATACACACACACACACACACACACACACACACACACACACACACACACACACACACACACACACACATATATATATATATATATATATTGGCCACATGTGTCCTAAATTTTAGAAGTACATAGTTCTTTGCCTATCACCCATTTGTTTTTTTTTTGTAGATTTTCACTTTTGGTCAGAACTGGGTATTAATTTCTGGATATTAATGGATTTTGACTTTCAGATATAACTAGATATTGATCAATCTGAAGAATACAGAATTCTACGCTTTTTCTTTTTTTTACCGACTTGAATTTTTGCTAATTCATTTGGCTGCGTCCTGATTGTATTGCTTCATAGATTTCGTCTTCATTTATTGATCCCTCTTTCGGGACACTCTTCTCCCTCTCTCTCTCTTTCTCTCTTTTCTTTTTCCCTCCACATTTTCATGTTTATTTCGTCCCTTTTTCTGCATTCCTTCTCCATATACTAGACAGGATTCCTCGGCTCAACCTACTTCCCCAAATCTGGCCAAATGACCAAACATCGGCATTTTGAAGGGAATTTTTTCAGCGCCCCCACTTATTTGTCTATTACGACATCCGCTTCCATTTTACCTAATTTTGTTCTTCCTACTTTTCCAATAATTTTTCTTTTTCTTTATTTCTTCCATTGGTTTTCCTTATTTCGTACTTTACTATGAAGATTTTTTATTTTCCTCGATCCTTTATTTTTGCTTAACACAATGTGAAGAATATATTTCCGTACATCTTTTCCACGATTTAGCAAAAGTCTTCTTTAATAAACGTCAATTTAAAAGGGTTCTATCAATGTTAAAACGAAACACAAATTACCACCCGTAAGAAAGCAATAAAAACGAGGCAGATTCCATATAAACTTGAATAATAATGTCACTTTTCTCTTTCCTTCATGATTTTCTTGCCCTTTCACTTCTTCTTGTCTTCTGTTCACTTGACAGCTCTTGTATACTTTTCCCTTCTATTATACATTCTCTTCTTTCTTCTCTGTCCTGAATTTATTTATCCGTTCCATAATACATTTAACTCGCTATTTTCCATCCGACGTTTACTTTCTTCTTCTTCTTCTTCTTTATCTGCTCCTTCCTTGGTCACGATGATCACAGTTTCAATTTTTGTGATATTGAAGTATAAACACAAATGGAGCACAACTTGAATAACGATATTTTAGTCTAGCAATAAGCGATCGCTTATAAGTGGTGTGTTTACAAGTTCCACTAAGCCAGACAACCGGAAACAGTCCCCAATAGGGACTGTCCCCGCCCATCACCAGACATGGGCGCCATATTGCCCATGCCACACACAGTCAGTTGCGATGGATTTACACATAAGGACTGGGCCGCTAAAGGTAATATCTGCATATTTACGTACGTATACAAACATGTACGCACAAACATACACAAATAAGTGTGAGCATAAACAGGCGAACATTTCTCTTACACCTTCTTTTCTTCACTTTCATTTCTCGCTGTTTGTCTATCTACTTTTTCTCTCACCTTTCTCTCTCTCCTTATACATACATATACATACATACATATATATATATATATATATATATATATATATATATATATATATATATATATATATAGTCATTTGGTAAGATTTTCGAAAGTGGGTTGGGCAGATGTCTTTACAGACACCACTATTTATATATAAGTGGTACAAGGAGAGAAAAAAGACGCATGCATACATACATATATTTGTCTAGAAAAACAAAGAAAAAGAAAAGAAAGAAAAAGAAAAGAAAGAAAAAGAAAGAGTTCTACACTAACATTTGATGAGATAGTTTAAAGTAAATCTTTGATAAATAAATTGAAGCTGATTCCCAGCGACTGCAAGTGTTCCAAAGCCAAGAGTTCCGTATCTTAGAATGAATTTTAATCTTATTGGCAATTATCCGTCTTTTGCGATCAAATATTAAACCTGAGGTACGTTTATATATGCATACCTATGCATAACTATGCACATATTTACAATGGTGAAACTTCCTTTATGAAGACTACGCATTTTGTCACACACACACACACACACACACACACACACACACACACACACACACACACATACACACACAGAGACAGACACGATCTGCAGAATATCTCAAATAGGCAGCAATCCCTCTTTTATACAAGTTGCTCTTTTTATCTTTCTTGTGTTCGTATGAGTTTTACGAACACAAGAAAGATTAAATGAAAAACTTAACGGCAGTACTTTGTTAGTCGTCTTTAATATATATATATATATATATATATATATATATATATATATATATACAAGTTTCATTAAATATATATGTCAATAAAGACAAAAGGAATATTTATTTTAGCCGAAGCGTTTCGTCCTCTGAAGGTCTTAATCAAGGCAAATGTAAGGTTTTTATTTTGCAACAAGTGTTTATAAAGAAAACGAAAAATGTCGTTAGTTTTTTGTAAATATTTGTTGCAAAATAAAATCTTTACATTTACCTTGATAAAGTCCATCAGAGAACGAAACGCGTCTGTTAAATTAAACTTTCCTTTTGTCTTTATTCATATTGTCATTTTACAGAAATATTTTGAGTTATATCTGAAATAAAAAAAAAATATAAGAGATGAGCAAAATGAGATAAAAAACATTTTTGTATCAAGAAATTAAAAAGAAAGAAACGTAAATTGACTTTGTAGGCAGTGAACCACCAACAGAAACAATTATCTCAAGGCTAAATAGAAAATGTCTGTATGAATTTGTCATCAATAACAGTTTACGGGCTTTGTGCATTGATAGAAACAGGTGAAAATTACTTGAACATGTTAGACCATTTCTTTTCCCACAACATTTCAGAATGGATGTACACAAATATTTCTGAGGGACAGTTCATATGCACATATATTTTATAAGTGACTTGTATGTATATGCAAGCGGTATGAACAAAACTACGTGATTGTATAAATATAGTCAAATACGTCTATAAATATTTATGTCCGAAGATATAACGTACACATATATGCAAATACATACTGAAATAAAAATGTATAAATATATAAATAAGAGAAGGAAGGGAGGAGAGAGACTTGTACGATGCACACAATAATTAGAATATGTTATCTCTGACCAGAGCAATGTAAAAACGAAGACAAGGAATAAGGCCCGAAAACGAGGAAAAAAAAACAATCTTACCAAAGATTCGATGGAATTGAAAACTTTTCATACATAGTACGAAAAAATACGACTAATCGCGACACCCTACACACACACACACATACACACACACACACATACATATATATATATATATATATAAGTGCATACTTATATATATATATATATATATATATATATATATATATATATATATATATATATATATATATATATAAAACCAATCTTACCAAAGATTCGATGGAATTGAAAACTTTTCATACATAGTACGAAAAAATACGACTAATCGCGACACCCTACACACACATACACACACACACATACACACACACACACACACATACATATATATATATATATAAGAGCATACTTATATATATATATATATATATATATATATATATATATATATATATATATATATATATATATATATCAGAGGAGTATTGAAAAATTACGGACTGATCCATTTCCGAAATCCCACAAAATTACCGAACATTAAAGTCTTTGAAGAATCCCTCAATGGTCAGGGCGTGAACTTTTTCAGTGCAAGTTACATACGCGCGCGCACACACGCACACAAACATACGTATGTTTGTGTGTGTGCTTGGGAGTAAATGAATTCATATATATATATATATATGCACGATACATATAATGAAACTTATATATATAAATAATAACCAAAATTAAAGACTTATTTCGTGTGTTTGCTTGCAAGAATACAAGTAGAGGTCAGAAATCCCATACATATGTATGCACTTACATATGCGCAAACATGCACGCTTGTATAAGTTTATTTTTTGATATACACTTTCGTATACAAACAAGCGCAAATGAATATATATATATATATATATATATATATATATATATATATATATATATATATATATATATATATATATATATATAGGCTGTGTTTGTTAACGTCGATTGATATATTTTCTTTGTATATCCTGTCTGACACTTACTCTCTTCATCTTTACTCATTACTGGATGAATGTACATCAGCACCAATCCCTCGCACGCACCTACGCATACACATATGTGTCCTTTACGTGCCTGCGCCATTTACAAGTACGTGCTGGTTTGTTTAAAGTATAAATTGTGTTTAGTTTCTGAGAAAAGTAGATGAATTATATTCGAATCCAGCAACAGCTTTTTTCCTAATGGGTATTTATTTCATGTAAATGCAGAATGTAAATATTAATTCAGATTCAGAAGAAGATACCAAAACAATTCGTTTTAGATGACGATTCTGAATCTCAATTTATTTTACCGGTTTTAAATCTGTAAGATGGAATTGGACAGAGTGTATCAGGTTATTGAGAACGATTTTTTAAAAGACAAAGTTATTCAGTAAAAACCGTTTTCAGTCTCGATGCAGCCTCAGAAGTGACTTCATAACGGATCAGGTTGTTATCGTTCATATTTTACCTCAGTTACACGAAGAGACCCTTCAAATAATCCTTGGTATTGTAGTGCCGCTGGTTGATTTCCCTCTCGACAACGCGCCTGACGTTGAAGTCCGGGGTATTCATATCAGAAGAATTAGGAGTCCAAATGTTGGGGGGGGGGGGTGAGATGTAACGTGAAAAGTCTCAGTCAGCCACTCTTAAGTCACATGGATCACCCCTTTATCCAGTGTTTTACCAACATGTCAAGTATCGTGATATAGGCAATGGCAATAACCCTGCGAAAAATAGTGAAGCCGCATGATCAGGATCATTCGTTGATCAGGATCATCACACAGGACATGTGTACCTCACCGTGATGTTCATGATGTCCTGTCGTTTGTCCTGTTTAACAGGTCACTTGTAGATTTCCGAGTTACTGTGATTAGTACGACGGATACGGAGGGCCTTTTCAATTCATACTTGAGATTAGTGATGGTGATGTTCAAATTCTTGATACGTCTAAAAGACAAATTAGAATGTCAACATTTGCATGCCACGTAACGTTATATTAGTTCATGTCGTCTAATATATAGAGTGCTCCTTGTATTTTCATTATGGTTAGCCATTAACTTATAAGCGGTTGGAACATTTGCTAGTGTTAACTCATTTGAAGAAAACCGTTTAAAGTTTGGAAAATTAATTTTGTTGTACTGTAAATAATAACAAATTAGCGAAAGGGCTAAGAGAAGTGTAGGGGGGTTATAACTCTGAGTATATAATTATAATCCCCACCCTAACATTTATATATACAAAAATATTCGTAGACAATGAGAATCAACAAGACGTGAAAACAACAAAACAAGTATTATTTATTATCTGGTTGCTATGTAGCGTTGGAAAAACGAGAGACATTAATAAGGAGTAAAATTGTGAGTTTGGGGTCGAAAGATCAAATACAGACCAGAATCCAACAGAATGATAAGATGAAGAATAAGTAAATTGTATACAGTCTTTCTCGAATGTTTTTTTATACTTGTGTGTAATGAGTGTCCAGATAATTTAGTTGGAAAATAAAAGAAATATCTGGAGTTTTCTTACCTCGAAGTTTTGTTGAATTTTAAGAGATGAATTTTACCATTGTGGCCTGAAAAATGAAAGGAGCCGAAATTTTCGTTGACCCACATGCTAACTGCCTATCCGATAGTGAGGGTGTCACGTGTTTTTGTGTGTAGAGGAGAAAAATGGGGTTGATTATCATTGATTTGGAAGGAGTGAATTGACGATAATTAGAATTGTTATTATTATTTTATTAAATTATTTTTGACAGTATAATTAATTTTTATTTATTTATTTTTATGGTGACGACCGTAGACTTTATCGGAAGACGAACATCGGTAAGCGTTTTTTTCACATTTCATCAGGAATTACAAGGTATTAAAATACTGGAAATCTCTCCAGAAAACTTAAATATAAACATTAACATATTTGAGAAAAATCCATAAAATATTTCATAATCAAAGTTAAGAGAACGATTATCAGCCAGGGGTTAAAAATGCAATAATAATTTACTGAATGTCAATAATAGTGTAGTTTTATAAACTCAAAATGTACTTACAAAATTTTGCAAATTAAAAAAACGAACAAAGGGCATTACAAACAAAAGACAGCAGTGAAGTAATCGATTTTGGAGTGAATTATTTATAACTTTTTCGATGACTGGATAAAAGTTTATTATTAGTATTATTATCGAAATTTGCACCTGATGATTTCAAACACGGAAAAATACGACCATCTTAGCAAACACTAAGATGGTCGTATTTTTCCGACATTCTTAATCTGGGTGCGAATTCAATGTTTCATGGTTTCTGGATATTCTTTAAAAATGGCTCAAGAGCTTCAATGACAACTGCAATGATCGTAGCATTTCGTATTCTCTCAGAATTTATCAACAACTATAAGTCATTTTCAATCCTATCAACTTCTTCAACTGCAATGATCGCCAGGTCATGTCACATCTAACAACAGGCGCCCATGAGAACCTTATATGATCAATGGTCTGGTGTTTTCAATAATTCTGTCAAACTGAATTTTGAAATCTCACTGAAAAGTACATGATCATTTTCCAATACCTTCTCCAACTTCTGTTGTACTAATTGTCAGAAGTTTAGAATCTGTACTTCCGGCACAAACGCCAATAGAGACGCAAACAGACTTTGACACGACGTCTCTTGTATTGCCCCTGCTTAAGCATTTCGCAGTCTCAGTTATGTTTCAGTCAGCATCTTTTCCCTACATTTATGAATAGGTTTGTTTACAAAATTTACAGGTGTATAATCATTTTATGTAGTTCGCCAAAAACTTTTGCATACCAGTGTATTATGTAAGATACCCAACACATACTGATTAAAATATTTTCGATTACGACTATATCACGTTAAAATACCTGTTCCTGTACGATCACCGAATTTAAACAAAGTGGAGCCGGGCCAGTACCTAGATGGATCACCGCTTGGGAATGCCAGGTGCTGTAATGTTGGATGTTAGGGTAGAGTAATGGATAATAGCTCGGAATTGCTAATCGGAGAGCCGAGTTCCAATACCAATTGGAATCATTATATTCACTTTGGTGCAAATACCTTTGGCGAGGTATGACACCACCTCTCATTAGTAAGACTTGTGTCACTAAATCATTATTATCTCGAAAAAACAATTCTTACAATCTAAAAATATTTTATGACGTTAAATAACCTGTAAAGGGTTGGTAAGCCGTAGAAAACGAATTACTCAATCAATAAAAACATATTTTCGTTGGTTTCTTTACGCGTTTTTTATGAATTAGGGAAAATTAAAAGTGGATAATTATGTGCGACGCAGTATATATATATATATATATATATATATATATATATATATATATATATGAACAGATTATTGCTGCACCAGGGTAAAATGGTCCTTAACAAAGGCCAACACAATAAATAAAACGGTGTTTCAATGTCGTATTAGCCCGGAACATTTTTTCAACCAGAAGGGTTTTTGCCTCTGGATGTAAAGGATGTCTTGCCAGTTCATCAACAGAGTTTAGTTGTGTATCAGTATAAATGTCGATGTGAGATCGACTATGTGGGCAAGACTATCCAGTGGTTAGATGTTAGGATCGGCCAGCATGTTCCGGGCCAGGTGCGTAGACATGAGCCTGCAACATCCGGGTGTTCACAGGCTCATGACTCCGCTATTGGTGAGCATTTATTGAATTCTGTTGCAGTACAGACTATTCTCTTGAGTATCTTCTCTGCCTTGCACTTGGAGTCTGTTGTTATGAATGTCCAACGCCATGCCATATGTAGGCAGAGAGAATTAAAATACAAGTTGGCCTCGTTCGCCTGTCGTCAATTCACTGCCTAAATAGGAAAATGGTGTAATTTCTTTCCTTCCCTAGTTTTGCTATATTTTAACACCGGTTGTTGAAAATAATTTTTTCTTTTCAACCATTTAGTTTTATTTGCTGACGATATTATTTATTCTGAAGATGTGTCGGCCGAAAGGTACCTAAAAAATTTAATCGTTGTGATACTTTTGTATCCTTTTATTATTAATAAAATATGATCCCTTTGTTAAAGATCGCGCGCGCGCACACACACACATGCGCGTGCGCATGTTTGTACTCAGAACAAAAGTTCATAATTTGAAGTTAATTCCAAAGGCAATATTTACAGATTTGTACAGAAGTTAGTTCAATGACATATGTGTAATTTTGTTCTACTACATTTAGCCATTTTAGAGGCAACTTCATGATTCCTTCCTTCCAGAATCTGACATCTTCTTGGGTGATGACATTGTTTAAGTTTAAGTGTTTTTTACAGGTTTCAGTAGAATGGAAGAACTTCCCATTAAGTGAAATTTATATTAATGAAAATAAGTTTGAATCGGAAAGTTCAAGATCAAGTGAGTATAGCAGATATAGTAGGACATCCAATCTGTACCAATTTCTGTCGAGTCTGCAAAAAGAATGTAGTCTTACGTTGTACTGATGAGAGACGATAGCCTTACGTTTGGCCAATTCCGGATGTTTTCATCGAATGTTGTCTTCAATTGGTTCAAAGAGAACAGTACATATCTGAATTCAACATCCGAGTTTACAGAAGGAGTTCGTAAAACGCAATGCAATGCTTTTTCTATCTCATTAGATATACAATAATCAACTCGGTTTGTGGAGTGGTTAACGGTGGCTCATTTATTTTCTCCATATTATGGTAAACAAGCCATTTCCATCGTCTGTGATCGTTCTTTTCAAATATGGTTTGTTTTTGCAGCGCTTGAGCAGAGAATTACGGATAGGAATGCGGTTCAATAAGTTTCCATTAAAATGTGAGGCATCCAAACATCATAGCAATTCACGTATCGAAGTTTTCTTTTCAAATGTCTTGCGATATTCCGGGTTGTCTAGCCTGGGTTATTCCTAATCAGTATTTCGATTTGCTCATCATCAACGTCATGAGGACTGACGGTACATTCTTGGTCCTGCATATCAAAATGTCTACTTCTGAACCAAACGAACCACTTACGAACAATACTCTATGGCACCATCCAAATAAACGGTACATACATTTGTTTGCTTTTATGCGGCATTTCAAATGAAGAAAATGTACCTAGTTTTCCTCTTTTTTCAATTTTAACACAAAAACAATTGAATTCACGATACACACATGAATTGCGCAGGAAGACGCGCTGAAATGTCACCTTTCCAAATATATGTCATAGTCATAAATTTATTTATCTATCCGATGAGTATAAGTAATCACTTCTTTTGCAGAACACATTTAATATTTTGCGATATTTAGTTATGCTCACAATGAAAAAGCTATTTTTCTACAGATGTGAAAAAATAAAATCCACGCCTAGCGTTGTGACATTAGCAAGGCATATGTTTACTTAAGCCCGATCGAAATATGTTGCTGTTAAAATAAGCAAAGTCAATCTTATTTATGGTTTAAAATAAACACGCACATATATGCGGGTATTTGAGCACTAATATACACACATGAATGCAACAATATAAAAAATTACACTTTCAACCTAGAAATTATATATATATATATATATATATATATATATATGTGTGTGTGTGTGTGTGTATGTGGAGAGAGAGAGAGAGAGAGAGAGAGAGAAAGAGAATGACAGAGAGAGAAATTAAAGCGACACTGGTGACGCATCATGTTCAACATGCGCAGCAATTCTTTGAAATGACCCACAATCCGGTCGTCTAATAGAGCAAGAGGAACACGCACGCAACTCCGTTTCATGAAGTTTGCTTGCTCTAGATTCGTTCAGAACAATGAACCTTTTTGCAGAATGTTTTACTGTGTAAGGTTCAGAGACAGACTGTATAATGCTTACTACGTCACAAGATGGCCGAAGACCGTGAACTTTTTATCAGAATGTCTACTATCCTCTGACATCCACATAGCATACCCAAGTCAAAAAAAGTGTGTTGCAATTTTATTTTCCATTTGTGAATGTATATTTTTGTGTGTATGTATTTGAATTTCTTTTTGAATTTGTATTCTTCCCCACTAAATCAATGATCTAAAAACGTTAAAGAAACGGGTAGTTTTAAATTTTAACAAGAGATGTAAAACATATGAATCTCACGAAGAGGAAAGAATTGGCCATATCTATTTTTGCTGGCCTACGATAGTGTTACTTCTTGATCGCAAGTTCTGCTAGAAAATCGAAAAACGGATGGTGTTGGGTGAACGGTACAAAAACCACAAGATAGCATAAATAAAGAAGTCATTTTCTAAATTATTCTTACTAGCAACTTGAATAAATATCAATCTAATTTCGTGGGAATGTTTGAAGCATCTTATCATAAAGGATGAGTGAGGAGCATAGGGAGTTATGCATACATGAACTTTACATTAAATATGATCTTATTTTTTTAGACTGCTTCTTACAGAAATGAATAGTTTAAGTAACGGATTCAGATCTACTCTCGTTCAAATATTTAAGACTGGCTCTATGAGCAAAGACGATTAACGTAAGTATTAGGTTGTTCGGAAAATAAACTTTTCTGTTCTAATATATTATTATAATAATTGTACAAAATATATTACGAAATCTTAATGAAAATTAAAGAGTTATACGTTTTGAAGTGTGTTCGATGCTGCATTCCCGAAATTCGAATGATCCATTTCTTGATCGTATAATGACTTGTGATGAAAAACGCATTCTTTATGACAATCGTAAACGATCGTCTCAATGGCTTCATCATGACGAAGCACCCAAACACTTTCCAAAACCGAAATTGCACCAATATTATGGTGACACTCTGGTGGTCCGCCATTGGATTATCCATTAGAGATTTCTGGAACCTAACCAGAGAATCATTGCCAAAGTTTACTCTCAGTGAGTGGATGAAATGCATATTCAGTTAAGCAAAATGCGACCGGCACTGTTTCATCGAAAAGACCGCATTCTGTTTCATGACAATGTTCGGTCACATGTTGCCAGGATGCTACTGCAAAAGCTCAGCGAATTTGGATACGAGACTTTGCCACATCCATCACATTCCCCTGATCTCTCGCTTACTGATTACCACCTTTTCAAGCACCTTGACAATTTTTCTAAGCCAAAAGTCATTCCGTTACAGAGAAGATGCAGAAACTGCATTCAAAGATTTCTTGGCGTCTAAACATTTAGAGTTTTATTGTAAAGACATAAACTTATAACGCGATAGCAGAAACGTATAAATGTTCAGGGTTCTTATTTTGATTTAAACACGGTTTAAATACATAAATTCAGGAATTAAAGTTGATTTTAAAATCAGACATTATTTTCCGAATCACGTAATATATATATATATATATATATATATATATATATATATATATATATATATATATATATATATATAAAGAAAAATTCAAGGAGCCAACGCATTAGTTTCTTGGATTTACTTGTTTTTATATAACAGTTTTTTCTTTTGGACCTTTCGTCTAGCAAATATTTTTGGAAGCAGCTTACTAATAATTATAATCTCTCATTCACAAGCCCAACGTTTGTATTCTCTGTTTTCTTAATTGAAGTCTCATGTAGCCTCGTGGCTACTGTTGAGATTAACCGATGAAGGCGAACGGGAAATTAACAATTTGAAAATATTCCATTAAAATTTTATAGTTTCTTTTTACTTCGTTCTTCGTTGCGAATCCACCTTCACAAAAAATAATGTTTTTCTAGAAAGAATCTTTTTTCAAAAAGGAAACGTTTCCAAAGGAAAGAGGCTAATAATTAAAGGAAAAGAAAGTTTGTAAAGAAAAAGAAACAAACAGACCCTCGACACACACTCACAGTATTAGAAGGGAAAAGAGGCTGCAAATGAAATAGCATGCGCATGCGCGGGAGAGAGAATGAAAGCAGGTGCCAAGTTGTAAACGAAGAATTAATAAAAGGATAGAAAATAGAAACAAAAGAGTGAATGTGAGTGAGAAAAAGAAAGAGAGGAAAAACAGTGTGTGTGTGTGAGAGAGAGAGAGAGGGAGAGAGGGAGAGAGAGAAATATGTATAGAGAAGGAAAGGCAAGTTAGAGATAAACTGTGTGAAGTCTGTATGAGTGGGAAGGAGAATTCTTTGGGTTTTTGGTACGTTTCTATAATGTCTGAACACTGTGACGATGACCTACCACTTGCTCTCTGCGATGGCTATCGACACTGTTTATGCAAACATAAACAAACGCCAATATATTGACAGTTTGCATTACTAAAAGATGTTATAATGAAGTCGAGATTTGTAGTCACACAAATGTACTGTTGTTGTTGTCAGCCGCATTACTAAACATGTAGTTCTTCTGTTACTGTAAATACAGAATGTACTGGTAGAATATGTGTTTATATTTCATATAATTCTGTGTATTGCAAGATGGCCATCTCAGTAATGGTGTACACATAAGGCAGGAATAGAAAAGAACAACTAGAATCAAATTTGGGCTGAATATTTACGCAATGTCATTCAATGTCACATAGATACTCAAATTCTCAGGATATGCTGATGTCTATTTGCATGTACAAATGTAGATCTCAGGAAGTAAATTCAAACACTTTATAAGCATTCCCAGAAAATGAATACGATAAATTAATGAAAAAATTATGACATATATAAATCTATTTTATTCATGAATTTTATATGTAAATAGCATTTATTGCTTTTTCTTTCCTTCTTTTCACACAAAGAAAAACTTATCTTAGCTGACGCGTTTCAAGGCAAATGATAAAGTCTGTCAAAGGAAGAAACGCGTCGGCTAAGATAAATTTTCTTTTGGTCTTTATTTATATTGCCCTTTTACCAAATATATTAGAGTTAGATCTGAATGTTTACACACACACACATACACACGCGCATACACGCACACACACATACACATATATATTAAAATTGAGATATAAATAAATCTATCTGGAAAGATAATATCATTAAAAAGAAATGACCAGAGGAAAACCTTTTATACTGACGCCTTTCATTCTTAAAGGAACTTTATCAAGGCAAGTGTGGAAATTTTATTTAGTACCCTGTATACAAAAAAGAGCATCGCCGAGAAACAATAACGTTATTCGTTCAATTTTGAATTAGAGAACGTGTTTTAAAATATGTTGGCTCGAGAAAGGAGCATTTATTTTCAGAAAGGAGATGTTTTAAAAATATCCAAAGCGTATATTTTTGTTTGGGTATCTATTATTGAACTTTCGGAAACATTTCATCTTAGTAAGTATTAATGGGGACAGCATTTTCTAGATCGAAATTGTGATTTAAATTATTTCTGTGTATGACTAATGCATTGAATAATTATTATGTAGGAAAACTTTCTCATGTGCCTATAAGTAGCAACTGTTACACTTTATCTCTTGTCTGCATTAGAATTATTGTTATTATGGTCATTTCTTATTCTAATCATATCCATAATAGTTTCGATTGTTGTAGTTAATTAATACACCGTTTTGAATTTCTCCTTTTGGTAGACATTCACATAACCAATTTTAATGCGTTTCCAAACAATAAAAATTGCGTCATTTTATATTCCATTATTTGATTTCGTTTGGTTTTAAGAATTTATTACAAAAACGGTTCTTATGCAGGATTGTTAAGAGTGTTTAAAATGCAGGTTTCTTTTTTGTTAACTTCACAGTTTAAACTAATAATAATTACATTGGTCGAAGAGGCAAGAAATGACGTATTTAATTTTTATGTTAACTAGAGACAGTATTAATTATGATGAAATCAATTTGAATTTGCTCAATCAAATTAAATAATTGACGGAATAAGAATTTAACTTTGAACGAAAAGTTTCGAAAATACCGAACCATAAAACACTTTTGTTTCTCTTAATACAATCGCCACAAAAGCAGTGGTAATCGATGCAGTAGTAATATTCCGGTATGTCTTCCGTTCCGTTAAAAGTAAAAATAAATCTATATTCTCAAATGAACAAAATTTCAATAAAAAATGAAAAGACAATTTGCATGAAAAGAAGTTGTAAAATGCATAAAGATTTGTGCCGCATAAAACCCATTTCTCCTAATTCTTAATATTTATAACTAACAGCAGAAAACCGGGAAAACTTTCAGAAGATTATCGCATATATTTCATTCGTGAATATGAAAGACTGAATTGAGAATGGAAATTACGAAAGGCGGATTATTGAGTTAGTCTAAAAGTTTGTTCTGTTTTTGTCGTTATATAGCATTAGCATTTTAATTCTATGACGCTTTACAATTTAAAACTATTTTCAAACCTGGCATATTTTTGTTTATTGACTCTCGTTGGCTGACTGACTGATTGATTTTTACGGCCTATTAACACTTTGCAGGTTATTATAGAAAATATTTTTAGATTGTAAGAATGTTTTGGGGATAATAATGATTAACTGATCCTACTAATTAAGCCATAGCTGAAGGAGGGGAGGTGAATTCATACCTTTCTCAAGGTAATTTGAGCGTAAATGAATACAACAAACTAGACTGAAATTGGAACACGGCTCTCCAATTACCAATCTGAGCCATTATCCACTTACACATCCACGCTTACGGCACCTGGTATTCCCACGCGGTTACCCATCTAGGTACTGACCAGGCTCGACGTTGGTTTATTGCTTCGCACATTGAAGGTGAAATAAAACAAGTGCTAGTTTTGGCATATTAGGATATTTTTATTTTTAAAATGTAAAAATGCAGCAATGATTGTACAGTTTATGAAGAACTACTGCGAATAGATAAATGTGTTAAAATGGTTTGCGAGATGTTTCAGACCATTTGAGATAGCGCTCAAATGGAGATATTGAAACTAATGAACATCATGTGACACAGGAGGTAGACAGCAGCCTCGAAATAAATAAATCAAATATTGCAAATAATCTTTACTAGCTTTGGTTAATCTCTCTTTTTGTGCACGATATTTTAATATAACTGCGATGATCGATGAAAAGTAGTTACTTTACATCATCCTGAAATACAAGAAATCGTAAAAGGTAAAAGAAATAAACTAACTCTAACCGCAAAGAAAGTGGCTTATTATCTAAAGATATTGATACTGTATATATAGGGGGTTTGAAAAAATATTTCTCTTCTATGATCTCATTGCGGATAACCAACAGATTGATTCGAAGAAGTACTGTTTTTTTAAACATGCACCAGAAATTAGTTAAAAGAAAGAGCCTATATCAGACTGTAGACTACATGTTTCTGAGAGGATCATAGAAAAGGTTCAACAACTTGACCTGTAAATTCCTGCTCAGCCACCTTCATTCGACAGGCATTGAATTTACGAAATGGAAAAACAAAAACAATTTTATAGAAAACAGCAAAAATACCTCGAGCAAATATTGCTATTGCAAAAACCTCTGAAAAGATGGAATTATGGATTTTTCTGAAAGATGGTAAGATATAAGAAAATGGCAATATTTAAGAATGGTAATGATGAAAATAAAAATAAAATAGCCTTTTCTTTTGATCACTACTTCCCCTTGAATTTCAGCAATCTCTTCCATAACTATTTTCTCCAAATATGGTCTTTTGTGATTTTCATTAGATTTCTTTACATTGTAAAAATTTCTAGAAATACTGCACATTAAATACATCTTCATACATAATTGTTCTGGCCTTGTATGTAAGAATTATTCAGGCCTTGTACGTAAGAATAGAATTTTCCAATGAAAAGATCTTTCCAAATTACTTACGGTCTTAAATGACATTAAAATTTGTTGTAGTTTTGTAAATAAAGAAATAAGTTTATTGAAAAAATAGACTTTGAAGTTAAAAAATATTAAATATTGAATTAAATTAATTCTTTCTCAACGGCGGGAATTTAAGCGGTTTCTCCGTTTTCCTTCATCTCTTGTCACCATATAAGAGTTAATGTGACAATTAGATTATGAAAAACTAGAGAGTGAAAACAGACACACAAAGGACGTGCGTGAGCAGAGAAAGAGAGAGAGAGAGAGAGAGAGAGAGAGAGAGAGAGAGAGGGGGGGAGAGAGGGGAGAGAGAGAAATGTATCCTTTTGTTACACCACTTTCCACTATCTCCCCGATAGTGAAAAGTGGTGTAACAAAAGGATATATGCTTCTTTGAAAGAGTGAAAAAAAAACTCGCGTTTAGTCTCATGAAATACGTAGGGAAATAGAGAGTTAATGTTTATTTGGGTTTTGTATGTTGAATTTTGATATCTAATGTTTGGATTTGAAGAATAGACCTGTTGATAAAAGAACAACCTTTAATCCGATAATCCTTATAAATATTTCCACCTAACCTGCCACACGAATCTTTTTTATTTTTTTATCCCTTCTTTCTTTTCTTTAAGCTTCTTAATCACCCGGCTCCTCAATATAATTAAAGAATGGGCGGCGGAAAATAAGTGCATTTTCTTTTCTAAAAAAAAAAAAAAAAAAAAAAAGGAGAAAAGCGTCCTCTATTGAGTCAATCGCACGCATACATAACGAATCGTGTACCTTTATGTGGTGGCTGATAAGTAATTTGAAGTCCGGCTGCTGCTGCTGCCCACAGCCTTCATATTCATACCAAATGTATCCATTAGAATGCTTGCAAAATCATCGCTAGATAAAATTCCGTTTCAGTTAGCTATAGTACTAACTTAAAACCCACGAAAGTATTGTTATTCGGGAAATAAATAAATGTTTCTATTAATACTGAAAGAAAAAAATTAGATCTCTTACACACTGAATGTATTTAAAAAAATGGTAAATTCTTGTTCTTAGAATGGTTAAGAAGAGAAAAAGAGAGGAAGGAAAGAGTGTGAGTGTGAACGGTAAGGAGAGAGAAAGGGAAAGGAAGAGAGAGAGAGAGAGAGAAAGTTACAGACAGACAAACGGAGAAAGGAAGAGTAAAAAAGAAATGGAAAGAAAGTCATTGACAAAGACAGAGAAAAGTAGAGAGCAAAAGGGAGAAAGAGAAAGGGAAAAGTAGAGAGAGAAATCTAGAGACAGAGCCACAGAAAGAGAGGGAGACAAATAGAAAAAGAAAGAGAAAAAGATAGAACTGTAACAAATGAACCATTGTCTATCTGTCCGTTATTACTGCGCTGATATTCGCTTGCATCAATTTATACCTTTGGATATAATGCCAATATAGCAAATTCATAGTTTAAAGAAACGTGGGTACAGCAATTGTGAGTAAGCTTCCATCGCTTGCTATTGTGGTTCGAATAAAAGTTAAGTCTACGTCTTTTATTCTGAATAACTATCGAAGGAATGGTTTCGTTTTTCACTTTATTGTTAACATTTTGAAAATCAGTTCCTGACAAATAAGAAGTGCAATAATGCGGTGTGGAATGTCAAGAAATCAAAAGCACTTTCTGTCGGAATTTTCATGAAGAGTTATCATTATTTGCATTCAGACTAATATCCTCATCTTTATTGTCATTATTATAATATTTTGTATCCTCCGACCTGCTTCAGATGTCTGTCGATTCAGCTAACTTTCAGGGAATTTCGAACTGAACGCGTTGTCTAATCTAAGGGGATAGATTATTCTCTTTCATTTGTCCTTGTTCTTATTTTAGTACTACCCAGTTATTGCTTGTCCTGTCTGTACAGTTTAGCCCAATGATGAAAGCACATTTACTTTGTCACCAAATTCACGAACCAGAGCTTTAATCCACCAGTTTATGAAGAAAGCTATTTTGTAATCACCTTCTTGGTCAGGCCGAAGGTTTTTCAGTAACTAACGCACGTACACACACAAATACGCGCACCCCAGCCACACCCATATATATATATATATATATATATATATATATATATATATGTATGTGTGTGTGTGTGTGTGTGTGTGTGTGTGTGTGTGTGTGTGTGTGTGTGTGTGTGTGCAATACGAAACTTAATAAACTGTGCAAAAGCAAATTCTTCAAGAAAAAATAATATTTTCTATCATCGTTAATGAACAAATTAGACGAGATATTACAAATATTTACTTAAATAAAAATTATAAGAGAATTACAACCAAAAATAAATAAAGTCAACTACGAGTATAGCAACACATTTCTTAAATTTTAATGGCAGCAAATGTATTAAAAATACAAAATTATAAATGTTAAAAACTACAATTAAGAAAATTTCTTAAACCCATAAAATATACTTAAAAATCATATAAGTTACTTCCCTTGCATAACGGGTCCTATTGAAAATAAGCAAACAAAAACTATCTATCTATCTATCTATCTATCTATCTATCTATCTATCTATCTATCTATCTATCTATCTATCTATGTGTGTGTGCACGTGTGTGCACCCACATACATATACACATAGGGTTTGTTAGAAAGGTATCAGGTCGAGCCTCATCCCAGAAACAGTATTTCAACATCAGAATATTGTTTTGGAAGCGTTAAAGGAACATGAGAAACAATGTGTGCTGAACTGCAGAGTGAATATGTACAATATCGTGGCTCAAAGTCATTCCTTCCATTCTTGGTCGGACAGAGAACGTTTCAGCACTTTATAGTATTTTCTAAAGAAGTGATGGATTTTTATATTTTAATTCGACAGATTTTATTACTTAAACGTCATTTTTAGTGGATACCCATATTTGAGTAGACACTCCGTTTATGAATTAAACAGTATATTCATTTATTTTTGTCTATTGGCCTGAATATTCGATAAATTAAAAAAAAAAATGCGGTCTCCGTCATGATTAGAACCTGCGTCCCAGTTGACAGAGGAAAGAGTCATGAGATCCGACACATTTTAGACAACTCGGCTACAAAGTGCGTCAATGAACGAGCGAAGTTGAATAGTGCCTTTGATCACAAATATTTCCCGGAATCTCGAAATATGCATATCTGCTTAGTTTGTTATTCTAACATAAAAAAGTAATATCTAAAGAAATCGCTTTCTTTAGAAATTTCAGCACAATTAAACTTTGTTCGATCCTCCACCCACTTTGTGGCCAAGCGGTCTAAAGAACATCAGACCTAATAAAAAGTGGCACACAGGTTCGAATCCTGCCGGAGAGCGCATATTTTTCTTTAAGGTTTCTCGAATATTTAGGCCGATAGCCAAAAATGAATAACTATATTGATTAATAAATAAACGGAGCGTCTACTTAAATATGGGTATTCGTTAAAAATAACGTTTAATTAATAAAACATTTTACTATGTATCGAAGGGATACTGAAATGTATTTGGCTGAAATTATGAGTAAATGGTCAAATATTGATATTGTTAGGAATGGATTTTGGGTCGAGCCGAGAATCTTTCAGCAACATTTTGTATAAATGTACGTGGACATTTAAAATGGTAATAGATAATCGAGTTTATTAGATCGGTAATAAAAACATTCAACATATTTTGGGCCCTGTATACAATTTAGTTGCATATTTAGCGCACCCGCACATGAAGATAAGATGAAGGGCTAGTCTATGAGGAACAGAATTGAGTTTATTCGTAAGTTTAGATTGGGATGAGTGACATTATGCCTGTGTATAGCCCAGGGCACAATCATTTTAATACGAAATATAGAGAAGCAGAAAGGTAAAAAAAATAAAAAATAAATAAAAATCGAGCAAGATTTGTTTGAAATGTAAAATGAGCCCCAAGGTTAGGTCGAGATGGGTGACACCATCGGTATGTTGTCTTCAGCTACCAACGATGCAAAGTGGTGGAAGAAATATACTTCATGCTGTATTGTAAAGATAATGAGGGTAAGAAAGACAGAGAGGTTAATATTAAGTTGCCCTTCCCATCTATTTGCTTTTCATCTCTCAATCTTCCTTAACGAGCGTCTTTAATTTTGCACAAATCCAGCCTCGCCCGCGTGCGAAGCCTACGGCTCCCACCAGAATATATCCAACGAAGCCAATGTTTTGTTTAGACAACAGCACAGGTCGACCTCCAACATCGGCGAGGGCGTGGGGCGCCAGGAGTCGAGGTGAGAGAATTTTCGAGGATTAACCTCATCCTACTTCCTCATTAATTGTTTAGTAGAGAATCATTTTATCATTTCATATTTGAAATTTCATAATGAAAAAGGAAATTCAAACTTAAGCCTTCAGCTTGAATAGATAAGAATACAATATACACGAGCATTAAAAACCTGATTAGGAGAGCATTACTGTAAATATATAATAAATCATGAAATCCAGCATTTGCATTGCGTGCATTAACACAAACTTATTGAAGTAAAATCCACCGAATTTACTTGATAATTCTATTTCATTGTTTCACTTGACTTCAAAGAAACCATTGACTGAATTCAACCAAGACAAATCGACTATTTCATTGATACTAAGAGAGATTAATAGTTCTCTTTAGATTTGTTTGTCTTTTTTAAAACAAGTAAATAAAATGTTTTGATTGATTCATTTTTTACTGTTTATCAACCCATTGCTGGTTTGTTAAAGCCAGAAAATATTTTTAGATTGCAAGAATCTTTTCAGAATAATAATGGTTTAGTGATACAAATCTTACTAATTAAGCCATAGCTGGGGGTAAAAGAGGTGAATTCATACCTTTCCCGAGGGTATTTACGCGTAAGTGAATATAATGAACCCAAGTGGGATTGGAACTCGGCTCTGCGATTAACAAATTCGAACCATTATCCATTACACCATACGCATATCCAAGCTTACAGCACCTGTTATTCCCAGGCCGTCACCCATCGAGGTAATGACCAAGCTCGACGTTGCTTAACTTCAATGATTGTATGGGATCCGTATTTCAATGTGATGTAGCCGTAAGCAAGTGAATAAAAGTACATTTAACTGGGGAGAGATAAATTTCTCTCCAGTTTGCAACCACAGACTTTTGTGAAACAATATCACTCAATCATCGTTTTTGCATCATCTTAAGAATTCAGTGTCCTCATGAATTGACACTAGTTTATACCAGTGGCTTATAAATAGAATGATTTGAACAGCATCTCCATCATCTTTCTTTCCATATTTCAATTTCTTCTACAGTGCCAATGTTAACGCTACGTAAGTAACTGACAAATGAAAATGCCAACGAAGCAGCCGATTCCGTATCTTGTAACCTGACACTCGAATTATATTGTAGTTATGATGAAGAAAAAGTTGTACACACGCGCGCAATGGCTCTTTTGTAGGAATTAGGAGAAAGCAATTTTGCTCGAAAATTGAAATGAGCCATAATTCAATCTGTCACACATCATAAGGATTCATTTACTATGATGGTTCTTTTGCTGAGTTTCAGTAAGCCACAAAACATTTGTAAGCGAATTTCTCTTCTAACAAAACAAGTGTTTACTATTTTTTCATCGACCAGTCTCATTTTTCAATGCAAATACAAGTGTTAGATGGTACCAGATAAATAAATTTTTTATCAGTTTTTATATATTTTAGGGGTTTTAAATCAACATTTTAAAATATATTTGTATGTAAAAACCAACACCAATTAAAGTAAATAGTGTTTGAAACCCGCGTATTACCCTTTAAAATTACTGACTTGCACAGTGATAAAAATAGGATGTTTTAACTTTCAGCATAACGGATTCTGTAAATAAAACCTTTAAATGACATATCTAGAGATTGTCAAGTGTTTCATGTCGTTGATATGTTTTTTCTACCAGATCTTTTTTTCAGTTGGACCTTCCTCAAACGTTACACTCAGATTGTTACAAATCTTTCAAAAACTGAACAAATACTGAATTTCGCTCATAATGAAAACATTTTTGTCGTTGAACACAATAATTTTCTACGCAACTAAAGTTCTAAAGAACGTAGTCAAGAGATTTAAATGAGCAAACAGTCAAATGACTTCCGTTTGGCTGGCAAAGATCCAGAGGAAAATCACGATAACTCGAAAAAAAATATACAAAAGTGGATTTGAGATTTTCATCATTTCGTAACCATAAACATACAAAATTATAGTACTGCGCCGATATCCCATGTGTGTGTGTGTGTGTGTGTGTGTGTGCACGCGCGTGTGAAGTGCATTGATGATGTAAGGCATAATTCTTCCTATAACACGGGCTTTCATCCAAAAGCAAAGACGAGTGCTTGTTTGCATTTGTTTATGAATTTATTTACTCATACATCATCCCATTGAATTCTCATATGTACTTGCACATTCCATAAGTCGGTATGTATGTAAAGCGATGAACGTATATCTTCTATGTGCCGTATTCCTTCAGAATGTGGGAGATCATGTCTCTCCACAACTACCTGCCCTCTATAGCTCGTAGTAAGGCTTGTATTTTTACAACCGCTTCCATCCCTTGTCTGCCAACCATTTTTAAAAGCTAGTTAGATAGGTTATTTGAAGTTTTCTCTGACCATCTTGCCTTTCATATGTCCTGTGACTGTCAAATTTTTCACGCCCTCTTTATTCATTATATACTCTAGAAATCTCAACTGTCTCTTTCTGAGTCTAAGTATAAGGGTCCATTTTGTTTCCATTTTCTCTATAACTCCATCCTTATTCATATATTCAGTCTATGGTATTCACAGCATCCTTCTGTGGAAACACATTTCTGTTGCCTCAAGTCTCTTCATCATCTGTGAGGAGATTGACCAGCATTCACTGTCATATAGGAGGATCGATATTACATAACAGTTCAACAACATTTTCTTTGTTTCTAATGACTTTTTCCTGTTTCTTAATACTTCGCGTAGCTTTCGGAATGTATCTTTCACTATTCCAATGGACCTTCAGTTTTCAGTGTCGCATTTCCCGTCCTCTGTTAGAACATTTTCTAGATATTAAAATGTTCGTACTTGCTTCTGACCTTTCTATTTTGTAGTTAACATTTTTAGCTGTTCCTTTTATTAACAATCATACATTCTGTGTTTTTAAAATTGATGTTCAGTACTTTTTTCTCATTTTTCTTTACTATTTTCTGTGGGAGTTCATGTAATTTTCTGTCTCTGCTCTCTATTCTGCATAGCTTATGTAATTAACAATGAATTCCGGTAGGACTTCTAATTCTCTGAGCATTACTTCACTGAAAACTGTGAATAAGTCCAGTCAGAAAACACATCCTTATCTTACACCCCTTTCTATTTTGTGCATTTACTGAATTCATTTTCCATCCCAGGATAGTTCTTGATTATTTTAATGTCTTTCCCAAATAAATCAAGCTTACACAGCATTTCAAATCGTTCTTTGCCTTATCAAAAGCGTTTACATAATTCATAAAACAAAGATATACATCTTTCTGTGTTTGTATTGCTCTTTCTGGTGTCATTCTCGACATGAAAATCACATTTCTTGTTCCAGTGTCTTTAACAAAACCGCAGGTGTCATGTTTATGGTTTAATTCTGCTACACAGGGAAATGCATTGAGTACAAAAATACATAAGTATATATGACTATTTATATTACAATATAGGGTTGAAGGGTTCGTATTTATCAACAAAACAAGTTACGTACGGACTTATTTCTACAAACATACTTGCATTAATGTAGATCGATTTTTCGATTATTAGTTAAACCAAACAAGTGACGTATCTAAAAAAGCTTTTTAGTGCAAATATTGATTTTCTATTTTGAAACATTGAGACAAAAAAAAACGATAGTGGATTGAATGTTTTGACATTTTAAAGAATGTCTCTGCCTGCAGGTCACTCAACCGTTGAGATTTAATAAACGCAAGATGTCGCAGAGAGGACAGACTTTTATAAACACATCATCCATTACCTCCTCCATGGACATGCACACCAGTATTCCGCACAGATCATTACATAAGAACGGTCTCGACATATAAACACTCATTTTCATAACATTATTTATAAAACTGTGTGTACATGTTTGTGTGAATATATAGAAGCAAAAAGTGACAGAATCTTATGCTTACATATAGAAAGAAATGTACTTAAATACAAATATATATCCACCCCCGGTGTATACATAAGCTAAAACCTCATGCAATGATGTTATATGCTATAGCATTGTTACCTACAACTATATCAGAGCCACACACACATAAACATAAACATATACTGCGACATTCAAAAGTATAGGACTTATAGGATTTTTTTAAAGAAAATAATAATTTCTATTATTGCTGCTAACTAAAACTTGAAATGAATATAGGAAATATTTACGATATAAAGGAAAATAAGGGAAGGTTTCTCTATTGACGAATACAAAAGATAATAACATGAAAATATTTTGGGCAAATATCAATAAACAACGTTCAATATTTAATGGCATATCCATTATTTAATATAATGGTTGTCGGATGTTTAGAATGATTTGAGGTAAGCTTTTTGAAGAAATTAATATCAGTTTTATCCTATTCCTGTTGACAAATCATCTTCAGATCCCCTTAGGATTCTGATGAAGTTAATGTTTAAGCTTCTCCAACAGATTTTCTAAAGAATTTAGGTTGTGAGACTGACAAGGTTACTCTAAAACCTTTATTTTTTCAACTGTAACCACGCTTTCATCTTAATTGCATTATTCTTTGAATCGTTATCTTGTTGAAAAATCCAGTCTGTCAATACTTTGAAAAGATTCACAGATAGTAGCATCTTTTCTCCAGTATTTTGCGATACAAAGCACTTCCTAATATTCTTTCAATATTCTGCATGTCTGTGTTACTGGGAGAAATAACCTCAAATCATAACACTTCCATCGACATGCTAACGGGAAGTGACCTTCTTTCTTCAGATATGCATCAGGCTATTTCCATCAAAGAGTTCATTTTTATCTCCGTTACAATATAATATTTTGTCTCAGAATAAAGCAGACTTCTCGGGAGGATGACGGCCAAATTATAGACGTGCTTTCACATGCCAGGTCTTCAGCAGAGGGATGGTGTATTTTTGAGAGTCTGAGAGTGCAGTTTTACCAAATGAAGTATCTATATAATTCAATTTTTGCTTGCCAGCAGATCTTTTTGAAGTTTTCTAGGGTTCTGAATAGTTTGTTGCGTATTGTTCGAGCTTACTTTATAAGAGCGTACTTATTATAGTACGTGGCATGCTCTGATTGGTTGGCAGATTGATTTGCAGATGAATAATTTGTATAAAATCCATCTCAAAATCCAATTTCTTCCTTTTTTATAATTCAGAATGCGCTCAAAACCTTTGCATTCTGTTACTTTTACTTTCTTTTGTATTTGTGAGTAAATTCAGGTACAGGCATACATTTGTTTATTTTTCTTATAATATATTGTAAACACTTAATATATTCATCTCAACTTTTAGGTTAGTAACAGTAATAGAAATTATTATTTTCTTAGAAAATCCTGTGTTCCCAATCCTTTTTGTGTGTCACTCTAAATAAGTACAAATAAAGAAATGCCTAAACGTTTTCATGCACGTATATATATATATATATATATATATATATATATATATATATATATATATATATATATATATATATATATATATATATATATATATATATAAATTTTGTGTATTTAGGCAGCATCCTTCTTTCATGCACATTTCATTGAAAACGACAGACAAGGTGCTTTTATTTAGTTTTTTATACAATTTCTCATGCGATCTAATAATTTTTTTCTTTTCGGATGATAAATTATATAAAAACTGTCCGAATGTTGTTTTTATCCGAGCGCTTTCGCTTTTAGCCATTTTCAAGGATTATATTTTAACGGTTAAAATAAGAAATAGTTTGTTTTATGTATGTTTTATAAAATGTTTTCATTTTTTTTGTTTCAAAACATGGTCAAGATATTATGTCTATGTTCAAAGTTAATATTGTTAATATTAAGTGTTGGTTTGTTCTTTTTTATTAATAAGGCTTCCATTATTTTTTGCATGTAGATGATGCTTATAGTAGATGATGATGATATTAGTATTGTATATATATATATATATATATATATATATATATATATATATATATATATATATATATATATATATATATCTATTAGTGTTGTATATATATATATATATATATATATATATTATATATATATACATCTATTAGTGTTGTATATATATATATATATATATATATATATCTATTAGTGTTGTGTATATATATATATATATATATATTATATATATATACATCTATTAGTGTTGTATATATATATATATATATATATATATATATATATATATATATATATATATATATATGAATGATCGACTCTCACGTCGAACTCGACGTATGAGGTCCAGGCAGATCAGTTCCCAGAAACTGAAAGCCCGACACCGACACAGATTTGATTATAGTGGTGAAGGCTTTGTGCAGGGCCATCCACACTTTTTGGAGGGACGAATATATATATATATATATATATATATATATATATATATATATATATATATATATATATATATATATATAATGTCCTGCTTTCATGCACGCATGTAAACATATCTTGATTGTCTGAATCGTTCCATTTATTTGTATGATGGTTGTTACGCAAGGACGAATGACAGCAAGTCTTCTCAAGATTCCGACTAATTTTTGCGATATTGTCTTCTTAAGGATTTGGGTTCTTTCTTCGGATCGCCAGCTCTCCTCGTTGGGGGATCGTTCTAAGTACTCCAACAAAATACGGCACGGCAGTCACATTCACATTTCACATGTCTTTATACAGTGGAGTAATGGATGGCGGCTCAGATTGAGGAATCGGAGAGCCGAGTTCGAATTCTACCCTTGGGAAAGGTATGAATCCTCTGGATAAATAGCAGGACAGACCGGATTCTATAGCCTTGGATGGCAACTAGTCTACTTCAGAAAGAAATGGCAAACTACTGTGGAGAAAAAAGTTTCACTCGTCAGTCACGTATCGAAAGATACATGATCGCCTAAGCGTGTAGCGCGCATAGAATATAACTGTTTGATTTCTTCATTTTTATTCAGTGGTTTGCCGAAAGAGCAGAGTGCTGGTTTTCTGTTTTCGAGTAGTCGCGAGCTTAACATCTCGAAGATCCAGAAAATCTCATATTTCTTTAACAGAGATTTTGGCTTGACTATATACCATTGCGTTTGCACACCTTTGTCGTTTTCGTAGTTCCCAGGTGACCATCCTTCTCACTCAATCGGACCTATTTTCTATTCTATCTGCGATATTTTCTTGGTGGTTTGAAATGTTTTCAGATAGAAGAAGGTGAAAATTTTATTAGGTGGTCAGATTTTGGAAAGTATTTTGAACCGATATCTTTCCAACATCTCCTTGTATTGTTATATCAATTGACACAGACATATATTTGTTGTTCAAAAATAAACTCTGCCCATTCATACTCTAGACACACAGACACGCGCGCGCGCACATACACACCCAGAGACACACACACACACGCGCATATACATTACACATGTCCAATGACAACTATCAGCGTACATAGAAATACATGGACACATTTACATACTTATGTACACTTGTCCAAACGAACACATGCAAGTTGGTTGTTGTATTCAGAGGTAGGTTTCCATGTGAATCACATAAACAACGTTTTGCGAGTAGATAGAAGGCAGCATTATGTTCGAATACTGTATATTTCCAATCATAAACTCAGTTATGCAATAACATACTTGCATATTTCTACACTGTCGGCAAAACACTAACTTGTTTTCCCTGTGTATACATACACTTACGACAACATAAATGCGTGAATATAAAATCAAAAGCACACTTAATACATCTTATTTATTAATACACATTTACGAACACGGACATATATCTTTATACTGGTAAACACATACACAGCCACGCATACGCACACACACACAATCTCGCATTAATTTCACTCTCACCCACACAAGTACGTGAATGCTTACAGCTACCCACTCACTTATCGAGGGAATGTAGATGTTAGAAGATGGCAAGGAAAATAATATGATAAAAGAATAAATCTATATTAAATACGAGAAATAACCGATGGAAATCATATTGGAATGTAAAAAAAGAAAGATGTCCTTAAGTGGGTCGATTCGCAAGTGGAGACACACACACTTTACAAATCTTTGCAGCCAATTTTTGTTGTTGTTATGGCTTTTTATCTACTTTATTTGCATGCAGGCAGAAAACATCTAAGAGACAATGCGGCTAATGACAAAACTGTCTTCTTGAAGGACCCTTTCACAGTGACAGCGTTTCAGGAACCGAAGCGACGACTGAAGAACACGAAAATACTTCACGAAATAAAAAGTAAGTTCCTTGCATTTCTCTTTCGCGCCTTTTTAATTCACTCACAATGGGACTCTTCTTCGCGAAAAAAAGATAAAATATCTCTGTAAAAAGACGGCGACAACGGTGTATGAGTGAACTACCCCGCAGGAAGTTGCTACATATATTGGTGGTGACAGCGGTAGTAGTATTTACTGTTATATATATATATATATGTATATATATATGTGTGTGTGTGTGTATGTGTGTGTATGTGTGTGTGTGTAAATATATAAGCCTACGCATTCAAAAAACAAACCTTGGTTTGTCCGACAACGAAGCTTTCTTTCCACAAACATAGCAGGTTTGCCTTACTCTAAAGAAATATCACATATTTTGCCAGAATTAAACTTATGGTTCTTGATGAAAGACAATGGCCCATGTATTGAATCGGACCTTATTTTCTACTTTATATTTACTAGTAGTGATTACCTGCTTAGATTTGTCCAAGTATTACATAAGGCCAATTGCAGTAAACGCTCAGTAAAAAAATATTTACTTTTAAGGATTTACGAGTATATTTAATCTCAGTCACAAAAATTATGAAATGTCTCGAATTTTTTTTAGCTGAAAATCAATTATTCAGCGTAAGTTATATTTAAGTTCTATTTTCATTTGCAAGTGTTCAAGTCGATTTTCATTGGATGAATAAAAATTAAATACGCATGTTTGAGATCAGACCTCAAATCAGCTTTTCATTTCCATTGAAGCGTGATAATTAATTCGGCTAAAAAAGTACATAACATAAAATATTAATTGAAGTTGTATTTTCAAAGTGTAATGTTTGTTCATAAGTGGAGATTTAGTGAGAAAAAACTATCGAAGTATAGGAAAGAAACATTATCCTACATGGATGATGGATGTTCCTAATTATTTCCTGTCATAATGTAAATAACAGTAAATTCTTCGTAAATCTTTCAGATTTTGTAGAATCATCATTTTAAAATGTATCTGAGCAACTGAATAGCGAGTATTTAGCGAATCAAATGGCTGCCGTAGTTGTTGATGGCTGTTGTGAAAGACGATAACAAAGAAATAAACCTGAAGCAAATATATTTATTCCAACATTAGTGTTACATTAAAATAGATTGGAGTAGATATCGTTATTTTATAGGGCATTGAATTTTCTACGATAGCGAAATTTTTAGGTTTGTTACTTGAAAATCAATGTCTTTTCCATATTATTTATGATACCTAAGTTTGCACTTGAATAAACAGTAGTAAAGAATCGATATGAATAGGTATGAAGAATAAGCAATTTTTAGGTTCATGGGAAATCAAGTCTGCTAACTTCAAATATGATTTCTCATCGATTTGCTATTTGGCAAGCTAAATGTTGCTCAAAGAATATGAATATGCATTACATTATAAGTTTCCTGTTAATGATAATACATTTCTATCGTAATTTGGAAAACTTTGAAAAACTGCGAAGTGATAAACTAATATTTCATTCTTTCATTTCTATCTTTTTGAGAATGTGGGTTTAAATGCATATTTGGGGGTTGGTCAAGGACAAATACTGTGATGTAACAATGAAAAAATACTACATTGTATTTAAAAGTTAATTCGATTTTAATTAAGTTTACATTCTTAGAAAGTTTTCAGGAAATTCTATTCCAAAAACGTGCGTCCACTACACAACGGAAGATATATCTGAAGATGTTTAGAGTTATTAAAAATCAAAGAATAAAAATCAATAGAAATATTTCAACGCTTGATGCTCCAAGACATTGAAGTAAACAAAAATTTTCATAGATTTTTATACCCAGGAAAACCTTTCACTGGTTTAAATTAAACAAAACTCATTTGATTAAGCAAATGATCTTCCAAGAGATATTAAAAATATTTTATGATTGAAAAAAAAGTTAATCAGTCAAGAAATATTGAGAACTCTTCTTTTTTGTTAATTAGAAGAAATTAAATTAACATATATGGCGACCCATAAGCAACTAAAAGAACTTAAAGTTCTTCTATGCACATTCACTGAGAAGGCCTCATTTGTCGCATTCATTCTGGAATGAATATAGCATCTATCGAGGCCCATAATGAAGCAAAGGGTTAGGTTTACTCTGTCCATTTACTGTATTTATACAGTATTTATACTTCAACTAATATTGCATATGTGGAGATCAATAATCAACCAACAGTTTAAGCTTCCCCTATGTTCACTTGTATTTCTTGTTTCCAGATATATTTGCACTTTGTGAAAACCAATTTAAATTCTTCCATTGCTAGCAATGAATTCTCTGTTCCAGGCTATTTTATTCTTTGCCGAATGGCAAGGGAATTGTCACTTGAATCCTCAGGCAATTCTTTCTTATGCTTTCGTCTTTAGCTATTACACTCTGTTAGCTATCTCTGTTTCGTTTATTGCTCCCCCTATTCTCAGTAGCTCAATATATTAGACAAAAATTCTGATGGCGTAGAAACGGCATTCTCTCTTCATCCATCGAGCTGAACGTTCGCTTACTTTATAAGAACATACTTATTATAGTACGTGGCATGCTCTGATTGGTTGGTAGATTGATTTGCAGATTAATAATTTGTATAAAATTCATCCAAAAATACAATTTCTTCCTTCTTTTATAATTCAGAATGCGCTCAAAACTTTCATTCTGTTACTTTTACTTTCTTTCTTCGTGTTTGGTGAATTTAATGTACATCACGAAAACTGGCTTAGACGCTCTAATCTTACTGATATTGCCAGTATTCAGATTTCCAGATTATCCGTTGCTCAGTCTCTTACTCAAATCGTGGATTTCCCTACTAGTTTCCCCTAATAAATCTGAGCAACATGGTTCTTTACTTGATTTTTCTTTATCTCCAATCCTTCGCAACCCTTTCCTCTTGTCAGCTTGGATCACTCTATGGTATATATTGATATTTCACTCCAATGATCTATTAGACAGGAACCTCCTATTAATAATACTTATTTCCGTTACCAGCATGCTGGTCGGAATTCACATCGTGACTTTTTTCTATGCGCCGCTTGCATTGATATCTTTAACCTTCCTATTGAAAATTGCGCCAGTGGAGTTTCTTCTTGGGTCAAAGCCGCCATAGATGCTTTCATTTCTTCCCGTAAATACCAGGTAAAACCTCACTCTTCTCCATGGTTCACACCAGCATGGTATGTCGCTATAGCAAACAAGAATCACTATTTACGGCTATACCAGTGTATCTGTTCCAAACACAACAGACGCCTATTCGTGAGTAATAAATGTAATAAATGTAAACGTGTCCTCAAGGAGCTAAGTCTTTGTTTACTGAGAAAATGAGGCATCGTATTGCATCGAACTACTTTGGTTCTCGTGATTACTGACGGTTTGTAAGACTGTATTAAATATTAAATTAAGTTTTCTATTCCTCCTCTCTTCAAACAATTTGAGGTGTTGACATATTAACAAATAGAGAAAGCAGAATGATTCGCTCGTAAATTCTCTTTAAACTCTACTCTTGACTCATCTGAAGAATCCTAGCCTAACTTTCCACTTAGAACTGAGCTTCTGTTGAGTGATATGCATATAATCCTTTCCATGATTTCTGCTATCATCTCTAATCTGGATCCCCACAAAGCACGTAGACTTGATGATATCTCTGTAATATTTCTTAAGCAGTGCGCTCCGGAACAGGCTTCTCTCTAAACTGTATAATAAATACCTCGCCCCCTCTTACTTTCCTGCTTGTTGGAAATGCTCATCTGTTGTTACAGTTTTTAAGAACTCGGGAACCGTCCGACACTTCCAACTATCAGCCTATTAGCCTAATACCTCTTTTTGGTAAACTACTAGAGGCCCTAATCAATGCATTTCATATCACAGAGCCTTCTTTCAGACAAGCAATATGGCTTTCGTTTCTCTAGGTTAACTGCTGATGTATTAACGATTACTGTGGAAAGAGTCTATCAAGCTTTAGATAAGAATGGGGAAGCACGAGCTGTTGCTTTGTCATCTCGAAAGCGTTGGACAGGGTTAGGCATACAGGCCTTCTTCACAAGTTGAAAAGCTGTGGTGTCTCCAGACGAATTTTTCAACTGATTCAGTTTTTTTTCTTATCAAATCGTGCAATGAAACTTATCCTGAACGGCCTCTCTTCTAGATTCTTTCGTATTAATGGGGGTGTTCTCCATGACTCTATCCCCGGTCCTACTTTGTTTTTTGGCATCAGATCTCAACTTGATATCTATGCTGATGGCACAACCATTTACTCCGGTTTCGATATTAAGTCTGATCAGTTCGATAAGCTCAAATTGGTGGCTGATGTCAAAAATGACCTACAGTTTGTTGTTAACTGGGGCAGAGAATGGCTTGTTAATTTTAAAGCCTCCAAAACAAAACTGCTCTCTATTAATCTTCTGAGAGACCTCTTTCTACCTTTTAGCATCAAAAGAATAACTCATTGCGCCTTCTCTGGCTAACATTCTAAGTTAACATGAATTGGAAAGACTACTGAATCCATTGCTAGAGCAGCTACTAAGAAAGTTGGTTCACTGTTTTATCCATGCTTAGAATATTGCTGCCACATATGGTTCAGTAGTCCTGCTATATAGGTTTTAGAGGTTGATAAAATCCAAAGAAAAATCAGAATATTTCTGACGTCTCGACTTCAGTCACTTTCCCACAGTGTCTTTTCTATAAGTAAATTCATGGTAATTGTTCGGTTAAGCTCTTCACTATGGCGATTACACTTCATGATTTTAAATGCAGAACTAGATTGGCAACAAGGTCTCATCATTTTACAGTTGAAATGGCTAGATATAACCGTAGGTTCCTCACTAACAGTTTCTTTTCTCGCACTTCACGCTTGTGGAACTCTCTTCTAGCTCCATGCTTTCTAGTTAACTTTGATCTTCAAAAATTTAAATGCAATGTCAATCATTATCTACCTATCTTCCTGGTTAATCTGCTATCGTTCAGCTCGTTAATAATGTTTATATTTTATAATTCTTTCACACCCAGTAACCCTGGAATCTATGCCACTTTACTGCCTTACTTGGGGTAAATTCGATTATAAAAAGTTCTACACTATAAATATTTTATGAAACTGTAACTTGTTGTGGATTCCGGGATGGATCCGATATCAATGAATAACAAACGCCAGGAATGGATGAGGAAAATAAGTGTATTAACGTAATAATACAAACTGGTAATACGGGTTAGTAGATCCAGAAATCCGGGTTAGTAGCAATAATATATATACAGTCTTGGTATTGAAGTATCGCGGTATGACTCCTTACTGAGTCTAGGTGCTCGCTAACGGTGACTCTTCTGCTACCCTCCTCTATTACAGACTGTCTGGGTATTCACTGGTAGTAGTATATGTATGGCTCGAGTGAGTCCATTTGTGTAAAAAGGGGAGACCCCTTAACACCCCCCTCCTTAAATCCCTTTTAGGGGGAGTTAATATCGTTTCCTTTCTCTTATGGTCGACAATTAGACGCACTGTAAATTTTTTCTTCCTGCTAGTCCTTCCAATTTCTGTGTCTTCTTGTGGTCTTTGTGTCTCAAAAACTTCAAAGATCGTCTCCATCAACTCGTCATTTTCTGCGGGCGACGAGCTTTGCTCTTCAACCCGTCTTTTTTGTATTTGGTCAATATGTTTTCTGTGGGTAAATTTTTCGACTTTTGTGTACATCACGTTAACTAGTCTGTTAATTATTGTATTTGATTCCTCATAAGCCATATTGTTAGTGAAATAGACCCATTCTTGCTTGTATGATCTCTTGAGTACTGTAGGTGTATACCGGTTTATATTTGTTTTTTCCTTCGTCCTCTGAATAAATTCATCCTTTTTCGCTTCTTTTCTTATCTCTCGCAAGGTCACAAGTAGTTCCTTTACTGCCTTGTATAACTCTTTACTGTTTTCATCTGTGGTAGCAAATAGCGCGTTTCGCTTCTTTTTACATACTGGTTGGACATTTTCTTTCAATTCAATTCTAGCTGCACCCTTACAAAACGAGCTGATAGGTGAATCCCATACGTCGAACTTTTGCATACAGTCTGTGCCCACCAGATTTTCTGTATCTTTCATTACGTATATCTTGAGTTTTTTTGTTTTCCCGTGAAATTTAACATTTACGATTATTTCTCCTTTGAATTTTATACGCTTTCCTGTCACCGACTTAGCAATTTTTTGTGTATGTAACATGGTTGGTCTGTTAAGCTTTTTCAATGTCTGTAGGTTAATTATCTTTTTATTTAAGATTTCAAGTTCCACATATTTCCTTATGCTGGTATTGTCTTCGTCATGCATCCTAGTAGCTCTTATCTTACTAGTAGCTTTTCTGTTCCTATATTGGGATGCCTTGTGCCCCATTTTTCCACACACAAGACAGTTTTTATATTTAAAACGGCAATCCTTATTCCAGTGTAGTCCTCCATATCGATAACATGCAGATGGGGGGGGGGGCTTGTATTTGCTTCGATTTTCGTCATAATTTGCCGTATATGTTGTACTTTTTCCCTTATTATAGAATTTTTGTTTTCTTTCCGGGGAGGGTGAAGAACGTAAACTTTTGTTTAACTTACGTATATGTGATACTCCTGACTCCTCAATGTTCTTCGAGTCTTTCTTTATACTCAGACATGTTTGGCAATCTTCTGATAGTTGTTGTAGTGTTAGTCCAGGTTCATTTTGTAGTTTTGAAAGCATTCTTTTGCGCATTTCACTATCTTTTGCTGAGACTAACCCTTGAACGAAGATGAGACACTTGAAATTGTCCGGTGTTAATTCTGCCAACTTGAAGTCGTCGCAATGTTTATTCACGATTGCGGCAAACGCGGAATAGTCCTCATTTTCGCCCTTTACCAGGTTAAGACATTTCCACCTCTTGTGAAAGAGTGACGTTTTTGGACTGAAAAGCTCTGTAAGACATGTAACTGCTTCGTCAAACCTTAATTCGTTCGTCTTTTTGCGCAAAATGTAATCCACAAATTTTGTGTATTCCACAGTTCCTAATTTTCTGAGCAACTGACGTAGCTTCTTTGGTTCTGTCCAGTTTTGACAATCGATGTTGTAGATGTCTTCATAACATCTGAAATAATCCCCGAAATTTTTATCCTCTTCTAGGGAGTAATTTGAATGTTTCTATCGTATTCCACACTGCGTCTTGGGAAAAAGTCGCCTCTTTTTCGATATTTTGTTGTTTGTTACCCGCCACCTTTAATATTAGTTCCTGCGTTTGTAGTAATTGTTTTTGCCATTTTTCTTCCATTCTTTCCTGGAGTTGTAATTGCTGTTCATTTTAGTATTTTACAAGTTCTACTAAAATATTTTTAAAATCCTCCATGATAAAAGTCTTACGGAAAACTCGTTTTTCCGTATTTTAGTCTTCGTAAATCTTTTGTTGCCAAGTTGTTGTGGACACTGGCAAAAAACGGCAAAGGGGACTTTTTTTTCTGTGTGAGATCGAATACCTCGTCGTCAATTTGTTGTGGACAACGAGGAAGAATTTTGTTTCGATTTCCTTTCCGTGTGAGTTCGAATTCCTCGTCGCCAATTTGTTGTGGATTCCGGGATGAATCCGATATCAATGAATAACAAACGCCAGGAATGGATAAAGAAAATAAATGTATTAACGTAATAATACAAACTGGTAATACGGGTTAGTAGATCCAGGAATGCGGGTTAGTAGCAATAATATATATACAGTCTTGGTATTGAAGTATCGTGGTATGACTCCTTACTGAGTCTAGGCGCTCGCTAACGGTGACTCTTCTGCTACCCTCCTCTATTACAGATGGTATTTAGCCCCCCCCCCACGAGGACTGCATGTGGCACAAGGCCGGGTTTAGCATGGGTTTCCCGAGCCCGTAGGCTCGGCCAAAAAATGCCAGTAGAACCCGTATAAACGGGATCGGGTTGGTCAACCTCCCCGAACGAGACTCTGCCCTTCGGCGGAGCCTCGTCCGGGTTCCTCTCTGCTCAGAGGCAGAGAGTTCGACCGTCTGGCCGAGAAGGCGTCGCCGACTCCTCTATTACAGACAGTATTTACTGTCCGCCCTACGAGGGATAGATGTGGCACAAGGCCGGGTTTAAAGTGGGGTATTCCGAGCCCGTAGGCTTGGCCAAAAATATCCCGTAGATGCCGTATAAACGGGATCGGGTTGGTCAACCACCCCGAACGAGACTCTACTCTTCGGCGGAGCCTCGTCCGGGTTCCTCTCTGCCCAGAAGCAGAGAGTTCGACCGTCTAACAGAGAAGACGTCGCCATCTGCTCTGTTGCAGACTGTCTGGGCATTCACTGGTAGTAGTATATGTATACCTCGGGTCCATTTGTGTAAAAAGGGGAGACCCCTTAACATAACTAAAGATTGAACAAGTCCGGAGATTTATTCAGCCTATGCTGTATGGTGATACTGAGAGAATTAGAAATCCTACCAGGATTGGCTGCCACAATCTTAACTACATAATATATGTTAGTAGCAGATATGAAAAGAAAACTACCAAATCTCATACAGTAGGTAGTGAATAAAAGAGAGAAGAAAGGACTAAACATAAACTGCAAGAAGAGAGAATGCATGATTGTTTACACGAAGGATGAGCCCAACATGCAAATAAAAATTGCAGGTACCAAACAATCAAACAAGTGCGCAAATTTAAATATTTGGGAAGTGTTTTAACAGCGGACAGAAATTACGATATTGAAATCTGAAGACACATTGGGATAGTCAAAACTGCATTCCAAAAGCTAAGCAAAGTATTAAGAAACAAAAAATCATTAGAAATAAAGAAACGAGTACTGAACTGTTACGTGATATCGGTCCTGCTATATGGCAGTGAATGATGGATGATTTCCTCAGAGATTAAGAAGTCACTTACTTCCAATCTTTCGTAGAAGCACATTTCTGTTGCTTCAATGTGGTTCTGCAGAAAGATGCTTAGGATACCATGGACCGAACATGTGGACATCGAAAACATTTTAGAGAAAATAGAAACAAGAAGGAAACTTATAATTAACATCAGGAAGTGACAGTTGCAATGTCTAGGCGACGTAATGAGGAAAGATGGTTTGGAAAGTTTGATACAGAACAGACTGAAAGCAAGATGGCCACATAGTAAAACAACGTCTAAGCTACTTAGTGATTTTGAGTAAATGAATGGTGGGACAAGGTTTAGGAGAAATAACAAAAGGACAATATTTATTAAGAGTTACAAAGAACAGGAAATTGTGGAGAGTCATTATAGATCACCTCCTAAAAGGAACACGGTAGATAGATAGATAGAGAGAGAGAGAGAGAGAGAGAGAGAGAGAGAGAGGGAGAGAGGGGAGGGAGGGAGATAACTAAAGATTTCAGGATTTCAACGTGGAAAGTAGAATTGTTGCGCCAGCTCTTGTTTTCACTTTCACATAAATTACCCTGTGAAAGGCATGAAGCCATCCCTTGCCCTCTTAGCTAAATGTTAAATAGCAGGGTAGACTTGGTTCTTTATCCTTGGTTGGCGCTTGCCTAAGAGAAGATCTATTCTGAATTCAAAACCGTGGAGAAGGCAATGATAAACCTCATCACTATCATTCTCAAGAAGTCATGACAATTCACATTTAATAAGGAAAAAGATTCTATGGAGAGCCATGATTGCCTACGGACATTCGATAGATTTATGAAATTTCTCTTGTGCAGTAATTAAATTCAATATGCTGCAGAGGATAAGCTTTTTCTGTCATTTTTGGATTATCTCTTTTTATTAAAATGTTTTATTTTCGTTAAAAACATTAAATTTTGTTAAAATCTTTTTTCTTAAAGGATTTATTTTTCGGCAAACGTGAAAAATGTATGTTATTAATAATAAAAAAATCTCGTAAAACTTTCGAAACGTTTTTCGAACCAAGAAAGAATTAAGTAAATAAAATTATTGAGATACAATTCCTAAAAGTGGTTTGTGATTCAATAGCATTCATTTTGTGCATATCTGATATACTTATAAGTGTGCATATGCCCGTGCACACACGCATGACAAATGTTTTGTAACATACATAAAGAGTTGCTCATATATATGAACATCAGTGTATCTTCAGAACAAATACTTGATGATCACAATTGAATTTCTGATCAGTAAAGTGATTCGAATCATTTTCTGATTAACCAGACAGCCGAGATGAATGAAAGGCTAGCATGTTTGTATTTATAGAGATGAAGATGTTTCTGGCCAACAGCAAGCCATGATCTTCAAATATTTTGTCCAGAGAAGTGCAGTAAGTGGCTTTGGTCATAAAATGAAAGTATCCATTGTTCTCTTACGACAGCAGAGAATTGATCAAAATTGTATAAGTTAGCGCATGTGTTTGTCTGTGGATGTATAGTTGGATATCCTTGTCTTGTCAGTGCTTCCTTCCATTTTTATAAACCTTTGTATTCTCATCGACTATATATACAAGACTAACACAAGCTGTTGATGTAAACACGCGTCGGCATAAACAGCCTCTGGGTTCATCAACATTGTACGTCTGCACCGGATTCGGTATGACGCTTGTGGTCCATTGAGCACGATTAGACCATCAAGGGGTCTTCTTGTAGGTCAATGAGTAAGGAGACGGTGATGGGCAGTGTAACGTTAGCTTGGCTCACCAGCCGTGTTCGATTAGTGAAAGAGTTCTCATTGTCGTTGTTGTTGTTGTTATTGTTATTCGTCTTGTATCTCTTGGCGATATGCTCTTCTGTCTTAAACAGACACGAATTGACGACACACAAGGAAAACTGTTGAAAACAAATACGTCAACTCATGTGCTTTTAAAAGGAATGCAGTAAAGAAAGATTAGTTTCCATTTCTCTATTCACACAATAACTGTTTAATAAATTTGTTTGTGTGTATATATATATATATATATATATATATATATATATATATATATATATATATATATATATATATATATATAAAACAAATACGTCAACTCATGTGCTTTTAAAAGAAAGATTAGTTTCCATTTCTCTATTCATACAATAACTGTTTAATAAATTTGTTTGTATATATATATATACATATATATATATATATATATATATATATATATATATATATATATATATATATATATATATATATATATATATATATAATGACAATAGGAAAACAGTAATTGCTGACGCGTTTCGTCCAATGTGGACTTTTTCAAAGCAAGAAACGAAATGAATTTAATTAAACAAAGAAAATTAATAAAAACAAAAAACAGAGTGTTCTTAGCAACTGGAATGTAGGAAACGCTATTTTCATACTCTAAAAGTTAACTTTGAGAAATTTTTATATATATATATATATATATATATATATATATATATATAAAATCTCTGGCGGGTTTCATTCGATCAATACTGATGTAATTCTTTAAGAAAAGCGCTTTCGATGAATTATTACGAAATTTGAACTTTCTGAAATCCTGGTATTTTCATATTTAGTTATTAAAAACGAATCAAAGAGAAAAAATAATTTTAATTAGAAGAAGGTTTTAATAATTTGATAATTTACGTTTCCAGTATTTTACAGTTGATTGTAAAAGAATACACATTCATCAGTATATTTCAACAAAAAAACAAAACAAAAAACAGTCTTATTTTTATTCAGTGCTTCGTTACTGAGACTGAAGATGACATTCTAGATATCCATCACTTTGAATAGCTTCTGTGTAGGACTACGTCAAGCATAGTGACAATATCATTGTACGATTTTAGGATTTTGAAACAGAAATTGGCCTTTTTTTATAGTTCGATAAGAAGATAAATAAAATTTGTCGGCTGGATGAATAAAAATCTATAACTTCTTTTATAATTGACAATACCTCTGATGATTGAGCGGACGGGTCCGTCTACGAAACCCTGGAGTAGGGATGCAAAATTTAACATCAATCAAGTGACAAACCTTTTATAAACGGATTTTGCAGAAATTGTAAGGGTTATCTGTACCGAAATCGGATCGGCGATCCCAATTCAAATTCTTTTTACTTTCGCACTAACGCCCTTGAGAAAAGCATAAATCTTTTTCTTCCACCAGTTAAGGGTTAAATAGTAGTGTAGACTGAGTTATCTAGCGTTGGGTCGTAACCAGCCTAAGAGAAGGAAAACTATGAATTCCAAACCGTTGAAAAAAGCGACGGAAAACCACTCTGCATTCTTGCCCAAGAATATATAATAATCCATAGTTTATAAAGAAACGTAATTTGTAGATAGTCACTGTTTCTTACGACCTGAGGAGATATAGTATTAACAAATTGTTAGTTGATGATAATCACTATCATTATTAATTTCTGACTAGTATTTTTCTTCCCAAGAAAGAATTGTCTTCCTAATTCTTCAATTGCTTTCTACGGCAACTATACTCATATTGTTGCCGTTAGTTAATAATGCTGATGGGAAACATAAAAGATGCAGCTGACAGCGCCAAGCTTTCAGGATAATAATGACTAAATCAATATGGTTGAAAATTGATCATTAATAACCGTTGTTTTTTGTAGTTCAAGCGGGTGAGCAGCAAAGATAAGTTTCCCGAAGGAAAAGAAACGCTTTTCTGTGTTCCCATCCGCGCAGTTTCAGAGCTACGGATTATAAAGTGTTTTGGCAGAAGTAACTTGGAATTGTTTGCCTTTTTAATTATTATGTCAGCACGCTTCGCTAGGATCGTTTCACAGATGCTAAAAATTACCCATTCATATATTATCAAGTAAAGGATCCAAGCAGATATATAAGAAACGATTCTTTATTTACTATGAATTGCTTTTAAAAGATGACCCACTTCACCCATAACCAGATTTTAATTTGACGATCAGAGTTTTCAGTGGAACATATTTGTGTCTGGGTTTAATATTCAGATATATTTCTCAAACATTCGGTATAAAAATACTTCTCAATTTGTTCAAGTTATATCTTTGAGGGTTACCATTTGCTGGGACAAACGCAGAGAGAGAGAGGGGGGTAGAAAAATGAGAGGGGTTGGGTTCAGGAGGGGAGCCGAGGGCAGATAAATGTCGAGGATGTAAATATGTCGCAACCAACATTAGTCCTGAAGCTTCTTTGGAATTTCTCTCTTTCCTACTTTATCGCATTCTTACGGGCTCTTCTTCACCTGTTGAGTGAATTGTCGCGAGAGTGTGCAAAGAAAACCATAATCTTCATTCCATCTTTTATTTTGCAATCTGCTGCATCAGTGGAATCTGTGGTTTGTTTTAGATAATCTGTGCGGTCCAAACCGAGTTTTTTATGCTTGGTTGAAATAGTTATACGAACATTTTAAGCCTTCATCAGATTTAGCAGAGAAAGGCACAAGGTCAAGTGGGATAAGGCCTTCAAAAAGCTTATTCATTAAAAAATCATCATTCTGAATCTTGCATTTACTTGTTATCGAACTCCGTTTTATGACAGCAGTAGGAAAATAGGGCTATTTAATTTTCTCATTAGGTTTCTAATGATTAATAAAAAAAAACGAACAAACAAACAACAGCACTCCGAAGATCAACTTGGTGCTTATCATAAAAAGATAAGAGATAAATCTGTTTATGTTTACATCATCAAAAATAACAAACAAAAGAAAGTGTGAAGTAGAATTATTTTCCAGCGTAACATAATTTTATATTTGCAGTGGATTCTTAAAATCATTTTCAGCCCAAGCCACTAAAACATAAGGAGTTACTCAATGTGAAAGAATAAATGAAAAACATTATTAAGGCGCGAGAACAATAAAAGAACAGAAATTAAGATAACGATGATCAAAACTGGCTAGAAAGCAAGAAGCCGAAAGAGCTCCACAAGCGAGAGGTGTGATAGAAGAAACTGTTAGCAAAGAACTTACGGTTGCATCTAGCCATTTCAACTGTAAAATGAGGAGTTCTTGTTGCCAACTTAGTATTGCGGTGAAATTCATAAAGTTTAGGTACTATAGCGAAGAGCTCATTCGAATAATTAATATGAAAGTATTTATAGAAAAGGCACAGGGAAGCTAGATTACGCAGTTGGAAAGTGATTGAACACGAGAGTTATCGCCTGGCTTGGAGTGAATTGATTAAAATTTCCCCCAACATATATATATATATATATATATATATATATATATATATATATTGTCATCCATAGACAGACTGTTTCACTGCATCACAGATCTTCAGTGTGGCTAACGTCCGATTGTCCGAATGTTCTTTTTATCCGAGCGCTTTCGGCTATACATTTAGCCATTTTCAAGGATTATATTTCAACTGTTAGAATTAGAAATAGTTTGTTATATGTATGTTTTATAAAATGATTCATTTTTTTGTTTCAAAACACGGTTAAGATATTATGTCCATGTTCAAAGTTAATATTATTAAGTGTTGGTTTGTTTGTTTTTATTAGTAAGGCTTCCATTATTTTTAGCCTTTTTTTGCAAGTGGATGATGCTATTATATTAGTGTTGTCGACAAGTATATTCCGAATAGTGTCCGGTAGGTCTCCATGAATATTTAAATGAGATCTAATTAAGCTATTGTCAGAAAAGTGTAGAGTTAGTCGGCGTGTTAAACAATTTGTAGTGTGGCCTATATAATTATTTACGAAAGTTGATTCTTGAGAAATACAATTCCTTAATTTGAATTCGTAAATAATATTTGCTCTATTTAATTTTGTTCTAGGAGGTGAATTATTATTTTTAACTATAAGGTTAGAAGTTTTACATTTTTTATAATAAATAATTAATCTATTTTTTTTGCTATTGTCAACTGGTGTTATGCATTTTTTATAATGTTATTAATTCTGCATTCATCCTGTTTATAATTTTCGTTCTAATTTTTATAAAAAATATTAATATTATTGTTTATGTTTCTATTCTCGCCGTTGCTATTAGTTACTTTGGACAAGAAACGCCTAATGTGGAAATCCAACAATTGATTAGGAAATGCGTTATTAATCAGCGTTTGCTTTATATTTTTTAATTCATTAAAGAAAACGTGCGAGAGGATGAGTTCTCGTGCGAGAGGATGAGTTCTCGTGCGCTCGCGTGAGGAAATTCTTAATAACACCTATTTTATATCTAAGAGGGCATTCGCTAGAGAAATTAAGATGACAAGAGTCTTTACTAGTTGTTTTTTTTATAAACAGAAGTTTTAAAAGTATTATTCCTAAAATCGACGAGAACATCTAAGAAAGGAAGTTTATTTTTTTCACTAATTTCATAAGTAAAATTTAGGAAAGAATTTTGTTGAAATGTAGTTTTCAGATTTTCTATTTCTTTCTTGTTTTCAGCCAAAATAAAAATATCGTCAACATAACGAACATATATTTTAGGTTTAACAACTTTAGTAAAAACCTTGTTTTCAACATAGGACATATAATAATTGGAGAAGCACTATTTACACACAAACTAATGGACTAAGTATGGGAAACCCTCTCGGGCCGTGCTATCCCCGACTTACTTAATTTTATATTTCAAGAAATTAATTTTTGTATTGATTAATGTTTATAATAATTATACGCAGAAATACTTAAAGAATATAAATTATCATTTTCTTTGCAAAACCCCAGTGATCTGAATCGTAAAATAAAAAAAATACAATAAATCTAAGACATTATTTAATTAGATAAACTTTTAATAGGTTTATGAATAGGATAGTATTGTCTTAAGAAATTTTTTTTTCTATGAATAATGAATTTTTATAAGAATTGTTTACAACGTTTTAAATCTTTTAAATTTCTCTATTAGTTTGTGCTGGTTAGGTGATTAAGTAAAAACTATATTTACTAATCATAAACAATTATGATTGTTTATGATTACTACAATTCAGCAACTTCCAATATTTTAAAAAGAATTTTGACATTTTGTGTGTGTGTATAAACGTGCCGATTTTTTGTAATTAGACGGTCCAAACATTACCAGAAAATAAGAGTGATAACTATAGTAAATTTAAAGCCACAGTACCTAAAATTCAATAAAATATTAGAGTATGGAGAATATTTTCCTAAATTTTTAAGATTACTGGCTAGTTAAAAATTATATTAAAAAATTTACTCACGTCATATTCCTCAAGTAATTTTTACAGATATGTCTCCCATAGAAAACAATTAGGTAAACTTTCGGCTCTCAACCTGTCAATAATAAAATAAAGAACATATATATATATATATATATATATATATATATATATATATATATATATATATATATATATATATATATATATATATATATATATATATATATATATATATATATATATATATATATATATATATATATATATATATATCTTCGGCAGAATTAAGTCACTGTAAGTCACTGTGTGTTTATCTAAATCTAAAAATAAACACGCTAAAATTCACCTTCAGCCCTGCCGTGAGCCGACGGCTTAGTGGTAGAAGTTCCGACTGACGCCAATTCAGTCGGGTTTCGATCCTAGCTAGAGGACGTCTAGTCACACTGATGAGCTGTGAAACAGCGAAACAGTCTGTCTGTGGATTATATATATATATATATATATATATATATATATATATATATATATATATATATGTGTGTGTGTGTGTGTGTGTGTGTGTGTGTATGCACTGGTGAACATAATATACTTCAAGCTTTCCAAACGACCCTCATCATATTTTGAATTCAGTATTGACCCTCTACTAGACTGGTTGTCAACCATGACTATAGATACCAGTCTTTCCTACTATTTATCCATAGCTGAGGGGAGAAATACGGATTAATACCTTTCCCAAGGGTATTTGCACGTAATGGAATGTAACTAATTCTACTGGAATTCGAACTCGGCTCTCCGATTTCTCAATAAAAAATGTGGTTGTTTCTGCACACACCTTCGCCATTATAATCAAATCATATGCGCGGATAGTTTGGCGCAGAGTACAGTGTGTGTATATATATATATATATATATATATATATATATATATATATATATATATATATATATATATATATATATATATATATATATATATATATATATATATATATATATAAGGGGAGTAAAGGTACACAGAGATAAAGGAAGACAAAGAATATACGTTGCTTTATTTTGGGAAAGAGTAAGGTAGTCTTTATCTCCTTAATTTATTAGTAGTTTTGGTGAAACAGTTATTTTTGTAAATAGTAGTTATACTCATGTTTCTCCAACCCTACCCTTGTAATGGAGGTTGATGTTCGGGGTCAGATACTGTTAAGGATGTATACACAATAAACACACATTGAATAAACACACAGACGTGAACCTTTACACCTACATATCAAATGTGCGTTGTGTTTGTTATGGACTACCACAACAAATACCATTCCCCATCCCTAAACACACACACGGACACACGCAGACACGGAAGCGCACACACGCAGACACAAAAACAAACACTCTCACGTACACACATAGCAATCTTGCGCTATCTTGATATTACTTACAAAAAGCAGGTTCAGACAGTTTTGTATACACATAAATAGATTTAGAAATGAATGACATCTTCAATATATCAAAATGCAAACAACAGATATACATACACGCAAAATCAAAAATGCTTTTGTTCACACATTCATACATACCTAAATATTACTACAATAAACATTATATTTAGTAGATATCCCTTTTTTTAAACATTGAAATTAATGTTTACTGGCCTAGAGATCAAAAGTCTTAATAAGGAAATTGTGACTTTTGACAGGGACCGAACCTGTATTCCCTTTTTTAATAAAGAAAACATTTATTAAAACGGTATACAGGTTCGGTCACTGAAGAAAGTCACAATTTCCTTATTAAGACTTCCGATTTCTAGGCGGGAAGACATTAATTACAATGTTTAACAAACAGGAATACTTCTTATTAATCCAGTAAATGCTTTAAAAATACATATATAAATAATACATATGTAAATAATACATATATAGGTGTAGTTTTGTATATTTAATTGAATTTATGCGTAAACGCCACCTGTACAATAAATAAAGAATATATATATATATATATATATATATATATATATATATATATATGTAAATGCCTGAAAATATGGGTTGTCAGTAAGCTTGATTCTTGAACTTGTTTACCAAAGTGGTCCAATCTATATTAAAAAAATAAAAGTTAAATGATTTTCATATAATTGATGATTTTACAATTTTTCCCTTATACAAAACATTTGAAGGTATCCAAAATGCAAATATTGTTGATATTTTGATGAACCAAAAACTCTCAAGAGTATAAATGAAAAATTGGGTATAAGTTTAAGTTAATTAATAACACACGCACGCACGCACACACACACACACACACACACACACACACACACACACACACACACACACACACACGTGCACACACATACATTTGCTCGCGCATTATATAAGTGTGTTCCTGCGTGTGTGTGAGAGTGTGTGTGTACATATATATATATATATATGAATATATATATAATCAAAGAGAGCGAGAGAGAGATGATAGATGATTTCAGTTTCTATGTCTATTCGTATCACGAGAATGTCATCAGATAAGATAGAAAGTCAGCGATAGAAAAAAAGCAGGGCGTCGTGTTTATCCTGCCGACGCCCGTTCCTTGGCCGCGCGACCCTGTCGGCAGAGATTCCAGATAACATTACGGGATAAAACATAGATGTCAGCTGCGTCTGTTTTGTTCTGAGAAACGGACTGTTTGGCAACAGTGTCAAGTAAGTTGTTGAGCAGTGCTGATCATCGACAAAATTTAATCTCCGAGAAAACGTTGAACCAAAAAGGTTGTGGAAAATAAATTTCATCCACAGCAGTTTTACAAAGAGTAAATATTTTTAAAAAATCACGGTTAGTAAGCCGAAACAATTCTAGTGCTAGACTTTCATGGGTTTGCAATTGACTGAGTGTTTTCTTACATAATTGAAATCGCATGTGACTGATTCAGTGAGAGTTATGAAGTTTATATATTTTCTCGGGATATGAATTTCAAATTAACGCCAGGAAACTTCGATCGAAACCGATGAATTTTTGCAAGGCTTAAATTATTCGGTTAAATAGTTGAATTATTGGATTACCCAAAGAGAATCAAACACATTAACGGTCATTAGCAAAAGCAATTTGCTAGCCAAAACACGCGCATACACACTCATTGCAATGAGCAAGCGCAATAAGTGTGTATGCGCGTGTTTCTATTTGTGGTCATATGTATATGTGTCTGTCTGTGCGTGTGTGTGTGTTCCCGTGTGTGTGCGTGTGTATGTATGTGTAAATATGTGCGTCTGGTTGCGTGCATGTTTATATATGTGCGTACGCGTGTTTACATGTTTGTGTATTTGTATGCCTATGTGTGTATGTATGTGTGCGTGTACTCGCAAATCTGCCTGTGTTCTTGTTTATGTGTGTGCGTACGCGTGTTTTCATCTGTGTACTTGTATGTCTATGTGTGTGCGTGCGCGTGTGTGTGTGTGTGTGTGCGTGTATATACGCATTTCTTCCATATTCCAAATGAAAGCGGAAAGTCCCACTCGGCTTTTTCCCAAGAACTGCTACCTTGTGGAATCAGACTCCAACGTGGCTGCTTCCGTGAACACTTCATTGTCAACCTTTTCAAATCAAGGATCAGTTATTATCTATCCTACATATCCTCATAATCTTAACTTCCTATCACCTCCACTCTCATTCATCAAAAACATTTTAACAGTAACCCAAGCCTTGTATTTGGTGAACTTTAGAATAATATATATATATGCGCGTATCGGTGTGTTTACATGCTTGGTTACTTCTGTGTGTGTGCGCTTGTGTATAGCAATGTGCTTACATGTAAGCACATAGTATATAAGAAAGCAACATGCATTGGACCGCCAGTTTTACATCCATGTGTCACTAGATAAAGAATGTGGAGGTAGAGGAAGAAGGAATGAAAGGAGAAAATAGTAACTATAAATCTGCTGGTAGCTAACAAATCTTAGAGGTCCAAGGATAAAGTGCATTTTATAAGAAAATATTCGACCACTATTCAACAAAATTAACCACACTTCTTCTTTGTGAACCAAATACAAGATTAATTGCATCTGTGTCGGGAGTAGGTTGGAGAGATAAGATAGGATTTACTCAGATGCAAACTGTTAGATGAAAGAGAAATGTGAAGCTATGATATTAACGGAATGAAAAAAGTAGCGGAGAATTGATAAGCGCACAAATTCATTAAGCGATAGAATATAGGACTGGATATGAGGTTCCGATCATTCAAAAATGTGTCTGCCTTGAAAATTCTACTTGAATGCCGATTAACTGCTCTTGAGTTAGGCTTTTTTCCTGTTTCAACTAACAATTAACATGTAAATAGATAAAGATAGGTTGATATATGAACGACAACGTAAGAATGGAAAGACAAAACGATAGAAGCAAAATAAAGAGGCAAAGAAATACATAAGAGAGATGCTGAATAAATGCAGTCTAATGCTTCAGTAAAAATACGGAAAAGATTAAATGCAATGAAATAAGAGATTTACTGAAGATATCAAAATGTTTTGTCAGGATAAAAATGTTGATATATTTCAAGTGAAAATTTATAAATTGTATGTTAAATGCAAATGGCATTAATGTATTTTACATGCGGAAAGTGACTTAATTGTAAATTCTTCACGCCTATGGCAGGGTAATTTACAGGAAAATAACACTGACATAATAAATCGATGTTCACGTGTTAATGTATGAATACTGATTTGCAGTAATGTTCATAAATCAATACTGGTCATACATTGAAACAATTTGTTGCTTTCAAAAAGTAATATAAATTCTAAGAATGAAAACAGTAAAGTCTTCTTGAATTTTGCAGATGTGGCGTTTGTCTGTGAAATTGAGTTATGATGGAATAAGAAAGAAAATTTCTTATATATATATATATATGTAGCCAGAGAGAGAGATAGAGAGAGAGAGGGAGTGAGAGAGAGAGATAAAGAGTGTGTGTGTGTGTGTATGTGTGTGTGTGTGTGTATTTGTGCGTTGCAAAAAGAAGGAAAAAGGTTTGAAATTTGCGTTTCACATTTCCAGGAAATGTTGAAAGATGGAAAAAAATTGCAGTCGGCACAAATAAAGTCAACGAATTCTTGACTTAAGGAGAAAAGATGTTTGAGAACACGTAAAAATGAGTTAAATTATTGTATGCCAGTAGGTCAAGTAATGTATTCGTAAATAAAGAAAAGAGTAAAAGATGGACGGTGAAACAGCGAAAGAGAAATAGCAGCGAAAGAGAAAGAAAAGGGAAATAACTGTGAGAGCAAAAGAAGAAAAGTAAATTAGAAATAAAAGAAAAAGGAAGTGGAAGAAAAGAAGAAAAAGGAAATATAAATTGCATTACAATAAAGAATCAAATAATGATGATGTGTAAATAAACGAACACGGCAGGTGAGTGAAGTAGCGAAGAAACGGAACAAAAGAAGGATATTGTTGAGTACTTTTAAACCGAACAGGAAAATGCGTAATGGAGTTAAAATAATGGCGGGTGGAAGAATTTACTTCCTTTAGTAAAAAAAAAAAATATAATTAAAGGTTGAAAGGAAAATAAAAATAGGACACTGTGTATAAGTTCAATGATATCACGAATTTCCAGGCGTCATCAATTGTCTTGCAGTAATAATTTACTCTTTTCATGACAAAAAAGATGTAATTACTTCAATGTAGAGCGTAAGATCGAATAAATTAAATGATTATTTCAAATTTTTTTAATAGTAAGATACGAATTGGATGTAAGATAGCTTCCAGAATATTTGACGGCGATTCTTGTTGAGATTCAAATAGATTTGTTTTGTCTGAATTAGTGTTGAAATTAAAGAACCAGAATGCATTTAAACAAAATATGCTTCCTACAAAAATACATTTCGCCATTGATCATTTTTTTATTAGGTTTATCCTGAACAGCAGGTCAGACGGTTGATTTACATTGTAAATGTTCATGAACTTTTTCAAAAAGTTTAGTGTATTCAAGATTGAAATCACTTTACTAGTTCGACAGGGTAACATTCGATTGCTCGTTAGCCCAGTGATAGTTAAAGGAAAAAGTTGGGCAAATATATCGGTGTACACTACATTTATTTATATCATTTTAGTGCTGTCATATTTTAAAAATAAATGGCCCAAGCAAACGTAGGAAATAATGTTAAGGCAAGGAAACATTTCAAGCGTCAGATTTTTTGACTCGTTTATGTAAAATATCAACGAATCTTTTTTTTTTAGCAAACGTTACAACGTACATGCATCTTTCAATTACAGCGTGAATATATCTTGATTTGACTATCAAATGATATTTCGATTTTGCATTTTCTTATACGCAAAATTATCTGTACAACTAATTTTATACATTCTTTCACATTTTGAAACATGTTTTATATATAAAAATTAGAATATCATCTCAGATGCTAAATAAATACATTTAGAAACGTTTATTCAATACAGTAACATTATGAACACACCAGAAACGAAACAGATAACAAAATTATCCTTGCATCAGTTAATAGTCAATGATATAGCTTTTCTGGTCAAAGTAAACATTTTCTATAGTTAGCAACTAATCTATGATAAATTTCTTTCAGTATATTCCATCCTTCAAAAGACAACTGCTCTGCCTCTACTAAATTTGAAGGTGGGTTTGACTTACTCCTCAGCTCTCACTAGAAACATTCTGTTGGCCTCAGGTTCTGATTCACTGCAGGCCAGAGTAAATTGTTGATCTTGTCTGAGCCAATTTCACCAGCTTACTTGTGCGTTTTCACCATGTACTTGTGTGTTTAGAATCATTATTTTGGAAAGTGAAACTTTATCTTCCAAAAAAGGTACCTGGCAGAATCTTTGAGATTTTCCTTTAAAATATCACGCTACTCTTGTTTTGCATGGTTCCAACGATTTTAATCAACCAACCCATTCCATTTCTACTACTCCCCGCAAAGATTGTCATCATCTGTTTAATAGTAGAGATTTTCTACTTTTGCCTGATGTCAAACAAACAATTCAATTTTAGCCTTATCACTAAATAAAACCGAGTTCCAGAAATCAGTACTTTTTCCAAATAGGCATGTTGAAATTCCAATTGAACTTTGCAATGGTGTTTTGATCAAAGGTGTTTTGATCAAAGGTGTTTTTCCTTGGTTGTTTTTATACTAGGCTTAAAGTGAACATTGTACATGCTTATTACGGTAAATTATTATTGCCTCACTATATGTTAAATAATTCCAGAATTAATTGTAGACCAATCACGGTTGAAAATTATCATTTAAATAAAACATGAATAAAAATATAATAAAAATAAAATTTAAAAGATTTTCATTATGCTTAAGGAAATATTTCAAAAGATTCTTTCACATATAATTATTATTTTTTTAATGAAAACAATTAATATTAAAATAAATATATTTTTATATTTGTTAGACCACTGGAATAGGAAACTATTTCTGGTTTGAGTGATATTTTTGCATCATTTGACTATCACAGATTTTAGGAAGAGAAGATTGTATGATTAAAAAAAAATATGAATTATTTAAGCTCAAGACTTTATTCTCGGCGAGTATCCGATGGTGCTTCTTAACGACTCGATAGACACTACTGAATTTCAAACTTCTCCTCATCTCTCTAAGTGAACATTTCTGCGTACGCATGCATTCACACTCTTGAAAGTATATTCCAAATTTCGATTGAGTTTGAGGCTGTCGTCAACATATTATCATGCAATATGATTCCGGAGATGAACTTTATGCAACAAAAATAGCTGTTTGCACCCCTCCTTTAAAATTATTTATCTAAAAGCATATAAACTAATTTGAGCAGAGGCTTAAAACTATATTCGTGAATTTATTCTAATTCGAAATTCGATAGCAAAAAGTGAAAACATGCGTTCTTATTTAAACTTTCCTTCAACAAGCAAATAAAATCCTTTTAAAGAATAAGGAAATGAAACTTTTAACAAATATCGATACATCTGTTCAAATCTAACGCAAAGGTCATGGGTTAAGACTTGAAACCAACTACCAAGTATGGTTAAATGACCACGTCCACATAGCTAAATAAAAACTTCAAACATCTATACTTTAAATGGCGCCTACAAATGGAACGTTCATCTTTGAACGTGCAAATATCTACATTAATCTAAGATTTATATCGATAGAGACTCAAATTTCTAAATTCTAAACTATATGCAAAAATACAGAAATTATTTTCATCTACACAAATGTACGTAATTTAATATTTTACATTTGTTTTCAAACAAACACACGTTTCTGTAGAAAACACTTTATCGATTGTAATATTATTGTATGCATTCATACATATTAAAATGATATTAAAACTTATTTGTTTACAATAGCATCCACACAAATTTCCAGACACTCGTTTTCACAGATATTCCATCAAGCTCAGATCTCTTCTCTTTTTCTCTATTTCTCTTTTTTCATTTATCTTTTGCTTTTTCTCCTCCTATTCGTCTACATACTCGATTCGATTCGTTTGCAAATCCAGATTTACGATGATTTTATTGAAAAAGCATTTCAGCAGTGAACTCCTGATGTCTCCTTGCAGCCACACGAAACAGTCAACAAACACATCTTGTCATCGACCTTCTCCTCCTTTTCCCATTTTCCCTACCCCGATTTCACTTTAGCTCTTTTCGAATATCGACTAATTCCAGGCGACAAAGATTCCATAATCTTAGGAAAATATAAATAAATGTGTCGCCCGTTGTTATGGAAATATTTGCTACGCTATTTCTGCTGTTACGAATATTGACAACAGGAAACAATGAACTTCATGACTTTTATTAAATAAATATTCATTGGAATGTAGAAACGTGTCGCCATTTTGAAATGATGAATTTCAAGCACTAATGCTAAAATAACTTTTTCATATATGAGAAATAATCATAAAACTACATTAATTCTTATTAAAAAATATTACTTTTTACGCCGTTTAATTGAAATATTTTTCATGGAAAAGGCATGTCTTAAATTTATATTTGTTTATATAAATAGTTGTTTATATAATTACAGATCAATAGCATAAATGATTGAGATGTCTATTACATATAAATATACGTAACGGTATTTGTTTTTCTATCTATCTATCTATCTATCTATCTATCTATCTATCTATCTATCTATCTATCTATCTATCTATCTATGTAGCTAGATAGCTAGCTGTAGCTAGAGAAAATAACAGTAAAACTTTTATTATAATTACCAATATTGAGATGAATTTTGACATTATTGTCAAATTATTGTTAATACGACCATGTCATCCGGTGTCCCATGGCCGATTTGTCAAGGAGGTGTTTTCTTCATAACATCGGTTGAAGGAGATACTGTTGGGAAGTGTCTGAAAAACATAGCACGGATGGAACCAAGCTTTAGAAACTATCCGGAAGTCGTTGATGGTTGTACTAGTAATGGTGAGGGTTTAAGCCTTCTGGTCTTGTTTATACCAGATGATGTACTGTCACCCAGAAACTGTAACTACGGTCTGCATAGCATAGTTGCAGTTTATATCACCGGTCGGTTCCGTGGCTGTTTAAAATACGAAAATGTGTGTGTGTGTGTGTGAATAAAAAGACAAGAAGAAAAACCTGTTCTTAGCCGAGGCATTTCGTAATTTGAGGGACTTTATCAAGGCAAACGTAGGATTTATTTTGTTTTACGTGTTTATATAAAGAAGCAAGGATGCCATTGGTTTATCAAGGCTTTTAAATTTGAGAACTTTCATGAGGATTCACCAGGTGGTTGAAGGGTTAGTTGAAATTTCTTGAATATTATTTGCTTACTTTTTGCTTTTCCAGACTTTAAATTTAGCACTTTGTGTACTCTACATGTTTTGCCTTAACTTTCAAACACTTGATGAATTTCCCTCTTCTCCTTTTATTCATTTTCTCCTTTACAGATACACTTCATCTGAAAACAATTTACACACACATCAACACATACACACACACACATATATGTATGTGTGTGTTTCTTAATAATTAATAGATATATTTATTTTTATCCGACATTTTTATTACTTCAATTTATATATATAAAGTTCGAATCCTGTCGGTGGGCACATTTTCTTTATTTTCTCGAATGCACAGTCGGCAGACGAGACAAACACTGTTTAATTAAAACGGGTCGTCTAGTCAAGCACGGGTATCCAATAAATAACGTTTGAGGTAATAATAATAATAATAATAATAATAATAATAATATATGTATGCGTGTGTGTGTGTGTGTGTGTGTGTGTGCGCGCGTTTGTGTGTGTCTGTGTGGAAGGGTGTAGGTAGGATTTAATATATATATATGGGACTTTATTATTGTGTACAAGTAAAGCTGACATCATAATGTATCTTCTAACTTGGAACTTCAATCAAAGCTCATTCTTTACTATACGTGCATCCATTAATTATATATGTGCACGTATTACAGTAGATATGATATTGTTCATATTCAGTAAAGAGAAGACAAGATTAATAACATTAACCTTCAAACTGTTTACACATCTGGTTTAAACTACACACTTTTATATACTTATCGCTATATTCCTTGCTCCCATGATCTTTATGTTGCCATATTGAGCAAGACTATGAGCTTCAGAAACACAGAATCTCTCGGGCAGAGTTAATTGTTACTTCTATCTGACTCTATTACATTCATATTATGACAACATTATATATCATTTCATTTTCTCTCCTGCTCGTCATATTTTACAGTCATGTCATATTGCGTTCACTTCACATATACCCTTGCGAAAGGTATGGGTACATCCATTCCCCCCACAACTAAGAATTAAATAGCCTGGAAGACTGGAATCTGCAGTTTTGGTTGGCAAGTAGTTTAGAAGAGCAACAACCATTGAATTCAACCCCCGTGGAGAAGGCAACGAGAAATCACTCTACTCTATTGCCTAAGAACACCTGCTTGCTGTCTTGTGTCCTACTAAGTAATGCTTAAAATATAAACTCTCTTCTGCTCTTCGTCTCTCTCTCTCTTGTTTGCATTCATATGCTGTTAACAGAATTAAGAAAAGTCTATAATTGACACAGTTCACCCCCACACTTGATTTATTTCAAGCATACCAACGCTCGCATTTACAGTTTAAAACTTTCCAAACTTCACCTTGCAGAAATCAAACATATCGATCCAATTCGATCAACCCTTACTTATTATCACATGCGCACTGATGAACACCTATTAGCCTGTCGCCCAACTATTACCCCGAGTTGCAAGCACGTTTACCTGTTCCTGTCTTTCTCCTTTCTCTTACTCAGCTATGCAATCACAGCATACACACAACTCTCCCAAATTTCTCTATGGAAAACATACATATTTTTAGTAGTTTCCAATTTTAAATTTAGCATATTCAATATCGTCTTCCTTTAGTGTCCTTATGTAGTTACACTTGTTTTCATTGCTACCCGCACATTAGATGGATGTACACATAATCTCTGCATTTTTTCTTTGTCCTACGGATATTATCCTGAAAAGACATAGCACAGATAGATAGATAGATAGATAGACAGATAGAAAAAGAGAGAAGGAGAGACACAAAGAGAGAGAGAGAGAGAGAGAGCGAGAGAGAGAGAGAGAGAGAGAGAGAGAGAGAATAAAGGTTTTTCTTGAGTGTAGCCAGTAACCCACATTTTAACAAATTTTAAGATATAATTTTTTGAAATCCTCACAGTATTTAGTATTCTTGAAGTTATCGCTAACATTTTTGTCGAGATTCACAAACTCTACGTTTCGTTCAATTTCGCAAACCAATCGATGAAATTTGAATAAGCTGATTTGTTTAGAAAAATACTTTCACATAAACCCTACTTTTCGGTTTAATAATTTCTTTAATTTTGTAGGACTTCATGGTAAACAATATTTTTTAAGAAAATTTATTTTTTCCTTTTTCCTTTTTTAACAGCGTAGAATAATTTCTTAGGGTTTCTTACTCTTGAGAATGCTGCATACAACTGGTCATGCGTAAATATTTCTTTCTGGAGCCAAATTACAACTTTTTAAACGTTTGGGCTTGTGATTTGTTTATAGTTCTCGCAAACACAAGGCGAACTGGAAACTGGATTTTTGTATATAAAAACTTAAAGAAAAGATATGCAAAAAATATTGTATTTTTATTAAATAGGCATTTATTATTTAAATCATGAAATTGTTTTTAAAATAGTGGGAGTATTTTGTATGTTGAATAATAAAACTTTTAATTTTTCCCAAAAAATGAATAAAAATGTATTGTACTAAGCTACCCACCCTAGTAAAACTAACTGTACTTCGTACCCTCCTATCTGTATACACTTCTCCCCAAAATCTGGTTTCGATCGGTCAATGTATGTCTATTTAAGAGGGTGTGACAGACAGACAGACAGACAGACAGACTAACGGAAGTCAGAGAATTTTATATATAGAAGAAAGAAAGGTGCATTCATCGTTAAAATAAGTGTATGATCTTCATATTTTGGATACAGACGCAGATCGGTGATTAGTAGGTAGGGATTATCAGTTGAGATGGGGATTGTTTTTTTTTTTGTTTTTTTTTTTTTTTAAATCTGTGACAATTGGAGACAAGTACAGAAGTATCAACGTAATAAAGTTGATACAGGTGTGTAATCAGTGATTGCTTTTTTTGTTGCGCTATTTCGTTTATAACCTGTACTTCTTTCGTTGGCATTCATCTTCAGATAATTTTCAAATATTCATTGTTTTTCTTGTTTCTGTTTTGTACATGGCGGATTTATTATAAATTCTTTTACCTTAAAAATTCTTCTAAATCATTTCTTCTAATGTCTGCCTTCTTTTCGTTTTATTCTTTTACAACTTTTTCTTTTTTGTTTTATTCTTTTTTCATATCCGTCCATATTTATTCTAGATTGTTTTTTCTTTCTTGTCTTTTCTTTATCTGTCTCTTCTCAAAATGAAGCTTGTCCATATTTTGTCTTGGTTCCCTTTTCTTTCTATTCTTATATTTTTCTCATCTTTGTGCTCCTTCTATCTCTCCTTTCCATTATGTCCACCTATATTTTGTATGGGTCCCTTTTTCTTTCTTTTCTTTTCCTTCTGTTCTCTTTATATTCATTATATTTCGGCTTTGCTTTATGTATTGCTTTCTCCCTTTTTTAACACGATAGTTCCATCCAACGCTGTTTTCTCTGACCAGCTTTCAGTTCCACACACCTCCCATTATTCCCAAGGTGAGATTGTCTTTGGGCCAAAGACAATATCACCTTAATCACCAACTCCATACCGCATGCCATATTCTCCCTAACATTCATCCTTTCCTCATGTTAGACCCAAACCCTTAATCTTTTTGCCACTCGAGGCGGAATATGTCAGCTGACTGTTTGCACATACATGATATAACATGATACAATAGTACAGACAGACAGAGATGCTTTTCATTAGGCACCTTCAATCCCAGAGTAATTATCTTTTCAAACAGTCCTGGCTGCTTTCCCTTCTGTTTTCCTTTTTCTATTCTTCACGCGCCTCCACATTCGTGCCGCTTTCCATTCCAGAATTTCCACTCACCCACAAATAATCGGCGTTTATTCAATATTTTGTTTGCACTGCATTCAACACGTCCATCTTCAGCAAATCTATTGCTATTACTTCTTCACTTGTCCTCGAAGTCCTTATTTATACATTAGCTTCTTTCTTTTCTTTCGTTTCCTTTGTGTCCAAAACCGACTCATTTTTACGAAACAAGACTTCTTGTGATCGTTACGCAGTCATCAGGAAATCTTTATGTTTGGGGCACGTGATACACTCGGCTTCGTGGAACGGCTTTACGTAAAAGAAATGATCGGAATTAATCACGGTGTTGGCGAACAAACTACTTGTAACTATCAGTCCCTTTTTTATAGGGCCTTTTCTTTAATAAGTGCATCGATTGATTCGGATGCTTGCTTGGGGCAAAGCTACAACTGCTCAGCAAGTGAAGCACTCTGTAATGTTATGATATAATGTTTTATTTGCTTATTTTCTAACAGCAACTATTTTAAGAGGTTTTATGAGTAATAATAATAATAATAATAATAATAATAATAATAATAATAATAATACATGATGCATTTCAGTTGTTTGCACTTCATTACACGTTTTTAATGCATCAACTATGCATTTATATGCTAATTTTATATTAACTGGAACTATACGTGAAAACTTCAGTTATCCTATTTGAATTTTCTGATGAATCTTAATTCTTAAGTTAATGATTGAATATGCTCATAGCGAGTTCTATGGCATAAAATATACGTAGAAATTCCCCTATTGAATCTTATTGCTAGTTGTTATTTTAAGAAGTAAGGGGTACAAATGAAAAGTTTTGAAATTGACAACTTTTTCCATTTCATTGAAACAGAGGCTCAACACTTCTTTCTTTTCCTCACTGAAAGCAAGTAAATCTTTGATATATCTTTTCCATCTTTCCATACGTTCAAAACGGAATAGTCCATTATTTGTGAGGTAATGGCAGGGTGTTACGGTCGTGCTAACTAAGGAAGGAGATGCATAATTATAATAAGATGTTAATATTGTTAGAAGGCACTTATAAGATTCGAATTCTTTTAATTGAAATGTACAAAGTTTGACTTGAATCAAATGAATTGGATGCGACTTTTAGGTATTAAGATAAAAATGAAGAGCTATAAAAAGAAATCCAGGCGTCATAAAATACAAATATCGCTAAGTAAATATTTGTTTTCAGAAGAGAGTAAAATGAGCAATATGTTTGAAAATTGGTCTCGGTAGAATGCTGTGCTAACAAAGGAAGTTTTTACTTAAAATAATGTAAATTTGAAAGAAATTACTCAAACATCAGGCATTCTGTTTTCGCGGATTTCTTGTATTTCCCCAAGCTGAATGAAAATGTTTAGAAATGAGTTGAGTCTTAAGGTTTATATTATGCTGATGTTTTCATAGAAGAAAGAAGAATTCTACTAAAATGTCGACCAGACAAAATAATTTATATATTCATTAGGCAACTTATATACAATATTAAAACATCATGTAGATCAGTTTTCTGTTTTCTAACCATCTACTTTACAAACAAACCCGCAAGGTAGTCTGGTGAGAAAGTTACTGAAGATTTGATGTCACAATCTCGTAATTGACACCGTGTACACGCTTCCACCCACGTATATATAAATAACCAAAATATAGTAATAAATTCAGTTCTGCACTCATGGGTAATACTTCTAAGCTAACGACCATCAATAGCAAACTTTACGAAGAGAGTAAGACACAAAGTTATTACTAAAAACGCTGGTTAATCTAAGAGTTACGTATCGAAGGAAACGTCATCGAGGAGAATGTGATGTGACAGAAAGACGTGCACCAGCAAGTGGGACGACCATGGCCGAAAAATGTTTTTTTAAAAAGAGCCGGTTTCACACTGGATAAACTCTATACAATCTAGACAGGTGCAGGAGTAAGTGTATCAATTGCTACCATGCACGGAGTGATGCGGGAGATGGGATACATCAACCGAGTACCAAATACCAATCCTCTTCTCACAAACAGATTGTGTCATTAATGACTGACATGGTTGAAAGAATAGTAAGACTGTTGCTCAGTGGTATGATGTGATGCTTTCTGATGAAGTTTTTTATGTTGTTCGGGGAAGAGGGACAAAATTCCAGTCGTTTGAAGTCCAGCTTCAGACTTCATTGATGATATGGAATACCATGTTGTTTTCAGATGTAGGGCCACATTACTTTAGGTTCATAGTAAACATAGCGGTCTACCAGAAGACCTTGGGACACTTGGAACTATTTGGCGATGTGGATTTTGCGTCCCAGCTAGGTTAGACTCCTAAATCTAAGGCTAAATCTATTTTGTTTGCTGATCATCATATATGCTTTTTTGCTGTTTTGGACACGAATACTATTGAAAATTGATGGAATATAGTGAAGAAGGTACCCAGCTTGTGTTCCAACTATTGAGCTATCATGGGTGTATTACACATGAACAGTAACGTGGGTTGCAGTTTTCAAATCTATTATTAGTTCAGAGTGTCACTGATGTCAAAGAAGGACAACATATGGATGGTTAGTTTAAACCCATTTTTCAATTTGTTGCCTACCTGCTCGATTGGGATAATAAAGGAGTGTTTTTTATTAATACTTACAGGGAAACCACTTTTGCTAAGATTACACAAAACTACTAGAAATAGATTAGTTTAGGCCCAGGGAAACAATTTATATGAAATGTCCATTTCGAGATTTGACTGATGAAATATACCATTTAAAAAAATAATATGCATGTTTTTGAAATACACACACACACACACACGCACACACACACACACACACGCACACGCGCACACACACACACACACATATATATATATATATAGAGAGAGAGACTGGCGCGTTTCTGACCATGAGTCCTGGGTTCTTACCATGGTCGATTTGTTAGGAAGGAGATTCTTGATGTTATCGGTCTGGAGGGATGCCGATCGCAGCGTGCGGCACCTTTGTAAAGTGCCTGAAAACTATAACAAAGGGTGACCCAAACATTGCCAGTGAAATTTGGTAGACGGAACACTTGGGACCGTTGAGGTCACGAATGGTCAACAATCTGAACTTGAGTGTGCTGGTGTTTTTCAGATTTCACCTTTTCATATTATGTAGTGTTACCAGAATGGAATTCAAATTGTCTTAAGTAGTCGTTTTACCATTTGATCAACATAATATGCATAGTACCTGGAAGGTGCAATATACCTTTTATTGTAACACAAACAATAATTAAGTCCCCAAAACAGTCATCTCTTGAATGCATAAATACCCACAGTCAATATTTTGCAGAAGCAACTTTTGCTGAAGTTGCAGCTGAAAGTCTTTGGGGCATGTCTCTACAAGCTTTACACATTTAGAAACTGAAATTCTTCTTTGAAATTTCACTCAGTTTCGATACCGTCTGTGAAAACCAATTTTTAAGTATTGTTTCAGATTATCAATTGGATTTAGGCCTGTACTTTAACTGCATCATTGTCACACACGCTTTGATCTAAAACATTCCAATGTAGCTCTGACTGTATGGTTAGGGTGTTGTCCGGATGGACGGTTTTAAGTCCTTTGTTTACTGCAACAGGTTTGAGGAGTGGCCTGTATTTGGTTCCATCCATCTTCCGACCAATTTTCACCAATTTCCCTGTCTCTATTGAAGAAAAGCATGCATGTTTTACTCTGTATATAGTGTGTGTGTGTGTGTGTGTTTTGCATAAGCAAAAGTGCTATATTTATGGGATAAAGTGCTGAATATCAGAGCTAGAGCGTGTGTAAATATAAAAGTGAACATTGAAGTCAACACTTAGAGGCGACAGGCTGTTTCATGCTTGACGCAATTGTCAGGCCACGATTATATATATATATATATATATATATATATATATGTGTTACTTGCGCTCATATCCGTTGCTAGAGGGGTCGCGTCCCAGATAATCCCGATCCTTCCATGTGAACAGATTTTACTGGCAATTCTTACTCGCACCCCTTCCGACTGCAAGGGCGATCTCCTGTTCAAAAGACCTATTATGTCTTGAAGGAAATAGATAAAAAGATCACTCCCGGCTTCTTTTAGTTGTCCTGAGTTGACATCTTTGCCTAATTTGGTTGTGGTCTCCTAAGTGCATAATTTGCAACTTCATTATTGTTCCTTGAAACTGATATTTCTAAAATATGTGACTTTTATTCATTACTGTTTCTGCTACGGATTCAGGTGACTCACTTACATATGCATCATAGTCTTGATGTTAGTGATAACGGCTTACCTTCGAGCTCTTAGCCTTGACAGCCATTACGCTAAAGTGCCTAATGCGAAACTCATTCAATTTCATCTGGAAATTTTAGTACCTTGAGCAAAAAAGAAATCATTCATGTTATAAGCTGACCAGGTAAAGATCAACAAGTTACACTTACTGGCTCGGTGCTGAAGGAAGGGGTGTATCAATTCATAAAATAAATGGGTGTATCACTTTAACCTCTTATTTCAATTGGACAGTCATTTGTAGTTATATCAGGTTATGAAGAAGACGGTTAGTGTTTTGATAAGGAAATAGATTTTGTCGCCTAGTTTCGTTTTCAGCAGCTGACAGTTAAAATTAGTTGCAAGGCCACAGTTACTAGAAGTTCTTTTAGTATTGCAATAACATCTATTACACCTTGTGTTAATTTACTAAGGATTTGCCATAAGTGCATATTTGTAATTTCGCGTTTTTGTGCCGAAATGCATTTTTTATGTAAAAGGTGAAAAAAACGGATGCATAGATTTCAAATTGGTTAGTGTTTTAAAAGTCATTAGTCTTTCTTATTTCTGGGATTATTGTTGGAAAGTACCATCTTTGTTGATGTAGTGCAGAAAACTAATTTATTACAATGAGAGTTGGCATTTCTTACTGAATTGCATGCCAAAACTTTTGGTAACTTTCATGAATTTAGTTTTCATCGTATCCACTTCAGTTGCTTCACAAATTACATTGTGTATATAATCACAAGCTTTCTCCAGATTGTGATCACAAATAGATTTGTCCATGGTTGTCGGAAAAATGAGTTAGCATAGGAGCCTTGTAAAATCGATAGCTTTGACAAAGCAGTTAAAAGAGTTTGTGTATGTGTGTGTGTGTGAAAGAGAGAGAGAGAGATAGAGAGAAAGGGAAAGAGAGAGTAGGGGGAATGAGAGAGAGACGAGGATGGGATTTGGGATTTGGGAAGGGGGAGTCGAGGGCAGATATTATGTTATATTAAAAGAGAATTGTGTTCCCAGTGATCTTCAAACAGAGTTTGTATTAAAAACTGAAGCTAAGCATAAAGTTGTCTTTATCTGTTCATTGTTTTGGAGAAATCTATTATTATTATTATTATTGCTTCGTTTAATTTCTGTCGTATACTTATTTTCTTCCGGGTCCCATCCAAAGATCTAAGGTCAGAAATGCCATGACAATATTTTCTACTCAACATTTTTGTAAAAAATAAGAAAATAGACAACTTAAGAGCACGCACGTTTTACATAGATAAAGCCCTTTGTAATGTATGAGCTGTACTTTTGAATACAATGTTTTGTATTTCTTCTAAGCATGGACTATCAGGGATCTCTTCAATGAGTCTACGGGAAAGTTTTCAAATCAAACTGAAGGCTCCAATTATAACAGGAATTATTGATGCCTTCATGTACCACAATTTTTAGATTTCCACTCCTTGTATTTGATAGGTCTATGAAGATCTTCAAAGATACATTACAGGGACTTCCATGTCAATAAGAAAGCACATTCTGTTTTTGTGGACTTTGATCACGATGTTTGGGAGAATAGCTTTTGATTGTTCTGTCTCCGTGCATTGTAAAGTTCCATAAAATTGTTACAAGTTCTATGTTTGTAACAGGGTTCGGGTGGTGTTCATACCAGTTTCTTACAGTTTCCTTTCCGTATAAGTTGCAGATTTTCCAATGAATATATTGGCCGAATTTTATATTAAGTCTGTGCTAACACCATGCAACCTGATACAAGATGGTTAATTATTTCTGGATATTTATCACTTAATCTGAATTTGGGGTTAACACAATTTTTAGTATGTGTGCTTGACAATTTCTATCTGGAAAACATTGGTTCTGTGCAGCAAGAATAAACCCTTCGGTTTCAGCATTTAACCCTGTGCTACATAGCTACTGATGGGTACGGGATTTTTCGACATCAGCTTTTTGTAAGGTTACAGTATTGACCATGAAGAAGCTTATCTTATCGTTTTTGCATTTTGGATTCCTTTATTGCTGAATAAAGTTTATTTCTTTCATGCTTTTTGACACAGATAATCATCCAGTCTTTTGTAGTTTCAGATATCTTTGCAGACCGATTGTTGTAGGTCTATAAGACAATTCTAGTTGAATTAATCTTCTGCCTTCTTCTTCTTCTTATTATTATTATTAATAATAATAATAATAATAATAATATTATAGCTTTAATTTGAGTATACAGGACGAAACATTGAGCTCTCCACGAACTCCGACTTGCTTGAATTATATTTTGTCTTAATAAATGCTACATTTCTCACATCTTTTATGAAATATTTGTGTCTTGTTGAAGAATGTAATTTCGTAATTTAAGGTTCAATTTTATTGATAACTCTTCCTGGCAGTCAATGTAAAATTTTGATATCCGTTGTGGTCAGTAAGAGATATTATACAGTTTGAGATATCTCTTTTATACAATCATAAAATAATTGTAATAATTAGCGAAGAAACAAAATGTGCAGTGAATTATAGATTAATGTTCATGTGAAACACGCACTAAATAACAAATTATCCCTCCGTTTCTTTTAACGATAGTTTTGTTAACAAGGATTATTCTCCTTTTTTGGTTGTGGCTATTATGCGAAAAAATTTATTCCATAAAATGGTTATTCTATAAAAGTTGTGTGTACCAAGCAATTCATCGTAAAAAGTACTGAGATAATCTCGCTCGAATAGTAAATACCAGGGGGTTTGATTTGACACCGTCTTTATGTGTTGAGCCGCAGTTTTAGGAGATTTAACTCAATAACAAGCAACTGGCTTTTTTGTGACGTTTTCTACAGGCTGACAGTTTTGAACCACTTGTATATTTCTCTTCTAAAAAATTATCATCGTTTAACTTTAGTTGTTGTTACATATGGTAATCTGGTAATCTAGGTTGATCTGAACGTGGGTTGAAATATTTGGCATCGATTTTTGCAGTTCTAAGTAACAAGTTTATGGAGTTGAGAATGATTTTTGTTCAATGCTAGAACTGACTAAATCTACCGCAAATGCGTCAGATATTAATATTTCTTTATGTTGTAGTTATAGCTGTGGACCGGATTTCTCGCGGGCTAAAAATACATGCTTTTTTCTGGCAAATGAAAACCTATTAAAAAAAGAAAGATGTATGTCACTTGGTAAAAATAACTAAAGCAAATCCCATTCAATACACTTAGATGGTATAATTCCATGTTGTGAGCCTGTTCTTCAAATTCTTCACGGATGAGACCATATCAGTGATTATAGAAAAGCTTGAATTCAACATTCGGGGAAGCGCATTCTACCAGACAACCTAATAGAGAGGCTAACTTTTTGTGTAGAAGCAACAAAATGCCACTTGGGTTCTTAAGGTGCGATTCTGGAGTCATAATTACCCCAAATAAGCTGATGTAGCATGATAATAGCATAATGTGCTTTGAGGAAATGTTCCTCAAAACTACACCACTGATATCTTACCACTGATCGGAATACATATATGCCACTTTCATACTCTAGTCACACTCGAAAGGGGTGAAGGTTCTGCTGTACTAAGTGAATCCAATGTATTTCACTATGAGGAAAACAAAAAAAAAATCGAGTATCTGTTGTGGATTCCGGGATGAAATCCGGTATCAAATAATAACAAACGCCAAGAATGAATATAGGAAATAAATGTATTAACGTAATAATACAAACTGGTAATACAGGTTAGTAGTTCCAGGAATGCGGGGTTAGTAGACAAATATATATATAGTTTTTGATATCGACGTATCGCTGCATGACTTCTGACTGAGTCTACGTGCTTGTTACTGTGACTCTTGCCGTTACGTTATTCTACCGACCGACTTTACTCCTACTACCTCTGTTACTTGACTGTTCGGGTATTCACTGGCAGTAATATATGTATACCCTGGGTGAGTCCATTTGTGTAAAAAGTGGAGACCCCTCAACAGTATCAAAAAGAGTTTTTTTCCATTGACATCGCTATTATTTTAACTATCTGCACTCCTCGGCAATTTTTATTCTTTTAAAAAGCGATAATTAGAATAAAACCTAAACATATGCCGAAAGTGAATATATACAATTTTGGTTCTTGAGAATTTACAACAAAAATATCAATCACTATTTATTAGATTGTTTATTTACAAGAAATAATTTCATATTTGCAACATTGTAAAAACTAGATCAATTAAAACAAATGAAATCCAATATTTATCATTTTACAATTTATAAAGAAATAAATATGAAAACTTTTTTTAATCATAAATTTATAAACATTTACTTAAATGTTAAAATATGTGAACCAACAATAAGGAACCCTTATTAATTACCATTTTATAAAGTTTGAATCAATTGGCAATTAACCGATTTTTTGCTAACCATTCCCGTAAACAATGTAATAAATAAATAATTTAAATAAACCATTTAATAAATAATTAGTGTTTATTATTTTTGGTGTAAATTCTCGATAACAACGAAAATGTATATATTCACCTTCATAAGTTTAGGTTTTATTCAAATTATAATCAGCTTTTATTAAAACAAAAAACATTGCCGAGGAGTGAAGGTACTTTAAATAATAACCGTGTGTCAATGTAAAAACCGATCATTTGACGCACAATTTTTTTCGGATACGAAGGTCGAAGTTTGCCGAATTGGCATCACCAGAAACACATTAGATTGCTCTGATCATGCATGAAACGAGATGTAAACCCACTAACCTTTATAGAATGAAGTAAAGTTATAAACCGTAAGCAGAATGGGCGAATAAGAACATTTAAAAAATCTACGCCCAGACACTCTGCTCAGGTAACACCCAGCAGACCGAGCATAGACTAATAGCTTGTAAATGCCATTAATATGGAAAAAAAGAAGTGAACAAAGTTTTGAACATACAGACGCAGGCTGCCGACTGGATGTGTACGAGAAGTGCATACGCTCTCAAAACAATATTCTCAAAATCTACGTAAAGAATAAAAACATCAGAACACATTGGATGTTCAGTCAGTGTTCAACGAACCAAAAAAATGGAATGCGATACAAAACGTTCTTTTAGTTCAGGAATCCCGTCTGATTTATATATAGGTAGGTGGAAAAATTATTCAGTTCTTTTGGCAATGCCACTGGTATGGAGGTGGCATTGCCACCTTCATACCAGTAGAATTGATCTATTCCTTTTAGTACAGTGGGGAGATGCTTTCTCGGAGATAATTCTTCGAGGGTTAAGCTTCCACTTTTTATGTAGCAAAAATTACTAAATGTTTAGCAGAGACGACAGGCAAATAATGCACACTGTCCGCCCAGAGGAATTATGAATAATTAATTATAGTCGCTAACATCAGGTATCAAATGCAATACAAAACTTAAGAGTTAACTTAAACAGGAATTTTCTCTGTGAATGTTATTCATAAATCGTTTTCATTAATGTTTTATTCTAAGGTTGCATGCATTATCAAGGAGGACCGAAGTGCTTTTCTTTGGAATATCATGAAACGGCAAAACTATCAAACTTGGCGAAATCTTTCAAATGTGTTATTCTTTTCCTTTTTATTACTTGATTTATTTGTCCAATCAACGACTATTTTTATTTATTTATATATCAAAAATCAAAAAGAAAACTTAGGAACGATTTAGTGCTGATTAATTTTCGTTCGGCCCACGGAACTGAATGAAGCAAAGCATTTCTAATGAGTGCTGCTTCTGTGGAGGCCCGACCCGACCGATTGCCTCGTAGCCAGGGAGCCCGAAATTCGCCGTGCGCCAACCAAATATTAGCTCCAATGAACAGAGAACTGCTGATCAATCGGTTGATGGTCAATGAGCGTGAAATGGAGAGAGATGTGGCCTACCTTAATTGCTTCTGTACTCTGACCACTGGTCAGTGTCCGGCCGATTGCTTAGTTTCATCCATAGATGCTTCGGCAGCCAAGTCAATTAAGGTAGCTGCAATGAATTCATCCCATCCTTTATATTTAGGTGACTATACGCAAACACTAATTTAACAAACATTTCACACACACACACACACACGCACACACACACACACAAGCACACACACACACACACACGCACGCACACACACAAGGTCTCAATGAAAGCTTTTGTGAATATTTAAATACATAAAATTGACATTTATGCATACTGTGTGTTTCTGCGCGCATATACTCGCAAATATAGGCAAATATATATGTAGTTGTAGACGCATATGAAGATGATTGATAGAAACAAAAGAAAATAAAGAAACCATCTGTTTTGATTATTCGATAAAAGAATACAGCTACATGCACAATATACAACTATCTCCTGATATTTTTATGATGTATGTCCTCAATTATTCATAGAATATACAGTTTAGTCTATAAATGAGTACATCTCATATCACTTCTTTTAAACTAATTATGGTAGGATTTTATTATATCGAATTAATCATTACACAAACAAAACTGATATTATTGGGCATAATTTATGAACAGAGTCTAAATCATTGAAACTCGGTTACTGAGGAGATGAATATGTTGCCAGTCAAAAATAATACACGTTTATGGAAAATAGTTTATATAAAATCAATAATCGGTGTAACCGCCTTTACTTTCTATTAATGTTCGTAAATTTAACGGCAATGACATCACTAGATTTCAATATGTTACAGTAACCTTCAACATTCGTGTTCCCGTTGATGAAATGATGCTTACCACCGCCATTGGAACTCATATGTTTGCAGACAGTGACATTTCCATCAATATGTTTTAATGTCGAAACCAAACACTATTTCTTGTACGGCTCGCTATGATGATACCAAACATGTCAGATGCCAAGTCGGTTGTTTTTCGTCTAATCTGGCCAGAGTAAAGTGTCCTGAAATATTGGAATCCTATCCTTATTCTATTGCTCAAACTTTAAACGAACCTCTTCGTTTCGATTTCAGTCGTCGTTACCTATGCGGTCGTCATTCATGTAAGATGCAGTTTTTTTTTCAAAATATGTTTGATTGCTGTACTAACAATACTCACAACACACACTCCTTTGACTTCATTAAAAACATTTCAACAAATCTTCTTGGTGTTAGATTGGATTGTGGAACTGATCGTTTCTGTAAAGCTTCAATATTTCTACTGTTACATTGCTTACATTTTAGAACAGTGTTTTTGCTCGACTTCAGTCTTGTAGCTGCATTTTTGAACCCATTGTTCTGGAAACTTGCTTATATAAATTGGAAGAGAGTTCTTTTCGGTGAGTAACTATGGAATTGCAAGAATTTCTAATTCTAATTTCTTCAATTGTATATTATATTTAAGTTTTAGCCCCTTATAAAAATGATCAATAATTGATTAAAATATATTTTCTGTATACAGTGAAAAAACCTCGAAAAATGTACATGAATAACACAACTTTCTACTTTCTATTGTATCTAAAACTAAATCTTACAATAGGAAAGACGTTAGATGTAATTCATACCTTATAGAAAAATTAAGACAGTTAAATAACCCTAACATATTAAAAAAAAGAAATGATTTGATGGTCACTTGCAGGCCTAAAAATAAATACGTATTGAATAAATACCTTATGATCGATGCAAATAATGGACCACCTTTAGCCAGGTAGTTTCATTCGATGGCAAAATAACCATCTTAGGATCGATCAATGTGAATAATGGACCACGTTAAGACAGATGGTATCATTAATTCTCAAAATAACCTTATGATCGATGCGAATGATGGACCACATTGAGCTAGGTGTATCTTTCGATCTCAAAATAATCTTTTATGATCGATTCGAATAGAGGACCACGTTTAGCCAGGTGACATCATTTGATTTCAAAATAACCTTATGATCGATGCGAATAATGAACCACATTTATCCAGGTATTATCGTATGATCTCAAAATAACCTTTTATGATCGATGCTAATAATGGATCATTTTAGCCAGGTTATATCATTATATCTCAGAATAACTCTCTTATGATCGATGGACTACCATTAGCCAGGTGCTATCATTTGATCTCTAAATAACCTTCTTCCTATCAATGGTTTAAATTTCAATATGCGCGCATTTCCCATATAAGCATTTATGTTATCATGCAACAGAAGCATGCCCCAACGAACAAACACATAGCCTGATCTCTTGTCGTAATTCAAATTGTTCATCAATGAAAATACATAGTTAATTAAAAATTGTAGAAATAATGCAGAGTCATCAATATAGAGAGTTGTACTTGTATTGAAAATACCTTTTTAACAGAGAACATCAGAGTAAATCTGGTTTATGTATCGAAAACGAGCACGCATAAATATATTCAATTTTTTATTTACAGAAAGTTAATTTTCCTCTGTAACAAAGATAACAGGATTATATTATGCCTAGTTAAACGCCACACAAACAAATCATTAGTTATTAAATTATGAGAAAACTTTAAATCACCAAAACACTTTTGTCAGGTAGATGAATATAATGCTAGTTACGAAAAGTAAAATGAAAAATCAATATTTAGTTAAACCTCTTATATTTTCCATTAATGTCTGTAAACTTGACGACATCGTTAGAGATAGACAGTCATAGTAATGTTTTTCTGCTTCTATAATATGCCTGTAGACTTGACGACATCGATAGAGGTGCACAGTAATTGGAATGTTTTTCTGCTTCTATAATATGCCTGTAGACTTGACGACATCGTTAGAGGTGCAAAATCATTGGAATGTTTTTCTACACCTATAACATGCCTGTAGAGTTGACAACATCGTTGCAGGTGCACAAACATTGGAATATTTTTCTATTCTATAATATGCCTGTAAATTTGACGACATCGTTACAGGTGCACAATCATTTGAATGTTTTTCTCCTTCTATAATATGCCTATAAATATGACGATATCGTTATAGATGTACAGTCATTGGAATGTTTTCTACTCCTATAATAGACCTGTAAACTTGACGACATCGTTAGAGGTGCACAGTCATAGTAATGTTTTTCGACTTCTATCATATGCCTGTAGACTTGAAGACATCGTCAGAGGTGCACAGTCAGTGGAATATTTTTCTACTTCTATAAAATGCCTGTAAATTTGAAGACATCGTTAGAGGTGCACAGTCATTGGAATGGTTTTCTACTCCTAAAATATGCCTGTAAACAATACGAAATCGTTAGTTGTGCGCAGTCATCGTAATGTTTTTCTGCTTCTATAATATGCCTGTAAACATGACGACATCGTTAGAGGTGCACAGGCATTGGAATGTTTTTTTGACTTCTATAATATGCCTGTAGACGTGACGACATCGTTAGAGGTGCACAATCATTGAAATGTTTGTCTTCTCCTATAATGTGTCTGTAAACATGACAGCATCATTAGAGATGCACAGCCATTGGAAAGTTTTTATACTCCTATGATATGCCTGTAATTTTGACCACATCGTTAGAGGTGCAGAGTCATTGAAATGTTTACTACTTCTATAATATGCCTATAAATTTAAAGTTAAACCTCTTATATTTTCCATTAATGTCTGTAAATTTGACGACATCGTTAGAGATAGACAGTCATAGTAATGTTTTTCTGCTTCTATAATATGCCTGTAGACTTGACGACATCGATAGAGGTGCACAGTAATTGGAATGTTTTTCTGCTTCTATAATATGCCTGTAGACTTGAGGACATCGTTAGAGGTGCACAATCATTGGAATGTTTTTCTACTCCTGTAATATGCCTGTGAACTTGACGACATTGTTAGAGATGCACAATCGTTGGAATGTTTTTTTCTACTTGTATAATATGCCTGTAGACTTGACGACATCGTTGGAGGTGCGCTGTCATTGGAATGTTTTCTACACCTATCATATACCTGTAGATTTGACGACATTGTTATAGGTGCGCAAACATTGAAATGTTTTTCTACCTCTATAATATGTCTGCAGACTTGACGACATCGTTAGAGGTGCATAGTCATTGGAATGCTTTTCTCCTCGTATAATATGCCTGTAGACTTGACGAAATTGTTGGAGGTGCGCAGTCATTGGAATGTTTTTCTACTTCTATAACTTGCCTGTAGACTTGATGAAATGTTAACTGAGTCTGTCCTGCTGTATGGCAATGAATGCTGGAAAATCTCCTCAAAGACGAAGAGACTTGAAGCAACAGAAATGTGGTTCTGTAGAAAGATGCTGAGGATACCATGGACCGAACGACGTTTTAAAAACATAAAACCAAACAGGAACTTATACTTAACATCAAATAGAGACACTTTAAGTTTCCTGGTTACGTAATGAGAAAGAGGGCTTGGAAAATCTGCTAGTCACATGACATATTGATGGAAAGAGGGACAGAGGAAAGCAGTGCGTAACACACTTGATGGGCTTGAGCAAATGCTTGGCAGAAAAGAGTTTGGGAGAAATAACCAAAGGACAAAACTTATTAAGAGCTAAATGGGACAGGAAGATGTGGAGGGTCTTGATCACCCATGCCCTGAAGGGACACAGCACATAAAAGAAGACATCATTGCATTGCCAAAAGCTGTTTAAAGCAAACAGATTCGAAAGTACGAGCGCAGAAAAATATTTCAATGTAGAATAAATATAAACAGTCGTATAGATTTAATTGATTATTGTAGTTTCTTTTATAAACGTTTTAATTCATTAAAACGAATCAGGGAAGAGTTGAAGCTTAGGAACATATATTTAACTCTTCACATATACAGAGCGTTGAAAAGTCAGTAAAGGAAAATGCATTATAATCACCAGGAACAGAAACGAACGTAGACAATAGCACACACGGATGGACGTAAAATACAATATTCATATTCAGAGAGACAAGGAATTAAAAGAAAGCTGGGGGAAACAGAATAGAAATTATTACAGAAAAAGAAAGAAAAATATTAAAAGAGAAACATTTCGTAAAGAAAAATGAAATGATAAACAAGAGAGAGAGAGAGAGAGAGAGAGAGAGAGAGAGAGAGAGAGAGATGAAAACTATGCCCATTTTTACATTAGCACACGTCTTCTGTTCCTCTTTTTAACTTCCATGAGTCAGGGGTTTTCTGTCCGTCACTGGTTGCCGACACCATGACACAGCTCTCCTCACAGTAACACACATAAAGCGATAAAGACAGTGAACAAAGCAGGATGGTTGAGCACTGGACAATATGGCCGATGGAAGTTCCATCCACCTTCTTGATCTCGTCCGGCGTGCAGCTCATTAGATAAACGCTTCAGTCGACTGCCAATGCAAATATAATAACCATAATGATGATGGAAATGCAGCGCTGGGATTGTATAGCCACCGATGATCCAAAGATGGGGAAAAGGAGGCGGAATAACGAGACGAAGATGAGTAGGGTGACGTGAGGATAAGAACAGATTAAAAGAGAGAGAAATATAGGGAGAGAGTCAGAGAGAAGGAGAAAAAGAGAGAGACGAGAAAGAGAGACATATACGAAACTTGAGATTCATGAGAAAAGTTAGAGACACAAGTAAGGATTAAGTAAATAAAACTAAATAAGAAAGTAGGGAGAGAGAGAATAAAATATCGTAAAGACAAAGGAGGAAATAGAGATGAGTTAGAAAATGAACGACATGACATTAAGGAGAGAAGGGCAAGGTCAATTGAAGTGAGCTCGTAAAAGAAAGAAAAACAGGGAAGATGAAGAAAAAAATGAAAACAGAACCAGAAGAAAGAGAAAAGAGATCAGAAATAAAAAGACTTGAGAAGGAACAACAAATATTAAGATGTAATACGCAGATATTGTCTATATATCTGTGTGTTGATATATATATATATATATATATATATATATATATATATATATATATATATATGAACACACAGATATATAGACAATATCTGCGTATTACATATATATATATATATATATATATATATATATATATATGGGTAGGAGAATAAGGTTTGGCATAACTGATATAAGTCAGTGACTATTAATAGCAGGATGATGAGACAACCGGAATGATTCTACAGAGACGATGGAAGAGGTCACAAGGCTCCATAGTGATGAGTCGGTTGACCAATTAGAGAAGATGTCACACATTTATCACTTTTCACGCTCTACCAAAGACGCCATTGATCTGATCAAACAAATTCACACGACATGTCATTTTATCCTCCTGCATGTGCACAGGGATTGTGTTGTGTGTATGCACAATACGGTCTCAAAGCATTGGGATATATATTATGTCATGTTTGATGGTGTGTTCATGTCGTGTGTGTGTGTGTGTGTGTGTGTGTACAACACATTCAACCAATTATGTTTCAGTAGTTTTATGGACAAAGCCAGAATCTGCTTATTCATTTGTTCCTTTCTAAGCTTGACAGGTTTACATAAAGATAAAGAGCATTTTGAATGTATATGAGTCGAAACACAACGGTGTGCGTCTGTTAGTCCATATGTTTCGTATTTTAGGTTAGCATTCAAGATTATGTTAGCCATTTATGCGGACACAAGGTTTTTTTTTATAAGGTAACATATATAACTGATGGTGTATAAGTTGAGTGAAATCTTGTTTCTGGATATATCTATACACACACCTTCTCATATTTGCCTCGTAGTTCACTTAATATGAATACTGTTATGTTTTGTGTGTCATTTAACGCATTCATATTGATTAAATAATAAGTATAACTTGTACATCCATAAAAAATCGTGTGTACATTTCTAAATGTAGTGATGTTCTGGACACTGGCTTACCAATACATAATATATGAAATGAATTTTAAGAACATTAGTAATGTAAAGTATTCTGTTATATTATTTTCTCATTGCAAAATCTGTAATTAGTAATTGAATATATTACTCAATAATACATAAATTATTTTTGTCCGTAATGTCTGTAAATTTTGTTATCTCCCTTGCAATGGCGATTAATTTATATATTTAAAGATTTACTTGTGAAAATCTAAGGATTTAAAAAAATATATCCGCATTTTTACGACATGGGTAAATTACTATCTATCTATCTATCGCGAGAGAGAGGGAGAGAAAGAAAGAGAGAGAGAGGGGGGGGGCGAAAGAGAGAGAGAGCGTGAGAAAAAAAGAAAGAATTTCCTTAAGCACTACTTTAAAATGAAATGTACGGTCTAATAAAGGTTAATGCTGAAATACAATGGCAAATGAAACAAGTGTTGCTAGAGAATTTGTTTCAAGAAACAAGGATTCAGAACAATAGAGTTATTCAATTGAATAAATATGCGTAAATGCAACACGTTTTTTCCGATTAGAAACGAAGGCACTAGATGTTATTAAATTGGGTTGGAGGGGAAAAGATTTTCACCCATAGAAAATGTCGACACTTTTTCATGAAGAGTCGATATCAAAAGTTAGAATAAAAGCTTAGAGGTTATAATAGAAAAAGGTGTAAAAGCAAGGTTAGGACAACTCAACTCATGAGTCCCGTTGTTGTCAGTCAAACATTTTCTATGTAAGTATTCAGCTCACAAATGCACGACAATGCAACAGAACCACAAATGGCATAGATTGACAGATAAATGTGCAGTTGATATCACATGCCTTGTTTTTTTGTCGAACGATCTTCACCATATTCATAACTTATAATGCTTTCCATCTTATATTTTGAATGGTAATTAACTTTTATTAGTTTCAGATATTTTTATGCGATGATCCATGTTTGAATGAGATGATCCATTAATAGTAGGTACCTACACGAAATCGTTAAAAAATCAGCATACTGTGAAGAAAATACCCCAAACGTAATGAAAACATAGTTTTATCGTCAAAATCTTTATGTTATTATTATGAGGAAAGATCAAAGATTTTTTTAAAATATTTAATTAAATTTATTATTTCTTTTTAGAACATTCGAATGTTTGATAAAAAAACTTGTTTTTCTTGGGTTAGCGGTTGTACTCACTTTCAGTATAGCAAATGTTAGCCTCTTTTTTTGCGGGGACAGGCACATTAATTTAGAAATTTTGCAAAAATCAAATAATTGTTGAATTTTAGTAACATTTTCAGGACTTATTCACAAAGGAATGAAATTATTTTTGAAGTTTTTTATTAGAAAATCTTATTATATTTTTTATGTGTTTTAACCACTTACTTAATTTTATGAAAACTTGAGAAATTCAACGTAATGTATTGTGACTCTATTTGTTAAAAGTAGATTTTTTTTAAGAATTTAAATCACCAAATTTCTTTTGCAAAATCGGACTACGTTTTTTATTTTTTTGATTCAAAACAGATTTTACCAAAAATTTGTTTTGAATCGAAAAATAAAAAACGCAATAAAGCTAAGACAGTATTTTGTCTATATTTCTGAGATGAGGTACACTATTTACATTATTCGGACAATTGCCTTCATCTTTGTCGCCATATTTATCACAACGTTTCGGCCGTTGTACGCTCTGGCCTTTTTCAGGTGGTTGGAATGTCGAACTGAACCCTTTATTTCGCTCACTGAGCTAGACTGTTCTAGTTCCACGTGCCATGTCTAATGGATGTCAGTTATCAGTTATCTCCTGATAATTCCCCTCTCAAAGTTCTTCATGTCCTTAACCAGGCATTGAACTCACACTCTTTGGGTCCTGTCACTGGATCTAACCAGTGCCTTTATCCACTGTGACTTATTACTGGTTCCCATATTGTATTCATTTCTATGCTTGGTCGGCTTCAGGCGAATTCTATACTTAGACATCATTGCCAGAGTCGAGGAGGTGGCCTTGAGTATCCCTCAGGCTCAGGCGGATGAACTAAGATGGAAGGTGTGACAGACCTTGGAGAAAGCCAAGCCGCCCAGGTCAAACATCACGAAACTGATGAGTCTGGCGAACGGATCCCTACAGAGGAACGAAAAGATCATCATACTACCGGCTGACAAAGGCAATGCAACTGTAGTGATGGACAAATCAGATTATACAAGAAAGATCGAAGACCTCATTAGCAATGGTAGCTACAGCAAAGTAAAAAAGGATCCTACAATGAAAACGGAATGCAAACTGTCACAGATAAGGATCACTTCGCACCTAAGACGTATAGGCAGTTATCGCAGCGTTACACCAAGCTACCTCACATATACGGTCTCCCTAGGATTCACAAAGACGGTATTCTGCTCAGGCCGATTGTTAGTTGCCACGGCTCTGTGTGTCACCCTCTGAATCACTTCCATGTAGATATAATTGACCCATTGATCGGAAAGTCGCCTTCATATGTCTGAAACTCCGCCCACTTCGTGGAAATACTCATAGATTCCCCCATCCTATCCAACCAGATGGTGAGCTTGGGCGTGGTGAGTTTGTTCACCAAGGTACCCACGGAGGAGGCAATCTCAGTAGTCAGAGACAGATTGGCCTCTGACTCATTCCTAGAAGAACGGGCCAGTATTCCAATAGATAATCTGATGGAGTGGGATCACACATATATCGACAGGATGAGGGCTTAGCAATGGGCTCGCCATTATCACCAGCAATGGCGAATATATACATGGAATACTTTGAGGAAATGGCATTAGGATCTATATGTCTAAAGCCAACTATATGGTTAAGGTACGTAGATGACACCTTCATACTCTGGCCACACCATGAAGATGTTCAGGTTCTACTAGACCATGTGAACTCAATAAGACCATCGATACAGTTCACGATAGAGAAAGAGAGTAACAACACACTCCCATTCCTGGATGTTCTAATATCTCGAACAGAGCATGGGTTCAAGACATCCGTATACCGTAAACCGACATTCACCGGAGAGTAACTCAATTTCAACTCCCACCACCCATACAGCGTAAAGAAAGGGATCGTCCGTTGCTTACAGCACCGAGTAAAAGTCATAAGTGGGGACCCAGAGATATTAGATAAAGAATTGGACAGTATAAGTAGTACCCTACAACAAAACAACTATCCTGGGTACATGGAAGCAGCCCCCCAAAACTGGGATAGGCGGTTACAAGAGGAGGACAACAACACTCAGAAAACAGTCTGCCTGCCTTATGTGAAGGGGTTATCAGAGAAAATACAAAGGATCTGCGGTCCATATAACATCAGGACAACCTTCAAAAGCTGGACGACATTTCGCAGATGTCTCCCCCGAGTAAGATCCCCCACAGAGGAGAACATGACTAAAGACTGTGTGTACGCTATCCCGTGCAGCTGCAGAAAGAAATATAAAGGAGAGACCGGCCACCCCCTTAAGGTAAGGCTTCAAAAACACCAGAAAGCTGTAACACGGGGGGAAGCGGAAAAATCAGGCTTGACCGACCACATATGGAGAGAAAAGGGAGATCACCGCTCTCTGTGGGATCAGGTTGAGGTCATAAACAAAGAACACCATTGGAAAATTCGTAAAAGAATCAGCACATATGCTAGGCCACAAAAATCTCCTGAGCTGACCAAGCATAGAAATGAATATAATATGGGAACCAGTAATAAGGAGTGCCAGAGAAAAAGCGATAATAACAACAAAAATCGCAATATGAACTCTGGTAAAAACATTTAATGATAACAGCAAAAATTGCAATATGAGCACTGGTAAAAAATGATTGTTGAAGACATTAGGTTTATAATACCCAAAAATTCATACACAGATGTCCTCAAGGACACATGTTACAATGGATAAAGGCGTTGGTTAGATCCAGTGACAGGACCCAAAGAGTGTGAATTCAATGCCTGGTTAAGGCAGTGGGGAACTTTGAGAGAGGAATTAACAGGAGATAACTGATAACTGATATCCATTAGACATGGCACGTGGAAATAGAACAGTCTATCCCAGTGAGCGAAATAAATAAACAACCACCTGAAGAAGGTCGGAGCGTACAACGGCCGAAACATTGTAATAAATATGGTGATAAAGATGAGGACAATAGTCCGAATAATGGAAATAAAGCTAAGACATTATTTAAATAGAGAAGCTTATATGAATAAAGACAATATTGTTTGAAGAAAATGATTTTTTACAGGATTTTGTTTCATTTTTTCAATTTTAAATTGAATATTTTATAAAGATTTTAAATCTTTTAAAATTCATTTTCAGTGTAATAACTCTTAGGAAACATTGTTATTAAATTATATTGTTAAATCTATATTTAATAATCATATATTGTAAAGCTTATTACAATCTGAGGATCTCGAATATTTAAAAAAGAATTTCGATTTGTTTTTGTATGTGTATATACGTGCAGATTCTGAAGTAGGGATAGGCAAACCGATAAATCTATCCTTAAAAGGTCACGTGTTTTAAGGATTGTCCCCTTATAAAATTTATCGTCTGCTCCACCATACTTAACTATGAGCACGTTCGGCAGTTAATAGAATGTCAATAAATCGATTAACACGTCAGAAAATCATGGCTGAGAAATGCTTGTATACAACATTTTATACTATAAGTGAGTAATATTTGTTACAAATTAATTTAACTTTACATTTGCTAATTTTCCTCAAATAACGTTTCAAAAATAGATATTTAATTTTTTAAAGATTCTTGAACCCGAGAATTAACTTTTGTTTACAAATTTGTCAAAATTGTCGATTTTTATCGATTTTACTGAAAAGAATAAATCTCGATCGATATAATTTCTGTTTGAAATACATTGCAGAGTATATTGCTGACTGGAAACAGTAAATTTTAAATGCTTTAGCTTTCAATTAAAGCTAAAATGGAAAATTCAAGCAAACTTTTTCATTTAAAAAAATTCGTTTTAAACCTTACATATACCGAATTAATGGAGGTACCTAATTAATATGAAAGTAATCAGGATGTTTCTTTTTCGGACTTATAATCAACTTTTAAATAAATACTAGCAGAATTTTGTATTTCTTGTCAAAGGGACTGATTGATGTTCCATGTTCGAGGATACACATTTTTATTTGGAACGTATTGATTACTATGGAGTCTGGACGAAACAACACGCATGTTTTTCTTACAACGGAACGGTACCTTAGAAGTCTGAGGTGAGTGGTTTAAAATTAAACACGGAGAGTTAGTAACAGATATAAAGTAAGATTATTAAAATAATTGTCAAGAATCAATTTCCATTGGTTTAGAATTCTTTGATGAATTTTTAAAATTTTAAATATGATGCATTAATTGTTTTTAATTTTTGAACGTATTTAATGATACTTGATGAAATCCAAATAACAATCTGTAACATTAACGGTCTTGACATAGCATCTCGGCTTCAATCACAATCCCACTGCCGCAACGCAGCTTCTTTTTCCTATAAATATTTTCAGGGTAATTGTTCTGATGAGCTTTTCCCTTCGGTACCTTGACTTCACGAATTTAAGCGCATTACTAGATTGGCAGTTAGGCCTCATAATTTCCCTGTTCAAAATGCTACTTGTAACAGTAAGTTCTACGTTAATAGTTTCTTCTCCCGCACTTTTCTCGGTTTTTGCCTTCCAGTCAACCACTATCTTCAAAAATGTAAATGCAATGTCAATCGTTATCTTCTGTTTCTTTGAATTCTGTTCTTTAATTGTCCTATCTACTTTCTCTCTCTCTCTCTCTCTCTCTCTCTCTCTCTCTCAGTAACCCCTTGCATCCTAGTGGTTTTTATCGCCTTGCTTGGGGTGAAATGATTAAAAACAATATTTTGGCATAAAATAAAAGCAAATAACCTTTTATGCTTCACCTGGCAGTAAATATATTTAGAAATTGACTAACGCAAAGTAAAAGATCTAACAAATGCAGTTATTTCTGTCTGAATAACCAGTGGGTTAAAGTGTTGTTTCGCGAATTTGGTGGCATAGTAATTGTGAGTTCAATCCCAGGGCTGGTTAGTACAGAGTCAGTGGAAATAGAGCGAGCAATTCCAAGAACAAAACAAAATATTCTTAGACAAGGACAGTGGAACGAGAACAATCTACTTTCGTTACAATCACTTCAAGAAGCCCTGCAGGCGCAATAGTTGAAAGGATAACAACAACAAAGATATTAAACAATGTGTACATTAGTCTGACTATGAGTACTGTGATAATTTTCTATCTCAGTTTTAAAATTGAGAAGCAAAATTCTCAAAGGATTCTTAACAAAATGGACTTTGATTTTTGACAATGCCTGAAACCAGCCGAAATCTTGAAATATTAAATAGACTTAAATGAATTATGAACATTTCCTTCATACTTTCAATTCTAATATGTGGAAATCAATCCGTCATTCAAAACGAAATATAGAATATACACAATTTATTTATTCTAATTAACAAACCTTGTTTAAATAAATCCGAAGAGCAAACCAAAAATTTTGGGAATTTGAACAGCTTGATCAATTTGTTTTTCTGATAAATTTAGTACATCTCTCAAAATTATTCGCCAGAAAATAAAAGCAAAACATATTTTATCAATTTATTTGAGAAACGTATTTTGCGCCTTTAGTCCCTTTGGACTTTGGGGAAAATCTGATATATATATATATATATATATATATATATATATATATATATATATATATATATGCGCGCGCACGCGCGTGTGTGTTTAAAAATTCAGCTATAAATAAAAAATATTTCTTAAAAGCGAATATGGATAAAGACAAAAGGAAAATTATTATTTACCAACATTTTATGCTGCAAAATAAGATCCTTACATTTGCTTTGATAAAGTCCTTCAGAGGGCGAAATGCATTGGTAAAGAATAGTTTTCCTTTTGTCTTTATTCTTATATATATATATATATATATATATATATATATATATATATATATATATATATATATATATATATATATATATATATATATATGTCTGTGTGTGTATTTATATATAATCTTTGAGCGTGTGTATGTATGTGTTTTTGTAGGGTATATTGTGTGTGCATTTGTATTTGTGTCTACGTGTATCGAAAACCAATTATTTGCTTCCCTCTACATTTACTTTCAACTCTCTTTTAGATTCTTTCACATTTATTTTCTGTACACCATTTCCTGTCGAATGTTCGCCATTTTTGTGTATATACTTTCTGGTCCTAAACTAAATATAAGCCTAACGTAGTGTGACAGGCGTGCTTCCAACACCAGTCAGGACCGGCGCACCTTAACTCATTTCCTTAAATCCTCGCATTTCGCCCAACTCTTTCTCGTCCCTTCGTCGGACAGATTTCGCCCAGTCTTTCCCGACCAAATATTTACTCTTATTCGTCTGCTATGAATATAGCACCCAGGCTCTATTACTTGTTTTTGCATTGCACACCTGGCTGAAAATGTTAATGTAAATGTTAGGATACAGAAGTGTGTCTTGTCTGGCAAAATTCAACATCCTCACAATATCAACCCCTGCATACTTCCTGTGTCTAATCAACCCCTTCAACTGAAGCGGGCATAAGAAGAAAATATGAATTACTTTTATTGTTACTGATATGCTTAAAATGTTGTAAGTTGTATAATCTTTTTCTTAAGATTCTTTTAAGTTTTTTCTTAAAAAAACAGTTTATAAAAACTTAACGTACAAACATTTAATTAAAGCAAAAAAAAGTAAAAACCTCTGAAATTCAATGTCTAAAAAATAAGTACTTTGGAACTGAAAATTCATGTAATTCTACATACTTGTCTGAAGAATGCGAACATTTGAAATCCACAGTTACATCGAAGAATTTAGTGAAAAATTCTTTAGTACAAGCCAAGTGTATTTATTCTATTCTGTAGTTTTATTCTAACCAGAATTTTAAAAAAGTTTACTAAAAAATTATCCCGCTTAGATTTCATCTTTTGTTAAATTCTACAATGGAATCATTATTAAAAGTGGCAAGCACTGTTTGAAGAAATGAAAAAATCTAAAATCATTTCCGCTTAAAATTACTGGCAACCTCGATGTCATAGGTTAATGTCATTTGTATTTTATATACATTTAATGAAAATATAATTTTATATGTGCCATGCATTAACGAATAGTTTTTGAGTTAGCTTTACTTTATCGTGAATAATTTTCTATTACGGTATTCCTATGTTGTGAGGAGACGTATACGAAGAATAAACCTTATTCTCCGTATTCATCTCTGTCCACTCAGTTGCTTTTATTATAAAAATAACTGAGTGGATGGAGTTTATACAGCGTGTGCCGTGTGTAAATGTCCACTTTTCCCAGCCTTTCAAAGATAGGCGTAATGGTTAAAACTTCCAAAACATTTGATGCAATTCAAAATTTATTTTTCGCTAATTAAGTAATTTCAGTTGCTTTTTATGGTCACTTGCAGATCGTTCTTAAATGGCTGTTCATAAATCTGAAATAAAGAATTTCATTGAGATTCGAGATCGTCTCTCCTTTCCTCAGGAGTCTGTCTTTTCATTTTAAAAAATTCGAATGATATTATTCTCTACGCTTTTCCAACGTTTTAATCTCCAACATACACAGAAGAGATAGAAAAAATACGAGAGACTTGTAGGAATATATGTATCAAATGAACTGGTTTTTCCCTTTGATCTGTTTCGTAAAATATTCTTTAAGAAATATTCTTTGTTTAAAAACAATATTTTCTCATTTCGCTAATTATCAGCCAAAAATCGAAGTCGACTTCCACGGATTCTTTCTTTTGCGAATTACTATGTCTTCTTTAGAAATATAATGGTGTGGTTTTCCGTTGTATTCCCCAAGGTTTGGAATCTAAAGTCCTCCTTCTGTTAGCCTGACATCTACCCAAACCTTCTGTTTAACCCATCATCACCTTGGGATGGGTTCACGCCTTTCTCAAGAGTGCGAAAGTGAACTTAACTAGACAGAATTTAAACCCTACTCGCTGAGTTCACTTTTTGTGCCGGTAACCATAACACTACCAACACACTCTTGGTACACCTTGAATACTCTTCAATAGATTCTTAAAAAGGGTGTCACGACTTACGTGTGGCCAGAATCATGTTGTTTTCTTTTGTTAGTGATTTAGGAAAAGTGCAATTGTTTATTAGATCTCGGTGTGTGGCTTCCTTTCAGACGTGCTGTTTAAATAACTTCCCGTATAGGAAGAAACATGTCGGTAATTATTTTGCTCTTTATCTATATATTTCACAATGTACAACAGAATTTTGTATATCATTTTAAAATGGTCTTATTTTTTTTGTAATGCATGAATAAGTATGTAGAGGTGCAATATAATTAATAGTATTTAAACTTGTAATTAGGTCACCGGGAAATATAGACGAAGGATGAACCGATGATTGATTCTCAAGTCAATTCTTTTCTGACCAACATTGTATATTTTACTCAGATGAAATGATAACGATTTGCCTTTTTCTCAGCAGAAAAAGAATCTCATTAAACGAATTCTGCAAATCAGCTTTTTCAAATGCAACTAATGTTTAGATATGTAGTATTATCGGCTTTTATAATAAATATTTGTTCGAACTTTTGAGCTCTAAATACAAAAAGCCAGGCGCTTTAGAATGAACTTCTGAAAACTTCAAGAATAAATTGATAAAAATATTTTTCATACTCTGGCAGTTTGCACTTTTAATTCAATAATAATAATGCTCTTTATATCTTATCTTATCTTGCATATATATATATATATATATATATATATATATATATATATATATATATATATATATATAATGGCTTATGTAAGCCGAAAGCTTAGATTGGATTAAAAAATATGTATCAATATTGTGATTTTCTTTCATTGTTTAATGATAATGTTATTAAGCTTATCAGACGATATGAAAAGAACTTACATACATAAAATATATAGACAACACCTATCTATATTATTTAATGAAACATGTATGAATATATATATATATATATATATATAGAGAGAGAGAGAGAGAGAGGGGGAGAGAGAGAGAGAGAGAAACAAAGACAGTGAAAGAAGGAGAGAGAGATATGGTGGAGGGCATGAATGAGAAAATAACTAGCGAGAGAGAAAGAAACAGATGAGAGAAGGGGTAGAGAAAAAGAGAATTATGCTAATACATTGTCAAGATTGCTTTCAGAATGTATGAAGAAGATTAGATGTAAATATTAGTTTCTAGAAAGAGAATGGCCCAAACGTACAAGCTTTTTAAATAATACCAACGGTTGGCTATTTTGTCTTTTCAAACTCACCTTTAGCAAATGACTTGTCTTGTTCTCTACTTACCCAAGAGGATTGGTGACAGTCATAAAAGAAATTCAGTCATACCACTTGAGACCTGTTTTATGAATGGTGGCATCTAAACAGAACACCTGTGTATTAGAAGCAAAAGATATCTACACTATCGGTAAACAAAACACGTCTGTTCAAATGAGATTTAATTTACACCATCTAAATAGACAGGAAAACATTCTTGTGAAATTCTGTGGTCCTGGGTAATGGGATTAGACGTGGTAGGAAGAGATGAAGATAAAATGGAAGAGGGAGAAAGAGAAATAGATAAGGAGAGGAGGGAGAGAAAGAAAAGTCAGAAGAAAAATAATTTAAAAAAATCATAACTAGTGAAAACAGTATATAAATAATAAAAAAAATAATGTCATATGTGAAATTGGTATTTTGTTAAATCTTTGCTATCATTAGAAACTTCTTTACATGTGAGTCTTTTTAAATATATTTGTTTGGATATTATTGTTGTAATCTTCTCTCCCATCGAGTAGATCTTTTCGTTTTTCCGACCACTCAAACATCTTTGAACAGTCCGTCATTACCATGACAAAGACAATGTCATCTGGCGTCTCCAGTGCAATGAAGTTAACTCCCATAAAGTATAAAAATTGGAATATACGCATATAGGTGGCGTGTTATATATCGATATTATTCTTAATCATCTCATAACATTTTAATGGAAGATATACATATTGATGAGTAATTATTTTCAGCAATTTTAAAAGATGAAACTAAAATCAATAGTTGAAATCTAAAATAGATATTAAATCATTTTAGATCCAAATTAATTATTATATAATTAATGAGTTATTTATTTTGTTCAAAATAGTTAATTGAAATGAATTCTATCTGGCTCGATATTTTTCAAGGGTGAATGATCTGATTCTAGGGAAAGAAAAGGAGGGAAAGAAAAGATAATAAAAAGAAAATGCCTGAAGAAACGGTAATTCGGATTTGTAGAAAAAGTGAATCAAATTATAATTAAAGAAGACTAAATATTGGACGGTATGTGAGGAGAGAGAAAGAGAAAGAGAGGGATATAGGTGAACAGTGGGTGTTAAGCGATTATCACTGCTTTGGGGGTGAAATTAGTAACTATTGAAAACCATTAAATAGAAAGTGAAAGAACTCAAAAGAAGATTAAATCGGTGATCCCTGAACTAAAGTACCATTTGACTACTGTCAATTAGTCATTAAAAATTCATGAATCAGTTTTTCAGACCTCTTATCAGTAGTGTTTGATGTTAATAAGTTAGGTGACATCTTTATAAGCTAAGACTTTTGAGTCGAGCTAGATTTAAACAGAAAAGATCATTTTAGTTGTTTTGAAACACAAAAGGAAACTTTTACTTGACCTATCAACAATAATAAGGGTGCATTGTAGAGAGATTTCACGTATAATTTATATCCACATCTGTTTAATTCATATTGATGTTTGCTTTAAAATATTTATAATGAACCATCTTTACGGAGGAATGGGTCTATGGTTCGGTTCCTAACAATGTCAATTTTTGCAAAAGTAGAAATCGTTTAGGCGTCTCCAGTACAATAAAGTTGACTCTCATAAAGCAAAAAGTTAAAATATACGTGGCGTGTTATATATCGATATTCTTAATAACCTCATAAAATTTTAATAAAATATATATATATTGATGTGTAAAATAAATATTTTCAGCAATTTTATAAGCTGGAATTAAAATTAATGGCTAAAATATAAAATAGATATTCAAACAATTGTAAATCTTCATAAATTTTCGTATAATTAAAGAGGCTTATTTATTTTCATCAAAATAATTCATTGAAACATGAATTGTATTTGGAACGGTGTCTTTTCAAAGATGAATGATCTGATTCTGGGAAAACGGAAGGAGCGAAGAGGAAAACAGTGGTAATAAAAAGAGAACTATACGATTAAGATATCTTCATATATAAATTGATTTAACACAATTTTGAATATTTGATCATTACTTCCTTTCTTGATTTTTTGTTCATTATTTATGCAAACACAAACAATTTGGGCACTGATGAAATTTGAACACGCAAATCTCCATTGGATGTTCAATCTTTCTTAGAAAACAATTACGCATAATTGTTTTTAGGAAAAAACTATGACAAAAGTTTTCCTGCGACGCGTTCCGTCCTTTAAGATTAATGATTTTTATGTTGAGACGACTACACATGCGCACGAAGTAGAGAGAACACTGAGAATTTAAAATTTAATTGGGGGGGGGGATATATTCCATCCGATTTCATTTTATCATGTTTCATCACTCCATCCAATTCATCAATATTTTGGCACATGCCTTCACAATAAATTATCTTATATACGTTACATTGCGTTATATATATATATATATATATATGTATATATATATATATATATATATATATATATATATATATATATATATATATATATATATATATATGTTGGATTCTGTCGGCGAGGTTGACAAATGGAGGCTAAGTAAAATAAAGAGGTACACACATTACTATGGACACGCAGATTTCTCTCGAGGAATTGAACCATAGACCCAGCCCTCCATAAAGATGGTCCATTATAAATATTTTAAAGCAAACATCTAAACAACATTAATATGAATTAAACAGAAGATGTTGTTGACCTAATTCGCTTGGGTTCTTCAGAATCATTTTCCGCGCGTGTACAGCAAACAAAGCCACAGTAGCAGGTGAGGCGATCATTGAGAGGAGAAGCATGCTGCCAACATGCTTTAACATTTGCACCTAGTTGATCCCGATGTACAAGACAGCATCGCTCAAATCGTTATATAGATAAGAAGCAGGACACTGAGGTCAACACTGAGTAGCGATAGGCAGTTTCATATCTGTACGCAATCTCCAGGCCTGAAGCATCAAACAGGCTGTCGCTACTCGGTGTCCGCTTTTATATTTACATACACTTTATCCCTGACTTTGAACACTTTTACCGCTAAATATAAAATACCTTAAAACTATATTTTACCATATATATATATATATATATATATATATATATATATATATATATATATATTTATATATATATATGTGTGTATGTGTGTGTGTGTGTGTGTGTGATTACTCAAGAGTACTCAATACCGGGGATAGACTGTTTGTAGATATAAACAGTGTTAACGTAGAAATCAACACTGTATTACGACTCAGTTTCCCTCCTCAACCGATTATCAGTCCGTTCAGTGTTAATTTCTAGATTCATACTGTTATGCTATATATATGGAGGCACTGTGGAGTAATAGTGGCTAGGATAGAGGAATCGGAGAGCCGAGTTCGAATTCCAGTGGAGTTCATTGCATTCACATACGTGTTGATATCATTGGGAAAGGCATGGATCCATCTCTTCCTCCACCAGAAGGCTAGACGAGTGGCAAACGATCTAGGAGAAGGATAACTGAATTGAAAACCTACGGATGGTCGTTTGGGGACTTTGTGGCATACTCTGGATCAGTTCTCTGTATTCGGCTCTTCAAAAAGTGTTGTTGGTTCTGCACAAGCCTCCACAATTATAAATCAAATGATATGTGCGAGTAATCTGGCTGTTGGTTCTAAGAACTGAGTTGCTTGACCCTCATACCTCGAAAAAGACGGGAGAGTCCAGTATATATATATATATATATATATATATATATTGGACTTATTGGTATTATTATAATATTATTAGTATTATATTTATCGAATATGAAACTATTAGTCATGATCGGTCCTTGTTCACTGTAAATTTAACTATATATATATATATATATATATATATATATATATATATCCTCAAATGGATAATTATAAATAAATGTACATGTAAGTGTTCAAATACAATTACATACATATATATCGTTTGGTGTCAGAAATGCTAAATGCTAAAATAAAGAGCTATTAATTATATATTAATAAATATAGATAATACCCCATACTGACAGTACAACTTGGAGTTTGTTATGGTGCAGGTTAGGACCAAGGAAGAACAACACGAACACAAGAGTAGAAATAACGAAGATATATTACACGGAATAATAATACAAGATGTGGAAGGTGTTAGTATGACTGTCAGACTGGTTTGGAGTGAACTACTATCGGCTCGACTCGATTCGTCTCTTTCTCTCTTGAGAGGCGTAGTATACATAGTGTTAGGAAGAGTTCATTGTGTAGTTATAGGTAAGGACCCGTAACACCCCCTCCCAAGCTTTTACCTCGCAGGGGTCTTTAATATTTTTTCCTCTTCGGATTAATCATCAAAGGCTCTGTAATTTTTCTTTTTCTTCTTGATTTCCGCGGTTCTGAAATTGCTTGAGGCCTTTGCATATTGAATGTGTCAAATATTGTGTCCATTACTTCCTCCTCTTCCTGAGGTAGACAGTTAGAATCCTCTAACAGCCTCTTTCTGATCTGATTTAAGTGCCTTTTATGCGAGAACTTCGGACCCTGAATTATGTAAATCACGTTCCCGATTCGTTTCTCTATTGTACCTGGCTCGCAAGAGGATGTGTTGTTTTTGAACATTTAAAAAAAAACTTTCTCCCCTGGGTTAAATTTTCTTTTTGGTAAAAACGACGTTGGTGATTGCTTTGTCTGTTTTGGCAGTAATTTGTCTAATACCGATCTAATTTTTCGGGCGAACATTACTTCCGCCAGCGATAATGCCGATGGCGTAATACTGTTCGGTGTAATTCTATACACTTGCAAGAATTGTTGTAAAGCCTTTTCTGTTGGTACGTCATAAGCTTTCCTTAGTACTCTTTTTAATGTATCTACAAACCTCTCCGATTGTCCGTTTGATCTTGGGTGATATGGCGGGGATTTGATGTGTTTCACCTGAAAAGTTTCACAAAATTCTTGAAAATCCGCAGATGTAAATTGTGTCCCATTATCGGTGACTAAACAATCAACCACTCCGAAACGAGCAAACAGCTCGTGAAGGCAATTTATTGTAGTCTCAGAAGTAGGTTTTCTACAACGAAATACTTCTGACCATTTGCTGTAACTGTCTACTACAATCAAGTAGTAGAAACCCTCTAATGGACCTGCGAAATCTACATGGATTCTCGACCACGGTCGATCTGTCTTAGGCCATGGCTTATGAGTGATCGGAGGTGCCTTGGCTGCTAAGGAACAGCCCTTGCATTTGTCCACCATATGTATAATATCTTGATCCATGTTTGGCCAGTAAAAGTAACTTCGCATTAAGGATTTCATTCTGTTCTTTCCTGGGTGGCCCATGTGAAAATCCTTGAGGATTCGCCTTTGTAGCGTTTTCAGGGTTACTACTCTTTCATTATATAGCAGAACATTATCACATAACGAAAAACTGTCTGATATATGCTTATCTTTTCCTACAATTTTTGTTTTCGTTTACTTTATAAATTCGTCATTCACTGCTTCGTTTCTTATTTCCTGTTATGTGACGGGGAGGTTTCGAATTGTACTACATAATGATGTTCTAATGTCTTCCTCATATCGTAGAGGTACAATTACGGAATCTTTTAATGGCTCCGTTTTTCTTTGGTATTAGTCTCGAAAGACCATCTGCATGCTCGATTTTGTTTGATGGAAGATACTCCAATTTAAAGTTATAGTTTAATAAAATCGTCCCCCATCTTAGCATGGACTGGTTTGGAGTGAACTACTATCGGCTCGACTCAATTCGTCCCTCTCTCTTGAGAGGCGTAGTATGCATAGTGTTAGGAAGAGTTCATGCTGTAGTTATAGGTAAGGACCCATAACAGAGTTTCATGTTCAATGCAATCATCAGGTACTTGATGATTGCATTGATCATAAAAATTCGAGTTGTATTGTCCGCGTGGTGTATGATATATATATATATATATATATATATATGAATAATAAGAAATCTGCTATATAGGCACGCCGGAGGAAGCTCAATGCCATATTAAATGACAGAGCCGTAATACATTTTAATTAAATTTACAGTGAACAGGGAACGACCACGACTAATAGTTTCATATTCGATGAATGTTAATACAACTTGTCTGCATTTATTAAAAACGTCAGCTTTAATTATAGTGTAAATATATTGAAGAGAGATTTCTTTTAACGTCTTCACTTTAACTTAGCTGTTTTAATTTTTTTCTATTGAGGTTTTCATCTCGCTTTTATCCCCTGAGATAGAGAGTAAATTTCTTTATTGACAACATCAAAATTTTCAGAGGTCAGCCATAATCAGTGTACTTAAAAATATACAAATCTTCTTGTGACGAACATATTTCATCAAGAGAGGCGATTAAATTTGACACAAATCTTTTTCTTAAAGTGAGATGTTCGGTGAACTGTGAAATCAGAAAGCGTTAGTTTAGCTACATCACAATTAGGAACAATGAGACACACACAGTGTACGCAGAGGAGGCCTGTTTGACACTTTTCAAATCAGCCCCCTATATTAATCTATTCAATATCTATAAATAATGTGCCGTAAGGTCATTGATTCTTAGATGCTTTTCGGAAGTAACATAGGTAAATAAAATATCTGCTCCCAAAAGGAACTATAAAGTAAGCAAATAAAAATGTGTACAATACGAAATAATTTTGAACAATAAAACACGCTGGAAAGCTGATAATCGTTTCTGGAAACTTCTCAAAAGATGTCTTCATATAGCAATTGTTAATAATGCTGTTGATGGGACAGGATTAAATTAAGATGGAAACGTTATATTTTAAAATTAAAAGTAATAAAAAAAAATGTTGCTTTGATTTTCATTCCGTTTGGGCTCTACATTATGAAATATTTCAGAACCAATTTTTTTTTACTTCAGTACTTATCACATCAACTGATTGTTTTGTTCATATTTTTGGCATTTGTGGACTTTCGCTATTAGTTCCTCTTACAAACTGTCATACATTATATAAGTGTACTGATAAAATAATACTTAATGCAATAGTCAGATTTAATTTATACATTTTGTTAAGCAGAATCTTGCTGTAGTCATTTAAAGCAAATACGTGCAATATTTAGTTGCAAGATCCGAAACTTATAATCGTGAAAATAACATCTGAGAGATTTACTGGATTTATTCACTTGAGATAATCAGTCAATTTTATACATATTCTATGTTTAATCATGTAAAAGTTAACGACAGATTTATTCATCGGCAAATGAGAAAGAAAATATAACTTTGTCGATTTGTTTTTTCAACCAAAAGATACAAAACTTGAAGTAAGGAATAACTAAGATTCAGAACCTCTAAATATACAACACGGTTATTTTGTTTATTTAAGCCTAAATACCAAACGTAATATTTTGTACAATTAGTCGTTTCAGTGGTATCGATATAAAATAACAGAAATTATTTTGCTCGCCAATTTGCGAATTGTTATGGTCCAGGTTCCTTGTACCACGGTGATGGTCCAAGGTAGAACCAATGAAGAATAACTCGAACACAGGTATGGAATAAGAGAGATATATTACAAACAGAAATATGTACAAAGAAGTAGAAGTGTTAGTAATAACAATCAGGTTTGGTTAGAGTGAACTATGTTGTCTCGACCAGTATCACTATTCCAATGTCTTACAGTAATCGTCTGACTCTTGACTCTGAACTCTGCTCCCTTTTGAGACGTAGTATTTATGATGTCCGGAATAGTTCATTATTATTATGGGTAAGTTCCCATAACACGAATGCAGAACAACGAAATTTTCTTGCACTAAAATTTTGATAAACTACACTGAAAAAATAGCACATTAATTTTCTTCCTGAAATCTACCATATAATATTCTCATGTAAGTGAAGTGTACCGTATTGAAAAAAAAACGTATTGAAAAATAGAGAGTGTCAATTTTCTTATAATATTGTCCTCTGATGCTGGCAATAAATAATGTCTTTTACTTAATTAGAAAATTAAAGAGGAAATTTATGTTCTTTTTGAACAGTTACTTTTCAGACATTTTTAATTTTAAATCGAGCCTGATTATTGTAACTCGATCATAACATTTTTAATAACATATATACATACGCATTGAAAAAAGTCTAGTATTTGAATGAGTGCTAGATGGATATAGTGTTTCCGAATTCTTTATCATCAGCAGAATTGTATAATAATAATAATAATAATAATAATAATAATAATAATAATAATAATGTTAATGATAATGATTTCTGCTGTTCGAAATTGACAATAATCTAATGCAGTAATGCTAATCATTGTGATAAATCTGGGGACATTTCCGAAGACCCTAGCAAAACCCGGAAGAGATGGAAATCCGAGGAAGAACTGAAATTATCCGTACAATAAGTATTACCCAAAGCAGCTAGAATACTGCCCTGGAATAGTCAAAATAATTGCTGTCACTTGATCTCTAGTACAATCGACTACTTACTACTGGCGTGAAAACAACGAATACAGCTAATAATGATATTAATAATAATGATAATAGGAAATAGAAAACCCTATAATAGCAGCTGAAGATCTGGCTACCAGTACAAATAATATTAGGAAGCATGTATGCAAAGAAGAGATATCATCACTTTGCAGATAATGTAGGGCGTTCGATGAAACTATAGCAAGCATTACCCAAGTTCAGAGTATAAATGAGTTAATAAGTATAAATATAGAGTAAATCAAGTGATAAAAAAAAAGAGTTTTGAGTGGCGTTTTTCAACGAGAAAAGGAATAATACAACCATAAAACTGATAGTCTTCGTGTCAGGAATATGCAAGAGATTTGTCAATACAAATAGATCAGAAATTGAACACAGTAAACCAGACACATTAGTGTAAGTTAAAATAGAAAAAGAAGGATTACTTCATTATGTTCTTTTGATACAAGGATCGGACAAGGGTAAAATGCTCACAATAGAAAATAGAAGGAAAAAAATCAGGAGTTCATAAGTAAAATCACAAGAGATAGAAGGAAAAAGAAAAAACTGAGAAAACCGTAACTTAGTCGATTCCATGTTTCGAGTGAAACGCCGCATAGTGTGATGTGTCAACATTGGCCAAACAGGCAGATATCAATGACAGAAATATATCTTTTAATATTGTCCATCTCAACCAGTCATATGCTGTTTATAGATGAAGTAAGATGATAAATAAAAGGCAAACATTAATGAAGAAGGCTAGGGCATTAAACGAAAGAGATCTTTGTGTAAATTTTCGCAGAAGGACAAACAATTGAAAACTCATTTGCGAAATCTGTAAACTATTTAAAGCAGTGTCGTTAGAAACAGACAAGTAAAAGTTGATGTCAGCTAATTTATAGTATATATATATATATATACATATATATATATATATATATATATATATATATATATATGTGTGTGTGTGTGTGTGTGTGTGTGTGTGTGTGTGGCCGAGTAGTTAGAACGTTTACTGGGGAGGCGATACCAGCGTACGGCACCTTTGGAAAGTGTCTGAAAGCCATAGCACGGGTTGATCCAAGTCTTATAAGCAAAATTGGATAGACGGGACTATTTGTCGATGGTTCTGATAACACGAATTCACAAGTCATCGTGCCCGAGGGTTTGAGCGGACTAGTCTTGTTCAGACTGTTGATCACATCAGATAATTACACGCTATCTCTCAGAAACTGTAACTAAAGTTCGCCAAGTATAGTTGCAGTATAAGCCACAGGTAAACTATGTGGGTGCTGAACAAGCACAAATGAGTCTGACCCGCCCTAGTAGACATACAGACTCGTATATGAACAGCCAGCTGTTGTATGTATGTATGTATTTATGTATGTGTGCTTCTGTGTGTATGTGTAAAATTAAAATCTATAACTATTAAATGCTAGCTTATTAATATCATAATTAATCATTTATAGTGTAAGGGAGTAATGAAATTGTCTAGGCTTGATAAAAAAAGAATTGCAAAACAAATTCTGATATTAGGTCATTTGATCAGATTTTGAAAAGTGGGTCGAGCTGAAATCTTTTCAGCACCCCTCGTAGCAGATTTACTTTCAAGAATTCTACTTCAGAAATATGAATTTGAAAATATAACCTCATTGTTTTAATTTAGTTTTAAATAGATTGAACAAATAATCTCTTCGAATAATTTATAAAATTATCTTTTGTAATTGGGCTTCAACTCTAGAGCTTTGACACAACAACCTCAGGCACAAGGTAGGCCTGTAAAATCGAATCAGTGGCCTGTGTTCGGCTCTTGTCTACTTCGGCGGTACAGATAGTATAACGATTATAGGCACGGAAAGAGAATTCGCACGCCGAGTTCGATTTTGTTTTATTCTCGTTGTGGCCTCGGAAATAGTAAGAAACCATATTCCCTCATTTATGGATTAAATAGCAGCACAGACCAGGTGTTCTCTTGCTTTGATAACTAGTCTAGAAGAAGGGAATCTTGGAATTCAAAACAAGCCTGAATTGGGACGGGCTCCGTCAGGTTACCATGCCTAAGGCACAGTCCATGTGTGTGTGCCCGTACGACCCTAATGGGTTACGGGACTCGTGACGTGACAGAAAAAGTAAATTTTGGAAAAGAACTCCCTTAAGCCGTGTCACTTATTTTAATAGTTTATTCGAAAAAAGAAAGTGGCTGTTGAAGCTTAAAATTTGAATTTATTTTCTCCGAAGTGAACTTGTCTAACACTATATAACTATCTAACTATATCCACGAATGGATAGCAGATTGAAAAGTTGACAAACTATTGTGAGCCATGACATGTTTTTATAGGTGTGTGTATGTAATCTTCGTTTTTCACGGTTGACAAACAGGCAATTTGATTGAATGCGTTCTATACACTTACCTTAATTCACTCGACCAAGGCGAATACTGAGAAGAGGGACAAACCAGAGCCTACTGGATATCATCTGGTCAGTGAATAAGTACAGATATTTTAGGGGGACAATGGCTTTCAAATAAACAATCACTAATTCAGACATTTCTATAAACTTCTATATTTTGCGGCCAATTGATCATTTGAAGGGTTGTGTGGTGGCATTAAGAGGAATAGACACCAAAAGATTCATTGACTAATATGAAATTTACTTAATTTTAAATACATTTTCTCTTAATACGTAGAAAGATACAAATTTGAAGTTAATTTTAATTTTCTTTTTTAATTATAATGTTTTTCCTGTACAATCTCGAATACCACTCGAGGCAGAGGGTTACAGATAGGTGGGGGGAGATAACGGTTAACCCTATAGTTGAACAGGTTAAGATTGTAGTGATTGGGGAAGCATCGTTTTTGGGGTCGGTTCCACAATGAAGTGGTACGTGAGAAGAAGCTACTTGAGTAGGAACACAAAGAGAATGAGGTTGATTCGCTACAATGTGCATGGCATGGCAGGTCTTAACCGTGAAGGTTCGAACTGGTGGAAATAAGGAATATAGTTCATCTGAACACTTTCCATAGAAATAGAGATAGAGCAATGAGAGGTTTGCGACGTTTCGTCTGTGAGAAAGTGGATGCAGGGTGTAAAATAATTCGTCACTCACAAGGACGTGGTGACCCTTTTGGACTATCGAGACTGTAAAGTGAAGAATGGACAGCATGCTCATTTATGGTAGCAGTACTCGATTTCTGTCCTGATCTTGTTCTTGTAAAGGTAGAGCATAGCAAGGGGGGAGTCGGCGCCAGGAATCCTGAGAATATAGTCTGACATAACGAACGGGTGCTGAAAAGTCCTCGGCACAACGAAAGATATTTAAAAAGTCATTTGAACGAATTTTCGGAGGTGGCTAGGATTTAAAATCTTTCAACACTCCCTTGAAAAATAAATTTACGATGAATATTACAATAAATAAATAAATAAATCAAAAAATCAAAAATGAAAAATCAAATAAGTTAAGACTTTTTTTTATAAGAGATAAAAATAAGATAACCTTAAGATTAATGATTGATTAATACTTTATTAAACCTAGAGTGTAGAAAAATATCAAAATATTTTAATGCCCTTTCATAATCAAAACTCTTCTATTATATCAATATTTGCTATTGATAAATTTAAAAAAAAAACAATATGATGTAAATTTTACCGAAGAAATTATTTCTTGTTTCCTCTTTTTCTTCTTTGAAACATCTGCAAATAAACAATCAATTCGCTTTTCTTCTGATTTTTATATACGAGGGCGATATTTTTATTGCTTTAAACGTTATTTTTGCTGGATACTCGTATTTGAGTAGACGCTCCGTTTATTTATTAAACAGTATCTTTGTTTATTTTCGTCTATTGGCCTGAATGTTGGATAAATCTTATTAAAGTAAAAATTACGCGTTCCGGCAGGATTCAAACTGGTGTCCCTCTGGAAAGAGGGCGCTACCGTTAGATCCAGTACTCCCTTACCAATTGACCTAGAAAGAATTAGCCGGTCGAGCAAGGCCGAAATTGTGTCTTTAAGCAAAATTTCCCTCGTCATATCTCTTCCGAAGTTTTTTCCTATCTGCACAGTTTTGTATCCAAACGTAAACAAAGCAATTTTTCTAAAGAAAGTAAACGATTTTTTTATAATTCCAAACGGTATTTTAATGGGTACTCGTATTTGAGTAAACGTTCCGTTTACTTATTAAACAGTATATTTATTAATTTTCGCTTATTGTCCTGAATTTCATTCGAATGGTCTTTGCTTTGACAATTAAAAAGTCTCTTTTTGTGATGAAGTTTCTTGGCAATACCTGTAATTTCTCAAGAAATAAACGAAAATAACACCTCCTATTGTTGAATAGCCACGTTAAAACATCTTTCTTTTGTCTCCTAATTCTTAAGAATTGAAGAAACTGTTTCATCGCAAGATTCCGGTGAATCATGAAATCTATTATTCATTATTGAATTTTTATTCCTTTAAAAAGAACTTTCTATTTTTCCCCTATGAATGACTTAAATTTGCATTAATGTTTTGAATTAAATGACTGTTTTTTTTCAGATTTTCTAGTTTTGATCTTGCGAATGGAATAAGGCTGATTAAAATTTATTCATGATGTAGAAAGAAATCTGGTTTCAAACGAGAGGAAAACTCTTTGTTGGTTATTCAAGCAAGTGTTCAAGTCGCTGTACCGAGAATAGTATTTGTTTATTTTCATGAAAACTTTTATCAATGTAAACGAAAGAGTTGACAATAACGTGGCAATAAGAAAACGGAATGGTACAATTAAGAAACAAAAGAGTAAATCTTTTACCTATGTTGGGAATCATCGATGGGCTGTTAGAATTGGCATGAAGATATATGCCTATATTTTGATAAAGTTGAGTATAAAAGAACTTTCAAATTGGTGATCAGCATGAAAAAATTTGCTTAAAATGAAAACGAAGTTTGAAAATCAGTTTGTTATTTCGAACAGTTGAATTAATAAAGCCGTTTGCTTTACTTTATCCTAGGATTATGTTATCTTGCCTCAGCTTGCTCTGTCTCCCCGAAATGAATGGACCACACGTTAAAATGAAGATTAAGGTAGAGTTTGGTGAACAATACGGTTGAGGATATTTAACAACATAGAGAGAAACAGTAACTGACCAAACACAAATAAGCGAAGGAAAAAATTGAAAAGTTTATTGTTTCATACGAAAAGTGTGGAAAATACATTTTGACATGGCATGCTCCGATTGGGAAACCTTTTTTTCCGATTATCACAGCTAGATAAACACATTCACGAACTGAATTCGCTTGAGTGTTCACGGTGTCCCACGTTGGAAAAGTACTTGATAAGAACTCGCCTTTGAAAAGGAGCAGGGATTAATTTCTTATACTGAACAGTAAAAATAATATTATCCGGGGTGAAAAGGGTGTAAAAAGGCTACTAAATACATGGAACTCAAACAAGGTATCATGAATACAACTATATATTATGCGGTTCATTTACGAAGGGGAGAGCGACGGTACAAATCAGCAAAAATTTTCTGTGTAGATGAGTTTGAGCCTTATGCAAACAATAGCGAAACACAAGGGAAAAGTTTGTTTTGTGTACAAGTGTCGAGAGTAAGTGGACATAGTTGTTAGCAGCAGTGTAGTTTCAGGCTTAAATTATAGTGAGTTGGGGCAAATCAACCGGTAGGTCTACACCGCTTGTGACCTTATAGTCATGGCATACGGATAGTTAATGATTTCATTGCTACTATGATCTTCATTAAAAGAAAAACAGACAATTATATCTTATCTCTACAGCTATTAGTATCAATATATATTTTCGTTAGAAAATCATTCAGGATTGTACGGGTTAATACTTTTACATGTATATCAAGAACAGGAAAAAACCACCTTAACAGTCGAGAAAAAGAAAGAAAAACTCCAGGAATTGATTAACATTAATTTATGTATTAATCATGTACATGATACTGTTCCTTATTTTATTTAATAATACCATGTCCTTTCATAACATAGGCAATCATGACTCTCTACAGTGTTTCCTTTATTATCTATGAATTTCCATGTATTCTTTCGAAACATAGTGGAGTGGTTTCCTGTTATCTTCTCTACATGTATACCAAATACAGATCAGTATTGTGGATTTTACAAGGAATAAAACTGAAATGGACATTAATGCTTAATTGTAGAAGGGATACTTATTTTAATGTATTTTGCATTTGATTTATCCCGTATGAATCAAGTTAAATATTTACATAAAGTAAATGTTAAGAATTTTGTATGTACAAGACCCGCCATTAATAGAAATAGCAATCAAAAAATTCAAATCGTTGCTGCCAACAATCCTCTCTATTTTCCAGTCATACAAAAAGATTTTTTAAAGAATCATTTCATAGATTAGATTACGAAGTCTGGTTTCATGGTCCTTTTTTAATAAAATAAAGAGAAAACGTATTATTTGATAATAAGAATCAAAGAAAATAACTTATATCGTGTTGATGTATAACGGAGAATCCGTAATAATGACAATGAATAGGTCAACATCCACACAACGAATTTGAAAACTGCCATTTCGTTAATAGTTTTATGATCAGACAAAAATATAAAACTGAAACAGAATATTTTTCTACTAGCACGAAAAGGAATAAACTTACGAATAGATAGATATGATAAAGAAAAGATATATTGTCAATGATCTGAAGATATAGAAACGCTAGATGCACATTGGATGAAATATATTACATGAGGAACTAAATAGAATTGTCCCAGAGAAGATCTCGTTTTCACTTAATCCATTTTGTCCACCTACAATTTAAGTCTTTATTCTCTGCCTCTACAAGGGAAATATTTTTGCCAGTGATGTGAGACGGAATAGTGAATATAGCAAGAATAACAATCAGCTGATTGTTACTTACGCAGGGACTGAAAAAAGAGTCTGATATGGTTGCAACATAACTCGTATAATGTAAACCATTGAATCTAGTTTTAGATTAGTAACCGACTTATTATATATCCGTTCTTTGTTAACAGTTTACCGATAAATTACTTTCACTTGTGTCGCATTTGCTTTTACATGTTGAAATCAGTTATAGCTGATCATGTATGGACGGAAATTGGTGTTTATCAATCCCTGGGGAAAGAAGTCATATTTATAAAGTTAGAACAACACTGGCGAGTAAGACGACTGACAGAATCAGAGCACATGTTAATCTCCGACAGTTTACTCAGTAGACTTGGCATAGGAATGAATATAAGATAGGAGTTTATGATTAAAAAGGAAGAATAAAAAAGTTTCCATCACCTGAGCACGGACATTACGGTTAAAACTCCAAAATACCATAGAAGAGTCATAGGTTGATGACGACATTTTTGTTTCTCAAATTGTCTTAAATTCAGTACATTGTTCGGGTAGTGCGGGAAAATCATAGAGTCGGGTTTAGCGGAAAAAATTGACTGTGGAGTATTAACTTTTAACTGATATTTATACCTATTTGGTACCTCAAATTATGTCAGTACTCGTTTATGTGCAAAGAATAAGATGACATTTTAAAGCAAATGAGAAAGATATATAATATAGAAAGATATATAATAAGCAGCATCATGCATAAGAAGGATATATTACCAAGAATCAGCTTTAGTAGTATTCGTGTGAATTGCTTTAACATTGGAATTATTGTAGTTGATCATAGGTTCAAATACTACTACTGTTACCATGAAGGCTATCATCGACGATGAGAATGTACAAGCATTTATCGATTTCTTGAAAACCTCTTGATTATAATGTTGCAGTCAAATATAACAATTATGAGGTTTACTAAAATGCAGTTAACGCTTTGTATATCCACCTGAAGCGTATACATAATAAAGTATTAAAATGACATGAAATGCGTTTTACCTCGCTATCTATTCAAAACCAATGCCGAGATATATAACAGTTCAGCAAATTCTGATTCGTAAATTACGAGTGGAAAACAGAGGCCAGACCAAAATAGGACAATGTATCGGGTTGCCTTTTATATTGTCTCCTTACCCCAACATTATTATGTATCCTATCATCGGGCACAGAAATAAGTACAAGCTTAAGCAGCACAGTGTTTTGTGTAAAACTCAAATAGTCACAAAATCTGGCTTTTATGATAAAATAAAACTATATGTGAATACCCTTCTGTGCTTAAAATGTGTGCGTAAAGATACACGAGTACACACAGCTTCAATTTACACTTACATACACACGCTCACAAATAAACAAAATTATTGAGCACAATAACTATACTTTTTATATATGTAGGTACATAAGTAATTATCTTATTATAATTCTGCTTGTCCGTCCTTTAGTTTCTTAGTTAGCACGTACGCTACGTTCTGCCAATACCCCATAAATAATGGACTATTCCGTTTTGACATATCATATACTGTACTTGGTTTCGGTGAGAAAATGAAAAAGAAAGAAGGAAGATAGAAGAGTCGATTATACTCTCATGTGTTTAACGTCTGTTTCAGTGAAATGGAAAAAAGTTTTCAATTTCAGATATTTTCATTTGTACCCTCTTAATGACCAGCATTCATATTTATGATTGTTATTGCAATATTTTGTTAAAGTTGTCAAGCTCAAGTATTTAACGATGCAATTTCTACGGATATTATATTACCATAGAACTATCAATGAGCTTATTCAATCATTAACTATAGAATTAAGATTCATCAGACAATTCACATTGGAAAACCGTGAAAATTTAATCGGTATTTCTAGTCCTTATAAACTGATAAAATACATTACATGCTTTGAGATGTGGTTAACAAGTACTTTTATAGATTTTTATGTATACATGCACAATATTTATTCACCATCAACAGAGACAAACATAGAATACGTTTTCAATGGTAATGTTTATGAAATATAGATAGACGCAAATATACAAATAAATTTGCAGGTATTTGATTTTAATCAGTTTGTTTGGAGACTCAAAGTTTAATTATCTATTCGAATATATTCGAATAGATATTTCAGGTAATATCTTTCGAAGTTTTTCTACATTATAATGTAGTCTGTCTAAAGCCATGTTGATCGGCAGTAAGACTAATTTTGGAAAATATCAAGTTCATATCCTTTCTCAAAAGTATAGATATTTCCGTTATTTTTCGCGCTAATATGCTTGTGGAAAGCATGACTAAATCACTTTCTATTAGCTATTTGTTTTCTCACAGGATAGACGCAGGATATCGTTGGGTGGCAGTCATGTGAGTAGTAGGCTACACTGAATTCAATAACCATGGAATAAGCAAAAGGAATTCGCTCCACAATATTTTCTTGTCATTTCAAAGATAATAAAACAAAGGAATCTCTGGAGAGATATGGTTGCCTACATCCTGAACGGACATGGTATTAAAAAGATTCTACAACGCGATTGACTATTATAATTTAATCACTGCATCAGTTGTTTTCTTTATTTATTATGAAAAAAGAAAACGCAGTAGTATTCTTTATCATTCGTTTTTTTTTCTCAAAATTTTCTTTAAGAATGACTAAATTTTAAATAACTCAACAAAAATAAGACCTAATTGAAAATAATGTCAAATTACATTATTTTCGAAATTTTCTTGACATTTCTTGACATAAATCAACTTTTATTTCTGCGATGGAGTTTCGAATCTGAGTTACTGACAAAGAAAGAGACAGAAAGTCGTGACAAAACGAATTGAAAATCAGTAAAATGGCCAGAATAAACATTTTGAAAGCTTAAATTATCGAATACTGTATGAAAATGTCATCAAGAAAACATTTTGAAATTGATGTCATAAAATTAAAAGCGAAAGCATAAATCCAGCATAAATTTATACAGCCTCTCCTCACTTAACGACCAGGTTCCGTTCCAGTGACCAGGTCGATAAACGCATTGGTCGATAAACGAGGAGCTATACTAATAGTAATAATCCCATTTCATATGATATGAAGGATTATTATAATGTGGCACCACGCCGCCGTTCCTACGGCTCTAATGACATAATCAAGGATTTTAAAGGAAACAGAATCTCAATAACTTTGTTTTAATTTGCATGATTTTTACATTTTGTGCAAAACAGCAAAATACAATGAGTAAAAGGAAACTCGAACTTGATAACTTTGACAAACAAACAATGATTGATGATGATTGATAACTTTGCATAATCCTTACATACTAATACAGTTCAAAGCAAGAATACAATAAACAAAAAATATGTATAAAAATAAACTCTTAAATACTGTACTGCACTGTAATATTATTAACAATCTAGTCATCAAATCGTTCGGAGCTTGGTAGTGGTGCAGGGTCATCAAAGTCCTTATCAGTCATATCACCAAGGTAGTCAGGAGCAGCTGAGGGCCCGGGTAAGGGTGATGGGGAAGAGACGTCGGAGGGACCAGTAAGGGTAGGTGTCTGGTTGGAGCATTCGAAAAGAAATGGTTTGGTTTTCATCATTTGGGGGGGGGGGCACAGCATCCTCTGAACTGTCCTCAGATTGATACCCAAAATGTTCGTATTGGAGCTTCCGCTGCGAATGCGAAGTACTACAATCTCCAAATTTCTGGCAGAGTGAATTGCATCATGGTGCTCTTTTTCTCACAGACTGTGCCCAATTGACTCGACTATACTGTGTAGACGGCAAAATAAAAAATAACAACGCGTATGCGCGAAATGAAAAATATAAAATGGGGACAATTTGCCCGTCACAACCTGTATACACACGCGCGTACACGCTCGCGCGAACGCGCGCGCGCACCACACACACACACGCGCGCATATATATATATATATATATATATATATATATATATATATATATATATATATACATAATATATTTTTACTTGGAAATTAATCTGTATTTAATTTGCTATATCATATGTTGAAAAAAATGATTAGTCTAATAATCTGCTCAAGTTATTTAATAATTATCGTTTCATTTGACAGAAAATAGAGCAACATTTCTATCATTGCTGTGAAATGCCAATCAACAAAAATTATATTTTTCTTCTTTATTTAGGAGCAGCAGAAAACAGTTATGTCCCTTTTCACATACCTACTATGGAACCAATGGAGCATCTAATATAAACAATACAGTGGTTCCAATTAGTAACCAATATATACATTAGAACAGCAGAAAATAATTGTCACTTTTGTCATGCGTATTATGAAGCATCTAATATTAACAACACATAAATTTCGAAGGACTACATCATTAGTAAGGTTACTAATGATGCAATTTTTTCAAGAAGGAATTTAATAATTTTGATCAGAATATTTTTCTTAAAGGTCAATGCTAGATTTCTTTGTAGAAATTCAACTTTGGTCAATTTCATCAATTTCTTTTCGTAACGCGAGATAATTTCAGATTTGCCCGAAAAGGGCAACGAGAGTCAAAGGAACATTTGGTGGTTTCCACTCTGTAGATATGTTTAGCGCAAAAGCTTTTGAGAAATACGCAGACTTTCTGTTTTGGTCCAGGTTAGGACCAAGAAAGAATGACACGAACACAAGAGTAGAAATAACGAAGGTATATTACACGGAATAATAATACAAGATGTGGAATGTGTTAGTATGACTATCAGTCTGATTTGGAGTGAACTACTATCGGCTTGACTCGATTCGTCCCTCTCTCTTGAGAGGCGTAGTATACATAGTGTTAGGAAGAGTTCATTCTGTAGTTATAGGTAAGGACCCATAACACCCCCCTCCCAAGCTTTTACCTCGCAGGGGTCTTTAATATTTTTCCTCTTCGGATTAATCATCAAAGGCTCTGTAAATTTTCTTTTTCTTCTTGATTTCCGCGGTTCTGAAATTGCTTGAGGCCTTTCCATATTGAATGTGTCAAATATTGTGTCCATTACTTCCCCCTCTTCCTGAGGTAGACAGTTAGAATCCTCTAACAGCCTCTTTCTGATCTGATTTAAGTGCCTTTTATACGAGAACTTCGGACCCTGAATTATGTAAATCACGTTCCCGATTCGTTTCAGTATTGTACCTGGCTCCCAATAAGATGTGTTGTTTTTGAACATTTAAAAAAAAAACTTTCTCCCCTGGGTTAAATTTTCTTTTTGGTACAAACGACGTTGGTGATTGCTTTGTCTGTTTTGGCAGTAATTTGTCGAATACCGATCTAATTTTTCGAGCGAACATTACTTCCGCCAGCGATAATGCCGATGGCGTAGTACTGTTCGGTGTAATTCTATACACTTGCAAGAATTGTTGTAAAGCCTTTTCTGTTGGTACGTCATAAGCTTTCCTTAGTGCTCTTTTTAATGTATCTACAAACCTCTCCGATTGTCCGTTTGATCTTGGGTGATATGGCGGGGATTTGATGTGTTTCACCTGTAAATTTTCACAAAATTCTTGAAAATCCGCAGATGTAAATTATGTCCCATTATCGGTGACTAAACAATCAACCACTCCGAAACGAGCAAACAGCTCGTGAAGGCAATTTATTATAGTCTCAGAAGTAGGTTTTCTACAACGAAATACTTCTGGCCATTTGCTGTAACTGTCTACTACAATCAAGTCGTAGAAACCCTCTAATGGACCTGCGAAATCTACATGGATTCTCGACCACGGTCGATCTGTCTTAGGCCATGGCTTATGACTTATTGGAGGTGCCTTGGCTGCTAAGGAACAGTCCTTGCATTTGTCCACCATATGTATAATATCTTGATCCATGTTTGGCCAGTAAAAGTAACTTCGCATTAAGGATTTCATTCTGTTCTTTCCTGGGTGGCCCATGTGAAAATCCTTGAGGATTCGCCTTTGTAGCGTTTTCGGGGTTACTACTCTTTCATTATATAGCAGAACATTATCACATAACGAAAAACTGTCTGATATATGCTTATCTTTTCCTACAATTTTTGTTTTCGTTTACTTTATAAGTTCATAATTCACTGCTTCGTTTCTTATTTCCTGTAATGTGACGGGGAGGTCTCGAATTGTACTACATAATGATGTTCTAATGTCTTCCTCATATCGTAGAGCTACAATTACGGAATCTTCTAATGGCTCCGTTTTTCTTTGGTATTAGTCTCGAAAGACCATCTGCATGCGCGATTTTGTTTGATGGAAGATACTCCAATTTAAAGTTATAGTTTAATAAAATCGTCCCCCATCTTAGCAATCTATTAGCAGTGTAGACAGGTAGACCTTTCTTTGATCCAAATATTGTCAATAACGGCTTGTGGGTCGTCTGTAAGGTGAAAAATCTAGCGTAAATATATCTGTGGAATCTTGTAATCGCAAAAATAATCCCCAGTTTTTCTTTTTCGATTTGCGAGTAATTTTGTTCGGCTGGTAATAACTTTCTTGACGCATGCCCGATGGGTTCTAGTGTCCCATCCGGTATTTTATGAAGTATACATGCCCCAACACCATAGGCACTCGCGTCATTCGCGATTATTATTTCCAATTTTGGATCATATTGCACTAAAAATAAATCTGCTGTTAGAGTCTTAATGATTTTATCGAAAGTTTTCTGACATTCATATGACCATTCCCTTCTTCAACAGTTCGTTTAGGGGTGCGCGTAATTTGTGCATGTTAGGAATAAATTCTTGATAATAATTTACTAAGCCCAAGAAGCTTTCGTAACTCGGCTAAGTTTTTTGGAGCCGGCATTTTTTTTATTGCCGTGGCTCTTTCTGGGTCTGGTCGTCTTCCTTTTTCGTCAATAATATGGCCCAGATATTTTATCTCCTTCACAAAGAAGTCACATTTATTTTCCTTTACCATAAAACCGTAATTTTGTATCTGCCTGAAAACCTCTTGAACGTGTTCCCAGTGTTGTTCAATATTTTTGCTATTTATCAGGATGTCATCAAGGTATGCGATCGTTAAATCCAGTCCCCCTAGCATAGTGTCCATTATTTGCTGAAATATCGCCGGCGCGACCTTGATCCCGAATGGTAATCTCTGGAACTTATATAACACTTTATGTGTGTTTATGCACAACAACCTCGAGCTTTCCTCATCTACTGGTACTTGTAGGTATGCTTCGCTCAAGTCTATCTTTGAGAAAAATTTTCCTCCGTTCAACTTTGTGAAAACTTCCTCTAGGGAGAGGATAGTGATAATCCTTAATCGCTACATTCAATCCCGTCGAGAAATCAGCGCATACTTGTATCTCACCCGATTTCTTTTTCACGTAAACCGTAGGTGCGGCCCATTGACTATATTCCACCTTTGTCAATATACCGGTTTTCACGAGTCTATCCAACTCTTCGTCTATTTTTTCTAATGATGCGAAAGGTACATTTCTTCTTGAAAATGGGTTATACATTTTCTTTTAGTTCGATTTTGGCCGCCATTTTTTTACACCTCCCGAGGCCGGCTGAAAATACGTCGGGAAAACTCTCCTTTAATTTCTCCTTCAATTTCTCTGCCTCGGTCGATAACCTTTCCATTTTTTGGCAGAACGTATTTATCGGTAAATCCCAGAGGTCAAATTTCTGCATCCAGTCAGTTCCAAATAAATTTTCCGTATTTTTTAGAACATACATCTTTAATTTCTTGGTCATCCCGTTAAACGTCACATTTTTGATAATCTCCCCCTCAAATTTGATTTTTCTACTTGTTACCGACCTGGCTATTTTATCTGTTCTCAACATGGTCGGTTTGTTTAATTTCTTCTACGTCTGTTCTGTAAGCCAATAATGGTTAAATCTGATCCGAAATCTACTTGTAATCTGATTTTTTTGTTTAACATTTCTACATATTTTCGTATATTGGTCAGTTCTAGTGACTATTACTCGGCTTTTGTTTTCTTTGTTCTACAGTGCGAACTTTGATGTCCCACTTTATTGCACGACATACAAGTCTTATAGCCGTATGGACAATCTTTGTACCAATGCAAAGTCCCACAGCGATAGCATGGAATGGGTGGTGGTTTCTTCTGAGGTTTCATTTGACTTTTTGTAGTAAAATAATTTGTTTGGTTTGTTTTTGAGGAGGGAGAAAAACGTGTTTGTCGTTGTACTTTTCGTATGTGAGCGACGCTAGACTCTTCCTTATCTTTCGAGTCCTTTTTTACGCTTATACATCTCTGACAGTCCTCAGCCAATTTTTGTAGCGTCAATTCTGGTTCACTCTGAAGTTTTGTTAGAATTCTCCGTCTGATCTCCGCATATTTAGTCGAAACCAGGCCTTGGACGAATATCAAACATTTAAAATTGTCAGGGCTGCGTTCAGATAACTTAAAGTCATCGCAGTGTTTGTTTACTACGGAAGCGAATGTTATATAGTCTTCGCTTCCTTTTTTGTTAAATTGAAACATTTCCACCTTTTGTGTAATAGTGAAGTGTTCGGACTAAATAATTCCGTTAAAAGTTTCACGGCTTCCTTGAAAGTCAACTCATTCGTTTTCCTCGGTAGGATGTAGTCTACGAATTTAGTGTATTCGCTTGACCCTAGTTTCTTCAGTAGTAGACGTACTTTTTTCGCGTCTGACCAATTCCCGCAATCAAACTCATATGAATCTTCATATCTTCTGAAGTAAGCCGCGAAGGTTTTGTCTTCGTCCGCTGCATAAGTGAAGTCTTTGATAGAGCTCCATATAGCATTTTGCGAGAATGCCGCTTCATTTCCAGAATTTTGTCCTTTATTTGTTACAGCCCGTAGTAGTAATTCTTGTAGTTCGAGTTGCTTCTCTTCGTTTTTCTGTTGAATTTCCAATAGTTTTTCTTCGTTTTTCTCTTGCTGCTCGAATTGCATTTTCAATAATTCCAATAAGGTTGCCTTAAAGTCTTCCATGTTTACACCGTAATTTTGTGTAACTATTTTTCCTTTATTCTCAGTGTAGACTTCAGGTCTGTGTCGCCTGTTGTTCTGGAACCTTAGTACGAAAAAGATTTTCCTGCGTAGAATTCGATTCTGTTCTGGCTGACAGGTAAAATTCGTGTCTTCGTTACCACTGTTATGGTTGGTGTCCAAAAATTTTTTTCTTTTTTATCTTCGCGTAGAACTTGTTTTTTTTTTTCTCAATACCTCCGTCGCCTCTGTTATGGATGACCGATAGCAAAAAGGTTTTTAGTTTTTTTTTAGATTCTCCGCGTAGAATTCGTTTCTTCAATATCCTCGTCGCCACTCTTATGGTCCAGGTTAGGACCAAGGAAGAACAACACGAACACAAGAGTAGAATAACGAAGCACGGAATAATAATACAAGATGTGGAAGGTGTCAGTATGACTGTCAGTCTGGTTTGGAGTGAACTACTATCGACTCGACTCGATTCGCTCCTCTCTCTTGAGAGGCGTAGTATACATAGTGTTAAGAAGAGTTCATTCTGTAGTTATAGGTAAGGACCCATAACACTTTACCACTACATCATGATTACAATAATTCACATACTTGTAAAATCTGTAATGACCAAGTTAATAATATATATAATAAATAAGGTCGTGCTCGCAGACCCAAAGAGGCTTCAGATAAGCATAATCGTTGTTATTTCTCTGCTTGAATTCGCTTGTCTAATCCTATCTTTTCTTATCTGAATAGTGTCTAATGTTAATGACGGCAAGCAATTGTATAAAGGACATCGAATGCAGATAAAGAACTAAAAATAGAGACGAAGAAGAGTTGCGAACCCCCTGGAAACGTCCGCCTATTTACCTTTGAGGAAAACATAACCAGGTTATTGTTTCCAGTTTTGACTCGTGTGTATGAAACAGCTTGTCTGTGTGGGTGTATTTTCGTGCGTACACACACACTATGCGCGCGTGCACACATACACACTCACTTACTCTCTCTCTCTCACACACACACACACAAATACACACATGTGCGTGTGTTTCTAAATGAAAGTCCATACGTCGTTAAAATGTATATAATTCTTTTTAAGACTTAACTAATATAAATTATTTGTCAGTATGTTACTCTTTCACCGAGATTCATTGTTGAAATACATTATGCGTGTTTGCATGTGTATTTATGTATTGTTGATGCATATTAGTTGGTAATCTGATTTGTGTCCACACACACACTCTCTCTCTCACACACACACACATGCACAGACACACGCATACATACATACACACATTAAAGGTGCGTGCTACAAAGTGACTATATATGCATAAACACGTACAAAGGCATGCATATATGTACATGTTGACAGGGAGAAGAAAAGAAGAGGGAAAAAGATAATACATTTTGTACATATTGTCTAGGACTGAGAGATTGTTAAGTGCGTTATTCTTTGCGTGTATGTGCGTATATGTGTGGGTGCATGCGTGTGTACATGTGTATATGTGTGTGTGTGAGAGAGAGAGAGAGAAAGAAAGGTATAGAAGGACAATGAAATATTTGTAGGAGAGATTATGCATATTCGAAAAAAGAGATGTTCCAGTTAGTGTGTGTGTGTGTGTGTGTGTGTGTGTGTATGTCTGTGTGTGAGGGAGAGAGAGAATGTGAGAGAGAGAAAAAGAAAGTGTGGGATGGGATGCGGATAGCAGAGATTAAATTTAACCATGTGTGAAATAAACTGATTGTATTTGTGCTTGTACACGTTGCTATGCATAAAAGAAGAAAAGGAACAAGAGAATGTGTGCATATAGGTTTGGGTGTAAGAAACAGAGAAGTCGTGTGTGTCAATAGAGTGGAAATAAAGACATAGCAAAAGTAAATAGACATTTCTATTTTCAAACACGACACTTGATTCAACAACCTGTACAATTCAAACTTATTTTAAAATGCAAATTAAAATTTAGTTGAATTTTAGAAAAAATTCAAGATTTTAATATCTTAGACTAGCAGCATGGCCCGGCGTTGCCCGTGCTTCATTCAAAAATCGTACGACTCATACAGCAATCGCTATTACTTGACTTAAAATATTTTTGCCCTTCCTTGCCTTTAAAGGAGTGCCCTTTGCCGTGCTGATGTTGCTACATATCTTACTTCTTGCGTCACACTGCGAATTTTTTCTAAGCTCTAAACTAAACATTAAATTTGTTACGAAAAAAGAACTAAACAAAATGAACACAAAACGATCAGCTTTAAAAAAAGGACTCGTAACTGGAAAATCCGAATGAAAAAAGAATGTTCCAACAAATATTTTTTCACACCCAACCCAGTTCTGCGGAATCAGAATCAACGTTGAGTTTAAGCAAGCGAATGAGCCAATTGGAGTAAAGTGCCATGCAGATTTAAATTTTTCCCACTTGTGACGAATGCAGCTATCGATTTTTTTTCATGCTAGCATGCTAGTTAACATTCGTGTCAGTCAGCTGTTGGCTCTCACGCTGGCCAATAGTATCTTCCTGCCTATTCGTGGCAGCCAGCTATAGGTTCTCACTCTGGCCAGTAGAAAATAGCCGCAAACTACATGAAAACTGCCGTAGAAGCATGAAAAAATCGATTATTTCCACTATCGATGGGAGTTGGGAAATGAAAAGTCGGTTCTTGGCCTTCCCGCTAACTTGGAGCATGTGCATGTAAATTTTTGTGCAAATCCGTCGAAAATTGCGGCCGTGCATTCGTTACACACACAAACACATCCTGCCTTTTATAGATAGAGATTTGAATTTACAAGATCTGTAATATTGTCTTTTAGAATATTTTAGGCCGCAGTGACAAAAAAAAAAAGAAAAAGATAAAAGAAAAATCAACAACAGTAACGACAACAACTCTCGAGGACATTTTTCCTCGTTTTATAATCTAAAAGGAAATATGTTACCTCTCAAATGACAACTTTCAATATTCTATGAGAGTTGCTTAATACTTTTTGGTACCTGTCATTATAGAATCTATTTTGCTGTATAGCATCGAGCAACATTCTTTACGTATATGGCGCTGCTTTTGTATATATAGTGTCATTGAATATTGATAGAAAGAAAATGAATATGTTTTATTTTTCTGAATTGATATTCGTCATACACACCGGAAACTTTGAACTGCTAATGCTCCAAAATGTTTCTCATATCTTCACTGAAAATCTACCATGTTTGATAATGGTATCGGAGAAGAGGATCATGTGTAGTAAGGGCGTGATGTGGGTGGATATTATCCTACTGAAATATTGGAAAATTCGCAGCATAACAGGTTGAAAAATGTTTTGAACGGACATAGCTTCGTTAAATTTTCCCTCCACAAGCAAGAGAATATTGTAACTTATGGTGTCAAGAGTTAAGCGTGTATTGTGAGCAAATACATTCTGGAAGCTCACGATCTCTTGGTTTACATTGTACACGGAAATGATCATCACTTGCATGAAGGCAGAACCTGCTCTTATCGCTTAACGAGGAAAATTTGACCTCCGCATATCAGAATATCACATCAGACGGCATTGTTGTGGCATAAGTGGTGGTTTGCATAGAGGCATATGTGCCTTCACTCGTGCTGCAAATAAACGATTCTAAACGGCCTGAATTGAAAATTCTGGCAGCCACATTTGCTCTGATTTGTGCTGTTGGGGCCGTTTGGTCTGCTGCCTTGATCTTGGCGAACGTCGTTAGTATGTGTCCGTCCAGAATCTGGTTTATAGTTGTAGGAATGATCATTTGGAAACTGTTGCAAAATCATCATCGACGTAGGCAGCAATTCTCTGAAACAACCATCCAACCTGTTAAAAGCCCACAATCCAACTCCTCTGAAAAGGTTCTAATTAATAAAAAAACATTAGCAAGTGTGCATCTCCGTAGCATAGTATCTGATTGCAATAGTTTCTTTTATGATAGTGAACTAATTGTTATATGCGTCATTGTCGAAAGCTAACACGCAGACATTACACTGGTATGAGTATTACTACATCGCAAGATGGTTGAAGATTTTAAAAATGTTATCCGAATATCGTTTACTCCCTAGAATGGACATACTATTGTCCTTCAGACTGATGATCACAATACGCAGTAAACACCAAACAGCTTTCAGCTTTGTCTTTTGCATGTGACACCGTACAATCGATAATCTGCGAACTGCAACGCCTGTTTATTGTTAAAATCCAATAGAAATACATTATATCAAAAGCGCCATAAAAACAACCCATGAACATTATCATGTCCACAGATGAAAAGTGTTTGATATTGTTGTTGCCGAAAGAATAATTAAAGTAAAAGAAACGTGGTACAAGCGAATTTGAAGAAGTTGTATTAAAAAAAAACTAATTGTATCGAATCAATAAGGTGCAAATTACAAAAACGTTGTTTTATTCAGAATCTAAAGCCAAACTTTAACTTGACGTAAAAATAAGGATAATGCATGACGATTATTTCGATTTATATGGCAGTAAATGTTGGACAATCTCTTCACGGATGAAGATGTGACTTGAAGCAAGAGAAATGTGATTCTACAGGAAGATGCTGAGAATATCATGGACCGAACATGTGATCAACGGCGAATTTCTAGAGACAATGACAACAAATAAGACACATATACTTAACATCAGGAAGAGACAGTTGAAATAAGGTTGAGGAAAGACGGCTTGGAAAATTTGATACTCACAGGGCAGATTGAAGACAAGGGGGACAGAAAAAAGAAACACATAACCTACCTGACGAGCTTGAGTGAATGGATAGCGGAGCAGGTTTTGGGAGAGATAGCAAAAGAAAAAGAAGTTATTAAGAAATACAAAGGACAGGAATGTGTGGAGAGTCATGATCGCATTGAGGGGACACGCGGCCCAAAGAAGGAGAAGAAGAAGAAGAAGAAGAAGAAGAAGAAGAAGAAGAAGACTTTACAACTATTTAGATGATTATTCGAAGTCAAAAGATTTTAAGGAGATAAATGTCAATAAGAAAATGTAGCTAAGAAAAGTTTGAATATTTTAAGTGTATGTGAAACTGGATGGGCAAACAATGGAGAGTGTGCCAGTGACAAACACAGGATCATATATGAAGGCAGGGAGAAAAATCAAAGAGCAGTAGGATTGATATTAGATCAAGACATGAAGAAATGCGTTCTGGGAGGCTGTCAATTATCTGAAAGAATTTTTGTCATTAATCTAAAAGGAAATGCTTTCATCCATCATAGTTGTGTATGTACCAACAGCACAAAGTACAGAAGAAGAAATGAAAAAGTTCTACTCTACGCTAGACAAGGCTCAATGCAATTGTCATGGGAGACATGAATGCCAAAAGAGGCAACAAGAGAGGTGGTAAAATAGTTTGCAAATTCAGAGTAATGAACGCGTAGAAAAATGGGTCCAGTGATGTACGGCGAATGACCAGGTAGTAGCTATCACGTGGTTTAAGGAACATCCGAGCCGTATATGGACATGGAGAAATCCAGGAGGAGAAGCCCCCCCCCCCCCCAAAAAAAAAAACAGCAAAATAAAACAAACAAATTAACTTCATAAATATCAATCGGAGATTCAGGAATGCAACTGTAAAACATATCCAAGTGCCGACCGTGGAAGTCATCAGCTTTCAGTGATATGTAATCTTAGAGTGAAACTACGAAAATTGAAGAGGTCTAAGGGCAGCACGAAAATTTCAATACGAGAGACTCTGGAACGACCCGAATCCGAATGAGAAATATATGAAGAGTGTGAAAAGCAGATATAGGGACAAAAAGAAAATGGAAAATTGAAGTGGGACACATTCAGAGAAGCTTTAATAGCATCAGCAATCGAGACGAAGAAAAAATAATGATTGGATAACAGTTAAAATTATCAACATGATGAAAAGGAGGCAAAAACAATGTCAGTATACAGGATACTACATAAAGCAACAAGGAACAAATGCAGGCAGGCTAAAGAGGAATGAATCAACGAAAAATGGGCAGAAATAAAATAAGTGTGACAGATAAAGCAGATATACATAAGACAATGAGGGAACTAACAGGAAAAAAACATGGTCATCAACAGGGTGCATAAAATCCAAGGATGGAACGATGATATTCGAGAAGGAAAAATACTTGCGAGATGGAACAAATATATCGGAGAAATCGTCCACGACGAAAGAGAATAACTAGTAATATATTTCGGACCGGAAATATTAAAATCTGAAGTGGTATATTCACACGTCAAATTGAACAGAAACAACGCTGCAGAGCCAGACGGAATAGTAACGCTGGCAATCTTAGATGAATTTAGTATAGACAAGATTACAGAAATAATAAACTAAATCTACAACAGCGGTGATATATCGGAAGGCTAAGAAGCCAGGTGTAAACGAATGTGAACCCATCGGACAATCACCCTAATGAGCCATGTATTAAAACTCATCATCTGAATTCTGATGAATAGGCCGCACAGCAGAATCACACCGGAAATAAGAACAGTGCGGGTTCGTCAAAGGCACGGGAAAAGGGAACGCAATATTTATGCTCAAAATTTTATCAGAAAGAGAAATACAAATGCAGAAGTACGTACATTTGTGTTTTATAAATGACTCAAAGGCGTTCGATAAAGATCTGTTGGAACTGCTCAGGGAGTGTCTTCTCACCGGACCTATTTAACCTAAACAGTGAGGTGATTCAGAGAGAATTAGAAGTCCTGGCAGCACTCAATATTGGCTGCAACAAAAGATATGCAGATGACACAGTGTTGGTAAAAAAAAACACACACCAAAAAAAATAAAAAGAAGAGGGTGAAGGAAAGCGAGAAGAAAGGATTAGAAAATTTCTGCAGAATGAATGGTTGTTAGCAAAACGATGAGCCCAAAATGAAAATTACAAATTGGGAATACCAAATTCAAGCAAGTACTAAAATGTAAATATCTGGGAAGTGTTTTAACAGATGTTGGAAAGTGCGACACTGAAATCCGAAGACGTATTGGGATAGCCAAAGATGCATTTAAAAAAATAAGCAAAGTATTAAAAAACAGGAAAATTTCGATTGAATCAAAGAAAAGAGTATGGAAATGTTACGTAATATTAGTTCTCTTATTCTGGGTTTAGGAGAAATAACAAAAAGACACAATTTATTAAGAGCTACAAATAACGGGAAATTGTGGAGAGCCATGATCGCTAACGTCCTGAGAGAACACTTTTAAAGAAGAACCTGCTTATAAACTAGTATTAATGAAGCTACTTAATATATATTAGAAACTTGAATTAATTTAGTTCGGCACATGGCTAAATGCGATGATTTGGGGTCGACATGTTGCATTAAGCCAATCTGCACAGTTGCCAGATTCTAATTCGAAATCCTACCTACTACTTGGGCTTGAATGCTAATCGCTGATGGCCATTGGTAAATATAAAATTCTTTTAACCATAAAACGGATTCATAACTTGTATATTTGCAAAGTATGTCAGAAACGATTTTTAGCAGCTGATGCTAATGGAATCCTTAGAGACTTAAGACTATATACAGCAAATTAAATGCGAATAAATGTCTTAATAAATGTCAAGATAAATCCGATACAAAAATGACCCAAATGTGTTTACGTAAACACTAATCAATATTTTTGAAGAGGTCCTTTCTTAGAACTTACTGAGAGTTATTTTGTTTATTCGGGTGAAGCTTGATTTGAAGCTATTACGAAATTCTAATGATTCTTGAAAGATTTCATCTTGCTTTGATTTCCTCCTCTGTTTTGATAAAGTGTTCCTTTCGTATGGACATCGAGCTTTTCAAATCATCACTTGTCGAATAAAATAGAACATTAAATTTCTATTCTTGTATCTGAGTTGAAATGAAGCGATGTCGGTATTTCTAGATGTATAGGTCGCCATACTCTTGCGTATGAGAGTTTTTATGTTTATAACTGTTCTTTACAGTCTGTGTGACAAAAGGTAAGAATAAGTGTAGAACAGTAAGTGAGTAAAGTATAACAATTGCATATTTATAATAGTGAATAAGAAAATATTTAATCGATATGTTTTATACGTATACATGTGCATATATGTGTGTGTGATGGTGTTACTAAATGGCTAAATGGAAAACCTCTTACGTCGTACTTTTCGTCCTTCAAATGTTTGTTTTATCACTGAAGTGTATATATATATATATATACATATACATATATATATATATATATATATATATATATATATATATATATATATATATGCCTGTATTTGAGTCTCAAATTTTGATGCATATATTTGAGAAATTGTTTCTATATTTTCGATTTATCTTTCACTTTTATTTTTAAATCCGAACCGACTTAAGACGCTTGTTAAAAATATCCGTTAAATCAATAGATGGTTTTATCTAATCAAGTTTTAATTGCTTATTTTGGTTGATTTATGATTTAGAAAGGTGATATGTAATTAGTGTAAATAAAAGTGTAATCAGAAGTCTATACGGTAGATATTGTTGTTTGTGTATTAAAAATAGCGAAAAAGAAATTTCCATTGGTCAGCTATTTTATCATGTATTAAACGGAAAGCAAGTGAGCACAACACTGAAAACCAGAATTCATATAAAAATAATAAAAATAAAGAAGATATTTTTGTTTTTAATGAAGTCGAACATGAAAGATTTGTTTAAAATATAAGTTGCAACGATTCGTCTTTCTCTTCCTATGATTCTCTACAAAATGCCTTCTTTTTACACATAATCCATCTTTATGACAGAATAGTCTTTAAGTATATAAATCCTATAATCATAAGATGAATGCTTTAGGATAATGACGTTTTTGTGATATATCTTTCATGAATATACACAATATCTACTAGACATTGGTTTTGTATTAGTAAATCGTAATGAATATTAGAATGGAAGTGTAAAAAAAGGAAAACAGATCTGATGTTCGGTTTTGACAAAAAATAACTAATAATAATTTCTGTTTGCTTTCGGCTAAGATTTTTGGATGTGTTTTTATATTAAACACAAAGGTTTATATGAAGTTTATGCCTGGATTAAGCTCCCAAAGGTAAAAATGTAATAAGGATTTTCTTATATCTTCTGAGAAAAATAAGAATTATAAACTTGTTCTTATGTAAAGAAAGAATAATAAACCGTAGATTCAGGAAGGTCGAAACTTATAGGACAACACAATTAGAAAGGGATTCTTGACATAATTTTCATGAACATAATATTCTGAGGAGAATGGAAAGATATTTAATTAGAAATTTGAAGACACAACTTATTTGTTTGTTGCAAAGAACATAGAATACAGTTTATGTTTTGATTTCAAGTACAAACATAAAACTGGAAGTTCAACCCAATGTCAAAACTTTCCTTTTGTATAAATAATAAAGAGATTCAGGGTAATATTTGCACACTTAATGTACAGGATACTTCACACATTATGTATAAATTATAGTAAAGTACATATCACTCATATGTTATAGCAAGAGTTTTATGAATTTTAACGATTTTTTCAGCTTTCATGTTACTAAAAAAAAAAGGAAAATTAAAAAAAAAAACATATAGAAAAAAATTAATTATTGTTGAATATTAAAATTTTCTATATTTAAAGGGGAAATATCGGGGAAAGTGCATTTATAGACAGTGAGGACATTGGAATGAACACTGCATGGTGACTTTCAGTTTCACTGAAGATAGCAATGAAGCATGAAACTAAATCAACATGCAGTTTTGCTTCTTATATACATACCTTATCTATCTATCTATCTATCTATCAGTGCTTGTGTACGTGTACACGTTTATATATATATATATATATATATATATATATATATATATATATATATATATATATATATATATATACATATATATATATATATATACATATATATATATATATATATATATATATATATATATATGAATTTACTATAGTATATAATTAATTTTATTTTTTACTAGGATCTCTGGTGGATATATTAGTATTTATTATTTTTTAAGGATATTTTCGTCCTGTTTATAATTAGAATGTATTTGATTGCGATATAAATGATTAATATGTTTAAGATTAATTGAAGAAGTATTATATTCTCATCAACTAACGTATTGCAGAAAACCAACATTGTATATAAATTTAAATGTCCCGTGGGACATTGTATCTCCAATAGAAAAAATAATATATATGTTGGCCATGCCACTACTACGTTTTCTCAAAGGTTGACTTTTCATTTGAATGATGCATCTAACATCTCTCAACATTTACAAAAGCATGCATGTCCACATTCGCAGTTTAGGAAAATTCTTGTTGAAAATACATCTATACTTTTTCATGAAATAATAAACATAAACTAAAAATTCTTGAAGCTATCTATATTAAAAATTGAAACCAAACCTTGATAAAATTAATTATGAATACTTCATAAATGTTTTAAAATGTTACAGTAGATAGTTTAAATATTTAGCTTTTAACTAATAGTTTTAAATAGTTTTCTTTTTTAAAAATATTTAGACATTTCAATAATTTAGCTACATTCCTTGATTTTTGTATGGGTGTCTACATGATAAAATTTAAAAATTATACGGTACATAAACTTCGCGTTCTTTAAAGTCACGTAAAAATTTAATTTTTCAGATGAACGCAACAATTTTGTCTTAGAAAAATGATGAACACAACAATTTTTTGTCTTAGAAAAAACAAGACCCTGATGGCGACATTGTGCTAATGTCGGAAGTACTCGTAATAAAATGAATATGAATCAGCATGGTAATTTTCTTTCTTTTAATTAGGATACTAAGAAACTTGTTCGTAATTACGAGAGGATCCTACTAAACATAGGTAGACAAAACTTGGCTGAATTATTTAATGAAACATGTTTTAATGAAAACATGCTGTCAAGATATACGCAATATATATATATATATATATATATATATATATATATATATATATATACGCATTATATATATATATATATATATATATATATTTATATACACACGTACGCACTCACGCACACATATAGATGTGGGTTTGTGTGTTGTATATATATATATATATATATATATATATATATATATATATATGTAAACAAATCCGAAGGGAGTATAAGATCTTGAGGCACACCGAAGAAATTAAATGGCAAAGCATCGATATTTCTAAATTAATTCCCGGTGAACTGTGGCTGATGACTACTAGAAGTTTCATGCGTTTTCACGCAATCATATTTTTATTTGTATTTATACATGTATATAGTACATGACAAGTACAAAATTTTACAAGGGTAACATACTACGTGTTTGTATGTGTGTGTGTATGTTAGCTTGTATGTGTGTGTGTGTATGTGTGTGTATGTGTGAAGTCGGGAGGATGAAAATCTTTGATTCGACCAAGATGCCATTTAAAAAAATGTACATTTTGGTCAATTGCTCAGGAAGTGTATCGGGCTGAGAACTTTTCAATTTTTCATCTATCTATCTATCTATCTATCTATCTATCTATCTATCTATCTATCTATCTATCTATCAAAGAACACGTGTTGGGTAATGGTAAGTGAGCTCGTGACACAGAGCATTCTTAGTTTAGGGAATTCAATCGTAAGTAAGTGCATTTCTCTTGCGGCCTTATACAAAATACTGAGACATAATTATCTAATCATTTGTATAGATTAAATTTACATATACATGTATACTCTCTCTTTCTCCCTCTCTCTCTCTCTCTCTCTCTCTCTCTATATATATATATATATATATATATATATATGAATGAAAGTATCATGCATATATGATATCTGTAACTATATGGCATTTCATAGTTATTTGAGCCCAAGTATTTTCAATTAGGTAAAGCACAAAGCAAATATTGTAGCAATCTGGACGTGTCGGTCCCCGTTTACGTGTTTGTTAGCGCCGGAACGTTAGATCTTTGCTGTGATGAAAGCCTACACAAAGCTTAATTGTAGCTGACTGTGAAAAGAACTAAACTTCTTTGACATTAGCGAGTACTTATCGAAAGTTTGTGGACTGTTTCGTCGTTTTGTGTCATTTGCTCCTACTTGTTTATAAAGATTGCTGGGAAGGTGGCGACGAAATGAGACGCTTGTTTGCTAAATTTTTGTGTATGTGTGCGAGAGAAACAGAGGGTAGATTATAGTACTGGGGAAGTTAAAATGGAAGAACTGAATTAATTTTTAGTATACCTGATTCTAGGATACTAAACAGTAACCCTGATTGTCCTCATCCTCACCCTTTATTAAGAGAAAGGATAACAAAGGCCACTTCATCAAAGGGACCTGCAACAGAGTGATTTTAACTTATCTAGAGTTTTCGAAATTAAACGACGCCTTAGCAACAACAATCATAGTAATGACACTTATTATTAGTCATATTAGTATTTGTATTATTAATAATCATATGTTTTCCAATCAGTAAGTAATCATTATTTGATGGGTTTCTTTTCAAAAGGATTAGTGAATGATGAAGAAAATGCGATTTATTGAAAATAATTAATAAGCCTAGTAGTAAAGGACTCATTAATCTTGTGTTAAGAATATCACAAGTGATTTTTTCTCGGAAATGTTCCGTATTTCTATCCATGTTTCACGATATTCATCCTTGACATATACATAACAGAGATTTGTATATACAAATCTGGTATAAGAATTGAACATTATCTGCAGAAGGGAACATATTAGAACATTACTGATTAGGATTGCTCGTTATAAAGTAAATTAGGACATTAAAAGTAACATTAGATGAAAGTAGAGCATGAAATCTAAGATGCACAGAAAAAAGTCATAACACATTTTTACTGCATTTAGGCTAAAGCCGACAAGTACAAAAAGCAGATGATAATCACAAAAGATTTTCATTTAAATGATTTTCATATTTATTACATACGTTTTGAAATGTTTATCACGGACTTAGATATTCTTATATACACATACATATACGTATACCCAGACACGTAAGTATATGAAGAGAGGAAGGAGAGAAGAGAGGGAGGGTTATTATTAGTTTTTTTCTTTCGTTTTTTCTTATTGTGAATTGTTGACTAAGTATATAGACAACACGAACCTATATTAAAATCTTCCTCTTTATTTCTTACCATAATACTACTGTCTGCGTAATCTCAAAGAGCGATTCACACTGGCCCAATATTTACTACCGGGCATTAATTGGGTTGAAGTGCGATGCCTCTGATCAGCCTAGCGTAAAATTACAAGTAGTTTTATATAGTATACAACAGCTGACCTGTGACGTCTCCAGCGGAGAAGGTCTGACTGGAGCACTGCAGGATCTATCACATCGTGAATTCAATGGATCGCCTAACAACTTCAGATTTCACATCACATCGGCTGAAAATCGAATTGAAAACACAATATATTTAGAGATGCTCGTCGAAACAAATAAGAAAAGGAAAATTTCGATTTCTAAATCAAATAGTGAAGATTTTCAATTCCTGACCAATTCAATATTATTTTCGTTAAGGGAGCTTCCTCGATTCTGAATTCAATACACTTTACACAAATGTTTAGTACGAAAATAACAATTGTGAAATAGATAATGAGCAATTTTTTATCAACACTGGTGGATAGGGTGGAAAAAGAAAATGAAGACATATAAATTTCTGTTTCTATCCAAAGTGCTTGTAACTTAATAAACTTTACCTATGAGAAAGAAAGCTTCTATCTATCTATCTATCTATCTATCTATCTATCTATCTATCTATCTATCTATCTATCTATCTATCTATCTATCTATCTATTTCAAAGTATGAACTTTCTTCTAAAGCAAAAGGATATTGATCCTTATCAATCTGAACCTAGTGTCTGTTCGTTAATTTGTTGACATAGCAATTGTGAGTTTAATCCCTGGGAGAAGTAGGCCGGATAGTACAGACCTAGACTCAGTGGAAATATGGTGAGCAATAAATGAGTAGTACTAAAAAAATAACACATGAATAGTTGAACAAAAACAATATACTTCTGGGGATTAAATAAAGGGTTCAGTTAAAAATTCCTTGAAGGTTATCCGGATCGACATTAATCCGAAGAAGGCCAGCATGCACAACGACCGAAACCCTGTGGAAATAACAAAAGAGACAAGCACAATAGCCCGAATGCAAATAATGACAACTTCTCATTCCAGAAATTCAGATAAAAAGGAGTGCAGAGATATTTTGATTAGTTTGTAATTTATTTTATAACATTTCGGGATTTATGAAATGACTTTTCATTAAAATGTTGTTTGATCAGTTTTTGCTTACATCAAACTTTATTAGTGTTTATCTGCAAATTTTCAAATCATTGTCAAGAATTACGTAATGATACTGTTTCAGAATAATCGTCTAGAAATGGCCATGTCTGTCACTGGCAGACTGAAGTCTTAAAATTAGTCGATTAGATTAACGAAACTGCCATTTATGAGCTAGTGTTAATGCGCTAAATAAGTTGAATGGAAGTTAATTAACAGATAAGACATGAAGATATAATTACAAAAAGCTGTAAGAAATTAAGAAGTAGAGAAACATCGTGAAAAAGACATTTGAGCAAAGGAAAGAAGGGTTAAAGAAAAGTAGAAAAAGAGAAAAAGAATAGAAATGGAATAAAAAAGAAAAGCGTTAAAGAAAATACAAAACATAAAGAAGCAAAAGATGTTATCTTGTATGATTTCTGTTGAGCATCTTGTGTACACGATGAAGCAACGATCCCTATCGGCAGGTGGTTGCATAATCTCATGTCTTCAACTGTATGTTTCTCTCTCTGTATATTGCTAGTATATCCCTCTCCTCTCACCACCGATGCCACTGCTACCACCAATGCAGACGTCTCCGGTTTCCTTTGATGATGGTCGCTCATCGAGTAAAGGTCTTCATACATGGCAAAGCCGATAACTGGGAACATCACAGTTTATACTATCTTCGGGTCGGGTCGAGCAATCACCAGAAGGATGTCTGGTAATCTGAAGACCGTTCCTGGCCACAAGAAAAAAGAAAATTGCCTTTCCTCTTGAATGCAAATCGGAAGATAACGCCAACTTCATTTACCGAAATCAGAACAAGGAAAATTTAGAAATGAGAGAGAAAGATTTTGGAACAGAAAACATCTAAATAGTAGAAATAAACACAACTGAAAAAAGAGACCAAGCCTTACAAAAGTTGTTATGAAATTTCCTAAATTTTTGTCTAATTTAAAGTTTATTTTCAAAGTTTCTTTGCTTTCATCTTATAAAATGCTTTCTCCTGTATTCATTTTGTCCTTTCTTCTCCGTTGTTTCTATAACCTTTTCGGAAAAATGTTCTTGATTTCAATATTTTAATTCTTTCCATTATGTAATTCTTTCTTCGAACAAAGTTATTTAATCGAAAGTGCATTCATAAACGAAGGGAATCGGTGCGTAAAAAGATACGTTCAGGATTATTCTGTAAATGTCTGCAGATTCTTTTTCTGATAAACTAACGGTGATTAAAATAAAGAAGATTAATTAGTTGTTGACTCCCTAAAAACAATCAGTTAAAGTATTAATTCTTTTCAACGCACACACACGCACACAAACATACGCACAATCAAATATAATTAAGATTACAGAACATTTATTCTAATTCAATTCTCAATTTCTCTTCATAATACACAAATAATATATAACAATATACACGATTCCTAACAGTAATAATTATTTTATACTGTTTCAGAATTTCTTATTAAATGATTGTTTTTCTTTTTATTGACTTTTTGGGTGATCCTTGTTTGGAACACACATACATATTCACATACATGAAATCACTCACGCAGGCATTCTCACATGAATGCGCAGATATTGATAATCTATCATACACGTGTGATCAGAAGTAATTTCAACTATTAATAAGTTTGACGCGTGTTTACTGTCAACATAAATCTTAGTTGCTTTTTTTATCAAGTAAGAAACTTTAGATAAAATTAAATACTAATCAAAATTAATAAAATTACACAGACACACACACATATATATATATATCATAATATAAACAAAACCACATGAAGTTTATGTAGTGTTGCAATGCTTACGTTAGTTAAGAGAATAAAATGAGGACAATTTTCAGTCTCAATGATCGCATATGATTGTCAATGGAACAAATTATACTATATACTAGTTGTATGCTCACTCAATATGGACCCTGACAAAAAGAATTTACTATCTGAGACCGTCGGTGTTTTAATCCTTAGAACATAGTTTACTTTGCATCTCTATTATTGGCGACTTGTTTATTTTTAATTTTTAGTTGGAAAATAGAATTCTAATTATTCATTAAGAAAACAACAAATATTGATTTGTTTGAGAAAAAAACTATTTTTCAATATGATTTTCTTTCTTGTTAATGCCATTAATTCAGTATGGAATATTAATCGCTTCTTGTCCAATAGAATTTACAGATTAAAATTCAGCTAAAACACCTCGTCAATCTACAGTTTTATTGATCCAGTTTTGTAAGTATGATTAATAACTTTAAGTATAACTTTAATTAGCAGTAATTAAATTTTTACTTAACTTCGTGTCATAAAATGAACAAATCAATTTTAAATGTCTAAAAAAAACAAAGCTCAAAGTAATTGATGTTCGTAAAAATGAAATTAATTGACATAACAAACCATGTGTGCGATGTTTTAAACACTAACTTTTGCCTCTCTTCTTAAAACTTCCTATTTGTTTACATGTTCCGTCCACGGTATTCTTAGTATGCTTCTGTAGAATCATATTTCTTGTGCTTCAGATCTTTTCATCTATGAGGAAACTGTCCAGCATTCACTGCCATATAAAAAGATTGATATTACATATAAGTTTAGCAATCTTTTTTTTGTTTCTAATGAGACTCTCCTGTGTCTTAATACTTTATTTAAATTTTGGAAGGCATCTTTTTCTGTTTCCATGCACCTTCGGATTACGGTGTCACATTTTCCATCCTCTATTAAAACAAGAAAGTGATTTCAAATTTAATTTTCACAAATGAAACACTCGATACTCTTTAGCATGTCGTGTTTTGTATGAAGATTTAAAAAGTAATCTATCCTGAAACGTTAATTTTGGGAAAAATTTATTTTTATATTGAAAGATCCTATGATTTTTAGTAGAACTGTTATGTACATCCACTGACACAGCTGTTAAGTTTTCTTTTGTAGAAATTAAATTGTGTTGATATAAATGTATTCAATTACATTTTTATTTTAATTAAAAGTTTGTTAACATAACAGTTATATTGTCACTTCTCTTGTACTGCCCAAAATATTTGCCTTGGTCCAAGTCAACAATTAGCTTTTTTCCGCAAGTAGAAGGGCCAGATATGAGGTCTTTCAGTATATCTCTTTTTATAGTACGAGTTAAATGAAGTTGTCTAGTGATTACAAATCACCGCCTCAATTGCTATGCAGCAAACTCAATACTAAGCTTTCGAGTAATCGGTTTGTGATATCACTCGAAGCGATCTCTCGTATTTTCTACACTCTACTAAAAGTTTTGATAATCTTATGAAAAGGGAATAAACCATAGATTTGACAAGATTGAATTTGTCGAGAGGAATTGTTAAAAAGAATGAAAAACTTTGTTATTGTAAATTCATTTATAAACAAGTTTACTTGATATTTATACGTCTTCACTATTTCTGCCTTTAAAAGTTATAATTGTTTTGAGGTGTGGATTGCTTATTATCTGTTCACTGTTTAGCAGAAACAGATATTTATTTACATAACCAATAAAATACAAACAAGAGTATTTTTAATTGTTATGTTGGTTAGAATGATAAAATTCAGGATATTTTAAAGACTTAGAAAGTGGGTTTCTAAGTCTGTAAAATGATTGTCAGTGCTGAGATCAAGGAATTTATTCGGTCGATACAGCAACTCATCCAGCCACATAATCGTTGTATGATTGCTCAGTTTGTCTCAAACTTTTCACTTCTGATCCCATCCATAATCTATCCATATATATATTTGAAATATTTTAATTTCTGTAAAAACAATAATAAAAATATTCAGAGATCGTAAGAACATTTAAATATGGCTTTGATTGGATACCATCATATAATTCTTGTATTGAAGTGAGACTTATTTTTGTGATCTGAATCATTAGTTTTCTAGTCATCTAATCACTGATATTTTAAAATTTTCTTCTTATCTGATGATAATTAATTTCATTTACTATATAGCAGTTTTCGAAAAGTGACTTAAAGTTTACCACCGATTCTTTTTTTAAATTTTAAAGTAAAATATTGCAATATCCAAAACTGAACATTGGAATTATTCTTTGGGATAGTTTTAAAGTTACGTATGTTGAATATACGATACAATACAATATAAGATTCCATTAAATGTATATTAATTAATCATAGTGGAAGAGATGGATATTAACAAGCAAGAACTCTGAAGCCCTATTCAAGTTACCAGCTTAGTTTATTACACACTGAATACAGAGAATAATTATTGACGTTCAAAACAAACGTATACAATTGGTGATTACGTTAAAATTTCAATACAGATTGTTTTGCATTATCAGCATATATACGAGAAGGTGCTGAAAAGTTATCATTCCGACCCACTTTTCAGATCTGATCAAATAACATCAAATTTTGAAATATCTCTTCTTGGTTCATTTCAGTACGCTCATGTACACTTACAGTTTCAATTTCTGCGCTAAGTGCTGCTAGGCTTTACTGTAAAAGTCAATATGTGCACGTTCAGTTTCACATTATTTTGTTAAACAAAAACTAATATTAAATTGAAAAAGAAAATCTGACTTTTCAAATATTTCTTAAAATCGAAATCTTTTTATGCGACCATTTGCATTATTGGCAAAAAGAAGTCTGATTTGAAGTTGGAAAATGTTAGCTGAAAATAGGTCTATGATGGACTTCATGATGGAAAATACAAGTTCAAAGCATGGTTTGAGATAAGATATCCCCTCATTTCTCAGCGGTCAGTCTTACCAAAACTGAAGTATTACACATTTACACACAAAAGCTTATTTGACACGTTTGAAGCAAATAAATATTTTGAACATAGATATTCATTTAATCTTAGTTGCCATTTTTCTGTTTGAGCTTTGTCGTTAAAGTCTGTATTGAAGGTATCAATTGAACAAAATATTTGTATACATATATTATCTACTTTAATCTATCGCTATAGCATAGTCAATCTATTTTTGTAATGATCAAAATTTTAGTTTAGAACAGTTATTATAATTAAAATGGTGTAGTTGTTTATCTCTTTTTTATTACAAGGGTCGCGATAGGAGTAGATAGATTGCATATCACCCAGTTCATGTTCCTCCCTGTGTTTTGATTAGGAGTAGAGGTTTAAAATTTGTTTAGGGTTGGGCTTCCGGTTCTCTCTAAATTCTTTTTCTTCTCTTTTACTGCCGATGCCCCCCTTGCATTTTGGTGGCCTTATCACTTCTTGGGGTGGTGCCTCTTACTCTGTAACTCTCTACCTCCAGTGGCTCTTAAGCTTTGTACAGAGTGAACATCACTGTAAAACATACAAGATAGAAAATAAACAGAAAGGGAAATCTGAAGCTGACAATGTAGACAGGGTGAAAAGAAAGAATATTTACAAAGAGTTTCAAATTTTAATTTTATTGAGCCGAATTTAAAGCTATATCAGAACACTCTTAGTTATATCACAATCCAATAGAATAAACCCGTGCCAAATTCCAGTTCGGATGCATGTGGTGCAGAGTACTTTTTTATTTTAACTATCAGCAATAGAAAGTAATATTTCATGAATGTTTATTACATTAACATAATAAACATTTATGAAATATAACATCTAGCTGGTCGTTCTCTTTTCTGAAAGAATATTGAAAATGAAAAATCTGAAGCAAACAATGTCATGTTATATTATATATTGTATTTTGGTTTTTGATTTTTGATCGGTTACATTGTGTGTTTATTTTTTAGCTGTTACTTAAAAATTTGAATAAAGATTTAATGTATTTATCAAAAGATTTTATTTGAAAGACGTTATATTTAAATGGCTATTCATAGCTGTGAAAATGAAATAAATCTTCCGATCACCACTTCTTTGGATAAACTTATTATTAAATTAACATCGGATGAAAACTATGAAACTGAAGCTTGAAGTTAAAAATAAACAAATAATTTGCCAACTAGTGTAATAACAAGGTTCAAGATTCATTTTAAAGATGATAATTGAAAACAAAATCCATGAATACGAAAATTCTTAACCGAAATAGAAACATTATTTAATGTCTATTACGTAGTTGTTTCCTTCATTAAAAGAAGTCCATCGTCTTGAAATTAATCACAGACTTCAAGAAACTCTTGGAAATTTAATATACCGTTTAATGTTTGCGATTTTCTCAAAAACATTTAACTTTGTATTAAAATGAATCTTGGAAAGGCAAAAGTACATTAAATAAACCGATTAGAGAGATTATAAGCCGGCTAGAGATATTATATCAGTGAGCGATTTTGAAACTTTGTTAGCCTGTTTAATGCATGCAAAGCGAGGATGGATGAATTAAGCAGGTTCTTACAAAAATGTTCCGATGTACATTTAAACCCATTTTATATTTTAAAATAACGAATTCAATAATTTTTCGACAAATTGACAAATTTTTAGCATTTTTCTTTTTTTTAGAAAGTAATTACATTGGTAAACACATATAATAAATAAAAAACAAACTGCATACCTACTCTCTCTTTTGCTCAATCTGTATATATATATATATATATATATATATATATATATATATATATATATATATATATATATATATATATTATAATAGATAGAGAGAGAAAGAAAGAGAGAGTGAGTGAGAGAGAGAGAGAGAGAGAGAGAAATACATTTAATAACCAACATGATAATTTGGTTTTCAAGATGCATCGGGATAAAAGATAGTTGTAATTCTGATTTTACAGGATGTTTAAAAAGTTCTGATAGTCGACCCCTCCTTTTTTATATTAACGAAAATTTATTGATTTGTTTCGAAGATCCTGTAAAAGGTTTTGCATAATGTAAGCACCTTTTTTTGTTTACTGTTTTCTTATTTTCAATTTTTGATATTGCATACAGAATCGTAGAATGAACAAGTGTAATTTGACAGGCTTTATATCTGATATATGAATGGTATTTTTCATGAAACTTTATGTTAATCCCTAAACACCTTGAATCAACGATTCCACTATACCAACAGCATTAGTGATAAACTAAAGGTGCAATATACATATTGATGATCTTGCAGTGATAACAATTTTGAAACTGCCGCCTTAAAAGAAGTTTGGAAAAATGAGTTAATTAAATATTCTATTTTACTTTACGGTAAACATGATTCTCTTGATAAGAATAAAATAGTCTATGCTTTAAAGGTAATTTGCTGATCAACGCTGTGTTGTTACAAACAGAAGAACTAAATGCGACAAAGAAGAGGAGTAGTGAAAAAGAATAGGAAGACAAAGCAGAAGAAGAAAAGAGAGGAGGAGGAAGAAGAAAAAGAAAGAAATGACAAAGAGGTGAAGAAAAAGGAAAAGAAAACGGAAACACAAGAAAAAATGTAAAAAGTAATCCAAAAGGTGAAGGAAAACAAAGACGAAAGAAGAAAAAAATATAAGAAAACGGAAAGGAATGAAGAAAGAAAGCAAGTGAAAAAAGCGAAAGAAGCAGTAAAAGATCCTGTTGTTAGTAATGATTAAAATTTGCAATAAACTCGGCCGGTGGGCGGTCGAGGTAGAGGAGCGTAGAAGAAAAAGAAGAAGTTTTTGTGAAGCAGCGGGCACACTCCCGCATAATAACAGAGCAGTGTTGTATTTGTTGTGCTATTTTAGATGAAGTTTCTCCACCCATAAACTTATGTGGAAAGAGCTAATTGTAGGTCGGACCGATGTCTGTTTATAGTGGGGTGCCCTCCATGCGTCTCCTGGTTAATGGCGAGCCTACGCCACCACCACTGCCACCACCATGAACCAATGATATACATCCTCAGTTGAACAATGTTTGTAACGAGCATAATAGACTCGGATCCCAGTCGGTTACTCAAATACCTACATCATCTCCCCACCCAAAACGGACTCCATTTGGGAAATTGTACTAAAAACACTTGAAGTGATATTGTTGAATTGCTACGTTAGCAGTCTGCCAAACCTCTGATTTTTACTCACTCAATTTTGAGCATTCGCGCCAACACCTTAGCAAACACTGGACGAGTACATACACAGTCGGCAATAGCTGATCTATTAAATAACTCATTACCTTTAAGTGCCTTCCTCCTCTTCTGTGGCTGACTAATTGGCATATCTAAAACCTACGTTACAGTAATTCTCAAGAAAGTTCAGTCATTTCAATTTTAAACTTTAAAGAAAATTTCTTCACTCTTTGTATTGTAATTTTTGCAATTTCTTTTATTGTTCACTCAGAACAGATCAGCAAATTTATTCTAAGTAAAAAATAATGAGGATCAACGACGTACCATCGTTATTCGAACATCCTTAGCGGGGAGAAGTACACACGCTTTTCCTCATTTAGAATAAAAATAGAAGAATCAATTACTTTTTATGTACCAAATCATTTTCAATACCATTGAAACTAGAAGCCATTAATCATTATTTCATGACTTTTTAATTTTTCAAAAAATGTTTCACCATTTTATTCTTTGTTTTGTTTTAACGATGCATAATGTTTTAAAAATTTCTTCAGCGTAATAATTCATTATTTCACTGTATGAAAGCAAAATATTCGTATTACATTGAATGAATTCTGGTCAGAGTAGAAGACAAACAAAAATACGCTTTCACATTGTAATTAATGAGACACGAAACAATGACTATATCAAACATATTTGAATTATTTTGTTTTGAATTGTGGAGAACTTAGCGGTCCTCAGTCATAGAAAAGTCAGGGTATATATTCTTCTTCATATATTAACATGAATCATTGGGGACCATTATTAAATATGGATCAATATTTTTTCTCATTTCAGTCGCTTTTCATCGCAACTATTCGGGTCGTAATTCTACAGTTGGAGATCGAAAAAAACCCAACAAAATAAAGAATAAGTTCTCATTAAGATTCGCACTCACATTCCATTTGCATTTACAAATGCTGTCTTTTTCGAAGCTGCTCTCTTGTTTGAGTGTTGGGAGTCAACAGTTGCAGAAGATCAAACATAATCGTATAACGATTTGAGCGTTCATGTCTCGATGAGAAATAATATTACTGCAAATATTTCTCGTGTATGTAAAAATAAAACATGACATATAGCAATGCAATTTTTCAGGAAAATAAGAATAAGGTTAGTTATATAAATATAAATCTATTCACACACACATATACACACACACACATATATATATACATACACATACACATTTGATAATGGTAATTGAATATTTTTGCAACTCTAAAACGCCTAAATGTTATAAGTATCTGCTAGTACATGTTCGTGGAGTTTTAAATGAATTACGACTACGACTTAGCTAATTTAGTTACTACCTTGGTCCTTCTTAAGATGGGCATATCTATAAATAGTATAAAACATGTTTTGTGAGTTTAGAAAGGGCAATAACGTTGTAGAAGTAAGTCGAAATATTTGTTTTGTTCTTGGAATAGTTTCTTTAAATGAATGAAACTGTTCAAGATAATTTGAAAGTTTTATAATTCAATCTGTTGAGTTTAACGACGATCTGCTTTTATGTGAAATAATGGTGTTCCGGTTGAGGAATTGGCTCAGAAACAGAACTTAACATATTTAGGAACTAAAGCCAACTTTCCATTGAGAAAGATGTGCTCCGAAACTGCAAGCTACGTCGAACAAACATATGTAAGGCCTACATGTAAGGCATATTATATTGTTCCCCATTCCTGAGTACTGCGTCTTGGGTATGACGATAAACTACATCCGGCAGCAAGACCTCTGATCGGAAGATTGTAGGTTTTGTGGAACCACTTTTTAACTGCTGTTGTTCCCAGGTCCACCGTTATCCAGAGTGGTAGTAGCTGTTATGGTTCCAGTTATGGGCAAATAGTAAATTCCCAAACAAAAATCAGCAGTACATTTGTATAATAAAATGAGCAACAATACATTATTCGCTAGCGATCAACTCCTTAGAACTGTTTGTATCCGAGGAGTATTTCAGGGTGATTCCTTATACCCTTTACTCTTCGTACTTACTTTGTATTATAAATGGTTTTAGACAGAGTAAAAATAGGATATATCTTGGATAAATACAACCATCTTCTCTTTGTCAAGAGTGGGGGTTGGAGTAAGTTGAAATTTTAGTGTAAATGGTGAATATTTCCTACAAGGACGTGGCCATGGAGATTGGGATAGTGAAGTGCGCTGTACTGACGATGAAGCAAGCGAAAACAATAGTTAGAACAGGGATTGAATTACTGATAGGAGAAACCATCGCTGGCCCAGAGGAAACAGGATCTCGGGGTTCTGGAGTTGGACGATAACCTTAGGAGACAGATGAAAGAACTAATTACAGACATAGATGAAAAGATTACGGCTTCTTCTGAGTCCAAGTTGAATGCCCGTAATTTTATCACTGCCGTTAGTACCTTGGCTGTATGATATAGTGGACGAATGTTTCAGTTGACAAACGAGGAGTTACAAACTCTGGATAGAAAGACGCGAACAGTGCTTTTTGAGAATAGTGCTTTGCACTAAATTTCAAATATGTTAAGATTATACACTCTACGAAAAGGAGGAGCTACAGGATTTATCGGCATTGAAGATTGTCTACAGAGTGAAAGTAGGTGTTTGGTCTTGTAGCTGCTAAACAAGGAAGAGATGCTCCTAAAGTACGTGACGAAATCCAAAAACCTTATTATTGAGGGGTCTCCCCTTTTTACACAAATGGACTCACCCGAGGTATACATATAATACTACCAGTGAATACAGTCTGTAATAGAGGAGGGCAGCACAAGAGTCACCGTTAGCAAGCACCTAGACTCAGTAAGGAGTCATACTGCGATACTTCAACACCAAGATTGTATATATATTATTGCTACTAACCCGCATTCCTGGATCTACTAACTCGTATTACTACCGCAGATGAAAACAGTAAAGAGTTATACAAGGCAGTAAAGGAACTACCTGTGACCTTGCGAGAGATAAGAAAAGAAGCGAAAAAGGATGAATTTATTCAGAGGACGAAGGAAAAAATAAATAAAAACCGGTATACACCTACAGTACTCAAGAGATTATTCAACAAGAATGGGTCTATTCCAGTAACAATATGGCTTATGAGGAACCAAATACAACAATTAACAGACTAGGAAAAATTTACCCACAGAAAGCATATTGACCAAATACGAAAAAGACGGTTTGAAGAGTCAAACTCGTCACCCGCAGAAAATGACGAGTCGATGGAGGCGACCTTTGAAGTTTTTGAGACTCAAATAACAAAAGAAGACACAGAAATTGGAAGGACTATCAGGAAGAGAAAGATTACAGTGACTCTAATTGTCGACCATAAGAGAAAGGAAAATATACTATCTAAGGAGGGGGTATTGAGGGGTCTCCCCTTTTTACACAAATGGACTCAACCAAGGTATACATATACTACTACCAGTGAATACCCGGACAGTCTGTAATAGAGGAGACGGCGACGTCTTCTCTGTTAGACGGTCGAACTCTTTGCCTCTGAGCAGAGAGGAACCCGGACGAGGCTCCGCCGAAGGGTAGAGCCTCGTTCGGGGAGGTGGACCAACCCGATCCCGTTTATACGGGATCTACGGGCATTTTTTGGCCGAGCCTACGGGCTCGGGTATGCCCCACTTTAAACGCGGCCTTGTGCCGCATCTATCCCTCGTGGGGGGGGGACAGTAAATACTGTCTGTAATAGAGGAGACGTCGACGCCTTCTCGGCCAGACGGTCGAACTCTCTGCCTCTGAGCAGAGAGGAACCCGGACGAGGCTCCGCCGAAGGGCAGAGTCTGGTTCGGGGAGGTTGACCAACCCGATCCCGTTTATACGGGATCTACGGGCATTTTTTTGGTCGAGCCTACGGGCTCGGGTATACCCCACTTTAAACCCGGCCTTGTGCCACATCTATCCCTCGTGGGGGAGCAGTAAATACTGTTTGTAATAGAGGAGAGTAGCACAAGAGTCACCGTTAGCGAGCACCTAGACTCAGTAAGGAGTCATACCGCGATACTTCAATACCAAGACTGTATATATATTATTGCTACTAACCCGCATTCCTAGATCTACTAACCCGTATTACCAGTTTGTATTATTACGTTAATACATTTATTTTCCTTATCTATTCCTGGCGTTTGTTATTCATTGATATCGGATTCATCCCGGAATCCACAACACTAATAAAAGAAGACATCATGAACAAAAAAGAATACAAGAAGAGGCATTAAAAGGAGGAGAGGCAATGGTCGTTTTTCGGACAGTTTGAGAAGGACAGCAACGCCATTAAAACAGAAGATTCGTAGATTGGTGGACGAAATGCAAACGGAAACGCGAGACTGAAGACCTCCTGGTAGCCACTCGTGACCAAGCCTGAATATTAATTCTTCTCGGGAGAACATCTAACATTAAGTGAATTCGGAGAAGTGGTGGCTGTATGGTATGAAGGTGGTCACTCACATCATTAGCGCTTGTGGAGTGCTTGCACGAAAAGAATGCAAGTGCCGCCATGATAAAATGGCTTTCAATCTGCATTGGGGACTATGTAGGAAGATCATGAAGTGGACGAGAAATGGTACCGCCACAAGCCAGAGAAAGTAATCGAAAACGATCAAGTAAAGATCTAGGAGAATTTCACCATCCAAACAAACCACATCGTTGAGGCCACCAAACTAGACATCACCAGTGAATCTGGAAAGAATGTGAACCCAGGGAGGGGCTGAAGTATGTCTGTGAGCAGAGACATGCTAATCAGGTTATACAGATCTAATTGAAGAAATGAGTAAATTACCAGAATTAGATTGAAGAGAATTTCATAAGAACTTTTGATGATGCTTAACAGGACAGTGAAGATCTCGCACAAGGTGTAGAGACTGAAGTCGTTCAATCCACCTGAAGATGAAGAAGAGGTGGCCCTGGTAAAACAGATGGAGGCACGAAACGCTCCAAAGAGTGTAAATGAAGCAGTTGAACTGATACCAACTAAGAATGCCTCTGAGACTAATGATTTACTTCATGCCGTTGCTACTGTTACTACAGAGCACTTGCTAAAGTTGAAGAGGAATAGTGAGAGAACAGAGGTGAACCATTCAGGAAAAGAATAGAGAGTAGCCTAGTACCCTGGTGAAAGGACCTGAGTAAATTTGAAGGGGTCGGGCGTGGAAATACGACTTTCGGAGATTGAGATAAAATGCGAATGGGACGGAAACTGTTTGCGAGTAACATGCTAAAGCAAAAGATTCGAGTAGGCGAGTCAATTTGGTTTGGGTGAAGAATTCGTTCAGATGACATAGAGGCTGAAAACGTAATTGCGATGACATAAGAGGTTAAAGAGAAATTGCGGAAGGATCAACTGCAGCAAAATGCAGCCATTGTCTTGGAGTATGTTGAGAGGATAGTTGGTGAGATGCCTCACTGGAAAGCAGCGGATTGAGATCTTGTGCAAGGTTTCTGGTTTGAAAGACTGACAGTTTTGCATGAGAGGTTGCAACATTTGCATAAATGTTTAGATTTAGAGTATTGTACAAGATATCGTACCACACTTTTTGACGAAAGCAGATATAATCTTCGACTTCAATATATCGTAGAGGATTCCGAAATGTTGATGTCACTTGTTGCTGATGTTTACTGCTGTATGCTTGGTGTGGTTCATACTATTATAATAATTATACGCAACAGAATGATTAGTTAGAAGACAGAATTAATATCGAGAGCAAAGCAACTTGGCGAAGTGCAAATCAAGCGTGGGACTTTTCAGGGCGATTCACTATCCCCGCTGTTATTTGTGATCATCCTGGTGCCATTGGTTCTGATTCTTAATACGACAAAATCTGGCTACAAGCTTGCAAAGGATCAAAAACAGCTTATCAACCACCTGTTATTCATGGATTATTTTGTTATATGCTACCAATAATGACCAGTTGAATTCTTTCATAAACACCGGAAGGATATGCACCCTGGATATCAGGATGTCATTTGTGCTCTGTTCGAAATGAAAAAGTCGAGAAACGTAGATAATAAAGGGATAGAACTCT